>OY829916.1:16472474-16492771 GCA_963691935.1 Nephrotoma guestfalica | reverse complement strand
CACTTTCTTTGGTAACATAAGCTTCATAAAGCTACTGCTATTCATTGACAATAACTTTCAATGAAAATAAAAATGACAAAAAAGTTATGAAGTTTATGAAACCCTACCCTATCTCCTGTACCCATCATCAGCTGTCATAATATTTAGTAACACTTCGATTAATCTTTTCCAACCCTAACTGCGATACGAAATTTATAGACGATCCCAAAGATAAAAATGATACGCGAAATATAAAATAAAATTTTATGTCATCGTCAGAAGGCTGTTTTTTTATTTATCAGCAGCATGCTCATGATGTGTTGTAATTAATATTTTATGTTGTTCTTAAACATTACAACATTTTCTACCTAAATAGACAAAACATCATAATTATATCAAATTAATATATATATATATATATATATATATATATATATATATATATATATATATATATATATATATATATATATAAATATATATATATATATATATATATATATATATATATATATATATATATATATATATATATATATATATATATATATATATATATATATACGTATATATATATATATATATATATATATATATATATATATATATATATATAAATATATATATATATATATACAGAAATTCATAACAAAATTCAATTAATAACAATATAAATTGTTTCCATATTTTTATTACATCTATATACATAGTTGTCCATTTAAAATTTAAAAACCATTCGACGACAACGGCAAAACTCGTTTCTCATCGTCTTTTTATTCTCGTTGTTCTCCATATATGATAATAATAATTTGCTATCCTAACGGATCATTCACCATACCATTTGATAACTAAAAACTAAAAAATTAAAATATTCCTTTACTTTCCCTTACTCCACCGGATTTTATATATTTAATAGTTCCAACTTACAATACATATTCCGAAATGCACATGTAGTAAACCAAAAAACGTTATATGTACATATATGTTTTTGTTTTATATAAATTTATATACGAGCAAAAACAAAACAAAATTTTCGAAAAAATTAAAAAATCTTAATTGTGTAATTTTTACATTAGTACACAAGAACCAATTTCATTATTTGTTGTTGTTGCTTTTAGTTTTTGGTGTACCACAGTTTTCGTTTTACATATAATACTCGTATATGTATACCGAAACAAATTAACCAAAAAAAATCAAGATCACGTGATCTCGAACAAAAATAGTTTCTATATTTAAACTAGATCGCGTATTTATTATATCATAAAAATCATGATTGGTTCGTTTCTCGGAGTAGTTTTGATTATAAAATCGTCCGGCATGTGGTTTTCGGAAAATCGTGGAGTTATAACCAAAAAGTAGGTGTCTCAACTTTTTGGTACTTGTATTCACTTCTTATTATTAGAAATTCTTTGCAAGAACCAATTTCATTATTTGTTGTTGTTGCTTTTAGTTTTTGGTGTACCACAGTTTTCGTTTTACATACAATACTCGTATATGTATACCGAAACAAATTAACCAAAAAAAATCAAGATCACGTGATCTCGAACAAAAATAGTTTCTATATTTAAACTAGATAGCGTATTTATTATATCATAAAAATCATGATTGGTTCGTTTCTCGGAGTAGTTTTGATTATAAAATCGTCCGGCATGTGGTTTTCGGAAAATCGTGGAGTTATAACCAAAAAGTAGGTGTCTCAACTTTTTGGTACTTGTATTCACTTCTTATTATTAGAAATTCTTTGATTTAACCTTTGAGTCAACACGAGCAGCGAACAACTTCTCCTAAACACGACATACTCGGGATGTCGTTTATTATACCAAAATTCGAAAGAATCAAATTAAGGGTAATTTTGATCTAAACATAGGTGCTAAATGGTACGAGTAAATGGCGAAATAAAATTCAGGAATGCAAATGTAATATCATTTTTTAAAACTTAATTCAGTTAATTTTATGTCAAGGTTTTAATCATACGCAGAAATATTGACAACGAGCATCATGCCCAAGTATGCCCGGTTAGTAAAGATGTGGCTGCAAAATGTGTCAATTGCAATAAGCCACATTCCGCAAACTACCGGGGATGTGAAATAGCTAAGGAGCTACAAAGAATAAGAAATGAATCGCAAAAACAAAGTCCAGGAATATCGGTAAAAAATTATCAAACTTCCACCAAAGAGGAACGTAAACCTCATGCTAGTAAAACGGGAGAACCAAAACTATACTCGCAAGTAGTCATGACAAAACCAGTTATTTCGGAGGGCACTACTGAAGGTACAACCGGGCTTCAGAAGATACTAAGAAGCATGGAAGCTCTTAACATTCGTCTAGCTAAACAAGAGAAATGCCTTGAAGCTCTAAGCAACAGATTAGATAAGCAAGACTTTCTAAATGAAATGAAATCCATGCTCTATTAAAATGATATGCAAACAACAACAAAAACACTAAAAATAGTAACCTGCAACGAAGGGAAGATCGTTGGTGGTTGTAAAAGAAAACATCAAACCGTTTATATAGATCATAAAATTAGAAGAAGAATTTATGCCAGTAGTCACCTTAAAAGTATTTATAAATAATAACAAAGAATATAGTGTATCGTTCATATATTGGCCCCCCAGATATAATTTAATTAAAGAAGACTATTGTACATTATTTAAACCACTTGGATCAAGTTTCATAATCGGATGTGATTTTAATGCAAAAACACCTACTGAGGATCGAGAGTAACCTGTTTGCAGCAGGAAGACTATGCAATTGCGATTTTCGTTCTGGAGACCAACCAACTTATTGGCCTACGGATAAAAATAAGATACCCGATATCATTGACTTCTTTATCACGAAAGGTATATATAGACGAAAACTACATATACCTAGAAAACCGCGAGGGAATTATGTGGAATCACGCGCCTGTTATTATGACAATCAGTGCAACGATTGTTAACAAAACTAGTCCACCTTCGCTAACTAACAAAAAACCTGCGGGGAGAAATTCCAGATACTTGTTGAGAATAATATTGATCTTTAGGTGCCAATTAGAAACCCGATATAGCTAGAAGAAGAACTAGAACAACTCACAACAGTATATAAGAAGATCAAAGGAAATGCACCGAAATGCTATTTATAACTGGTTGCAGCAAAACGAAAAGCAAGAAAGGCCTGGCAAAGAAGTCGAGGACAGAATATAAAACAACTCAAAATTGTTTATCCAATAAACTAAAGTTGCTAATTAAAGAAATCAAAAACGAATCCATTAATAAATATTTGAGTGGATACTGTTAAAATTAGCCGAAAGTTTCCAGCCGAAAGGTAATGCAGATATTGTCTTTGATATCCCAGCCGAAAGGTAATGTAGATAGTGCCTTCGCTATCCCAGCCGAAAGATGATAATGCAGATATTGCTTTTGCTATCCAAGCAATGCATCCATTGCTATCCAATTTGCATCCACTTAGCATCCATTTTGTTGAGAAATTCTGAAGGGGATGCAGGTGTGTAATTTAGCACAATTTCGCTAATTCATCGCTAATCCAATATATCGAAAATGCATTGAATGGCCTGTCGTTCAAAATTATCGTGCTTTGTCATCGATGGCACTTTGGTTATTTGATAGGCCATAATGTTGGTCAACTTCGGCCTAATTGTGGAGAAATTCTGATGGGGATGCAGGGGTGTGATTTAGAACAATTTCGCTAATTCATCGCTAATTCAATATATCGAAAATGCATTGAATGGCCTGTCGCCCAAGATTAACGTGCTTTGTCATTGATACCATTATGGTTATTTGATAGGCCATAATGTTGGTCAACTTTGGAATAATCGATAAGAAATTCTGAAAGAGATGCAGGGGTGTAATTTTGCAAAAATTCGCTGATTCAATATATCGAAAATGCATTGAATGGCCTGTCGTTCAAAATTATCGTGCTTTGTCATCGATGGCACTATGGTTATTTGATGGGCCATAACGTTGGTCAACTTTGGGTTAATCGATAAGAAATTCTGAAGGGGATGCAGAGGTGTAATTTTGCGTAATTTCGCTAATTCATCGCTAATTCAATATATCGAAAATACACTAAATAACCTATCTTTCACTATTTACTTGCTTCTTCATTGATGGCACTATGGTCATTTGATAGGCCATAATATTAGTCAACTTTGGTTTTATTTTGAAAAAATTCTGACTGGGCTTACAACCCTGCATCCCCATCAGAATTTCTCCACAATTAAGCCGAAGTTGACCAACTTTATGGCCTATCAAATAACCATAGTGGCATTAATGACAAAGCACGTTAATCTTGAGCGACAGGCCATTTAATGCATTTTCGATATATTGAATTAGCGATGAATTAGCGAATTTTTGCAAAATTACACCCCTGCATCCCCATCAGAATTTCTTCACAATTAGGCTGAAGTTGACCAACATTATGGCCTCCCAAAATACCATAGTGGCATCAATGACAAAGCACGATAATCTTGAACGACAGGCCATTCAATGCATTTTCGATATATTGAATCAGCGAATTTTTGCAAAATTACACCCCTGCATCCCCATCAGAATTTCTCTACAATTATACCGAAGTTGACCAACATTATGGCCCATCAAATAACCATAGCGCCATCAATGACAAAGTACGATAATCTTGAACGACAGGCCATTCAATGCATTTTCGATATATTGAATTAGCAATGAGTTAGCGAAATTGTGCTCAATTACACCCCTGCATCCCCTTCAGAATTTCTCTACAATTAGGCCAAAGTTGACCAACATTATGGCCCATCAAATAACCATAGTGGCATCAATGACAAAGTACGATAATCTTGAACGACAGGCCGTTCAATACATTTTCGATATATTGAATCAGCGAATTTTTGCAAAATTACACCCCTGCATCCCCTTCAGAATTTCTTATCGATTAATCCACAGTTGACCAACATTATGGCCTATCAAATAACCATAATGGCATCAATGACAAAGCACGTTAATCTTGAGCGACAGGCCATTCAATGCATTTTCGATATATTGAATTAGCGATGAATTAGCGAAATTGTTCTAAATTACACCCCTGCATCCCCTTCAGAATTTCTTCTCGATTAGGCCAAAGTTGACCAACATTATGGCCTATCAAATAACCATAGTGGCATCAATGACAAAGTACGATAATCTTGAACGACAGGCGATTCAATGCATTTTCGATATATTGAATTAGCGATGAATTAGCGAATTTTTTCAAAATTACACCAATGCATCCCCTTCAGAATTTCTCAACAAAATGGATGCTAAATGGATGCAAATTGGATAGCAATGGATGCATTGCTTGGATAGCAAAACAATATATGCATTATCATCTTTCGGCTGGGATAGCGAAGATTCTATATGAATTACCTTTCGGCTGGGATATCAAAGACACTATCTGCTTTACCTTTCGGCTGGAAACTTTCGGCTAACTTTAATAAGGTCTTCAGTGGCCTTACTGGGGAAAAATATACCGAGTACTCCCTTTGGAAAGTGACAAAAAGTTTAAAACGACCTAGACTACAAATTCCACCAGTTAAAAATAAATATGGCACATGGGCTATAAGTGCAAAGCCTCGTTGTTTGCAACCCACCTCGAGAACACATTCCAGCCTCTACCTAGACAAACTGCAAAGGAGAACATACCACCAGTATATAAAATGGATAACCGCAATATATCTCCTGTCACATTACAAGAATTAAAAGACTAAATCAATCTTAACCTAAAGACTAAATCAATCTTAACCTCCAAATAATTAATGCAGTGTTCAGACTTAAACACGTTCCAAGTCAGTGGAAAGTAGCAGAAGTAATTATGATACCAAACAAACCACTTAATGACAACAATTCGTATAGGCCGATTTCCTTACTCCCAATAATTTCAAAATTATTTGATGAACTACTCCTAAAGAGACTAAAACCAATACTAGCAGAAAGAAATCTTGTTCCTCCACATCAATTTGGCTTCAGAGAAAACCATTCAACAATAGAACAAGTACACCGAATTACAAACATAATTGAAGCCGTATTTGAAAAAAAGAAAGTATGTTCAAGCGTCTTCTTGGATGTAGCATGGCTGTAAATGCTTGGAATATAATTTACAAAGAGATTTACCAAAGCAGTTTTATGAAATTCTAAAATCTTACATATCTGACTGACACTTTCGAGTTAAGTTAGATGGCGAATACTCAGAAATAAAGAAAATATCAGTAGGGGTACCACAAGGTAGCATTCTGGGACCAACTTTATATGTTCTATACACCTCGGACCTGCCAGCGATAGAGGAGACTAACATAGCGACGTTTGCGGATGAAACGGCCATCTTAGCAGTTACTAATAGCATAGAAGAATCCACAAGCAAATTGCAAAGAGCTACTAATATTATCAGTACCTGGACTAAGAGATGGCGAATAAAACTTAATGAAACAAAATCTGTTCATGTAAACTTTACCAACAAGAAGGTTAACTGGATACCAGTAGAACTCTACTCCCAGCAAATTCCATATGCAAACACGGCAAAATATCTAGGCATGACTCTAGACTCGAAACTAAAATGGAAAGGGCAGGTGAAAAAGAAAAAAGAAGAGTTAAACATCAAATACAGAAAGATGGATTGGCTTTTAGGAAGAAATTCTGAGCTAACCCTACATAATAAATTGCTACTATACCGGCAAATCCTAAAACCTGTAAAGGGGACTAGCCAAAGAGCTACAACCCTCCAAACAAGAATATAAATTATGAAAGATAAATTACTAGATGATTTGTAAATCAGTTGTAATAAATAAAAAATATGAAAAAAAAGTTAATTTTATTTTAATTTGAAACAAACAATTCAACGAAAAATTTAATTTCTTTTTTTCCTTTATTAATTACAACTGAGACTGTGCTCATCTAGCAATTTATTTTCAAATTTACATATTTTACATTTCTTAAATAATTCTGATTTGTTGGGGTGAAACTCAATGGTTAGTCCTAAAATTAATTAAACCAATTTAAAATATAATTTTAATTTGGTATGTTTACTAGGTCAAGTGGCCTCGTTCTTTGAAGTCTTCTTTCAACGACAGGGTTATCTATCATATGGCGAATATAGAGGTTTCCATGTTCCTGGAGCCTTATTTCGTGTTTGGCGGCGTGCTTTTTTATTTCATCTTTGATGTATTCCATCTGTAAGTCCCTGTGAAGGTCTTCATTTTTTGTGTACCACGGAGCATCTACGATGCTACGGAGAACCTTGTTTTGAAAAGTCTGTATCATTTTGGCGTTTGTTTGCTTAGTACATCCCCAGAGTTGAATACCGTAGGTCCATATCGGCTTCAGTATTTGCCGATATAGCAGCAGCTTGTTGTATATTGTAAGCTCAGAGCCTCTACCTATGAGCCAATACATTTTTCTGAACTTAACTTTATATTAAGCTCCTCTTTTTTCTTTTTGACTTGCTCTCTCCACTTGAGCTTGGTATCGAGAGTCATGCCCAGATATTTAGCTTTGTTTGCAGATGGCACCGGTCGTGAGTTAATTACTATCGGTAGATGGGAAGCCTTTTGACATGTAAAGTTAATATGCGTGGATTTCGTTTCATTAAGCTTGAGTCCAGTTACAAACCTCATTAGTAATCTTCTGGAGTTTGCTCGTTGCATCAGCGACATTACTTCCAATCGCCATAATTGCTGTGTCATCTGCAAAGGTGGCTATGGTTCCTTCATCTGTTGTTGGAATATCCCTTGTATATAATAAATACAGGATTGGTCCTAAGACACTCCCCTGTGGGACACCGGCAGAGATTTTCTTTAGTTCGGAGTATTCATTCTCAAATTTCACACGAAAATGTCTATTGGAAAAATAAGATCTTAGTATGGCATAGAATTTCCTCGGCAGATCTCTATGCAGCTTGAGTTCCAGTCCACTGTGCCAAATTTTATCGAATGCTTGGGCGACGACCAGAAATATGCTGGAGCATACTTTTTTGCGTTCTAACGTTCTTTCAATAACGTTGGTGGTTCTAAGCACCTGTTCATTTGTGGAGTGCTTTTCCCTGAATCCAAATTGATGTGGAGGAACTAGTTGTCGGTCCTCAATTATTGGTTTAAGTTTTTTTAGTAATAATTTTTCAAAGAGTTTTGACATAATTGGCAGCAATGAAATTGGCCTGTATGATTTTTTATCGTTAGGTGGTTTATCAGGTTTCGCTATCATGATTACTTCTGCTACTTTCCATTGCCACGGAACATATTTTAACCGAACGCTTGCATTGATTATGTGTAATAGCTTACGAAATTGTTTATCTGGTAGAGCCTTGATTATTTGGCAAGTAATTAAGTCATATCCTGGGGCTTTTTTAACATTCTTGTTGTTTTTCACTTCTTCTTTCAATTCTTTGAGAGTTACTGGGCGTATATCAAAATCATCTAGCTTTTGGATTGACATTATATTTTCATTGGCCGTTTGCCTTGGTAGTGGTTGGAAAGTATCCTCGAGATACTCTGCAAACAGATCAGCCTTCTCTTTAGGACCTCTTGCCCAGGATCCATCCTCCATTTTAAGTGGAGGCACTTGCATTTTGGGTATTTTGAGTCACTTCGTCGCCATCCACAGAGAATAATCAGAATTTTTTTCATCGGTTAGGCTAACTACGAGTAGATATCTGTTGATTGATGCATTTTTAACTTCTTTAAGAAAAGATTTGAGACTGTTAGCTAAATTGTTAAGAATTGTTTTGTTCTCCGGTGTTCTAGTTATTTGCCAGATTTTACGTGCCCGTCGTTTTTGTATTACCAACTCTCTAACTTCCATTGGGTAGGATATGTTAAGCTTCTTCTTATTTTGTATAATGGGGGTACTTGCCAAAGCAGCATAGTGAATTGCTTCATTGAGTTGTTCTAATTCATCATCCAACTGGTGGGGATTTCTTATCGGTACCTGAAGATTGATTTTTTCCTCCAATACCTCACGAAAGAGATCCCAGTTTTTGAATTTGTTAATCTGAGGGCACTCTCCCTTTGAATTATCATTTCACTGACTGTCATGATAACCGGGGAATGATCCGACACTAGAGAAGTACTGTCTTCAATGTGAATGTAGTTCTGGGATATACCTCTTGCTACATAAAAGTCTATTATCAGTCAGGTATCTTCGTTTCGTCACTGGGCCTGTATGTTGGGGAACCACCAGAGTAAAATTCACAGTTTGATGTCTGCCCTGCTTGCAGCAATTCTTTATCTTTTGACGTGGTAAGTCTAGATCCCCAATAGGTGTTTTTCGCATTAAAATCACCTCCAATATTAAAATCACGTTTAAGCGATTTTAATAGTTTAAGGTAGTCCTCCCTTTTCAAGTTATGCCGGGGAGGACAATATATTGCAGAGACAGTAAACTGTCTGTGTTTAATTTGGATCCTTACAGTAGTGGCTTGCATTGTTTCTTCTTCGATATTTGATTCTAAATGGTGTTTTATATTTTCTTTTATTAGTAATGCCGAATCACCTCTTGCTCTTTCCGCTGGATGATTGGAGTGATATAAGTTATAACCCCGTATTTTAACAAACGAAAATTTAACTAGATGGCTTTCAGATATTAAGAAAATGTTGATTTTTTCTGAATTTAAAAATATTTCTATTTCTGGAATATGTTGTATAATGCCATTCGCATTCCAGATTGCTATTTTGAAAGTTGTGTTCTTACTTAACATTTTTTGTTGGATTGCATTGAGAGAGTTGCATTTTCTTCAGTTGATCAAGTATCATGTTGTTCAGATTACTTTGGTCACCTAGCCGCTTTGTAATAGCTGCAATTCTGTTCATAATGTTTTCCATAATTTGGTTACTTTCAGAGCCCATATGTTTGGTTGAATCTAACCCTTACACTACCTGCGCAAATGAACTTCTTTGCACTGTATTGCTTGGTTGTGGGTTTTGATTCATCTGATTTGATATTTGAACCCTTCGATTTTCGTGATTTTGCGGTTGATTTCTTGTTTTATCTCTTAATTTTTGTAGTTGTTTGGCAACCTCACAGCCTCGATAATTAGCCGGATGTTGGCCCTTAAAATTTGTACACTTGGCTGGCACATCTCTCGCTATTGTACACGCCTGGGTAAATTGATCTTTGGGTGTGATTAAATGCCTGACATTTCTTGCATTGGGGTATGCGACTTGTGGTTCTCCTCATTGGTTGAATTTTCACCTTCATGTGGAGAAAATGAGGATTTTGAGCATTCTCTTTGTTGTCAAATACCAGCATAAAAAGAGGGAGTCCCCTTTTACTGATAATTTGGTTTCCTTCCTGAATATATGTTCTCTCTTTTTTAACAGTATTTACAACATCTAGTATTTTAAAACCTTTATTTTGTAAGTCTTTCATTATTTCTTTGCTTGAGCAAGTGTGATGCAAACCTCTTGCCATGACTTTTATAGGTCGGGCCTGTTTGTTTTCGTAAATGAACCACTAATACTTTTCCGCATTCAATTTCATAGATAAGGTTCTATAAGTATCTGAGTCCAGAGTATTAATTTTCCAGACGTCATTATTAACGCTGTTACCTTATAGTCTTTGTCAGTAACCGATTTCATCAGTGACTGAATTTCTGGGTAACTGGTTCCACCCACAATATTTATTGGTGGGGATGATTTTTCTTTCGGTTGCACAAAATTTGGTGTATTGTTCTTGGTAGATTTACTACCTTTTGGTTGATTGGCTTCGGGTGGAGCATCGTTTGAATCTGGACTAGATTGTCCCCTACCATTTAATTGCTCAGCCTCAGGTGACGATTCAGCTTTTCTTTTCTTACTCTTCCTGGACTGTTTTTTCTTCTTTAGGATCCAGTCCGTCTCTCTTCATCAGTGGAATAGATGACTTTGTCTAGTTCAATGCTTCCTATATCGCAATCTTCTTTTGAATCCCGATTCATTTTTAGGTTTTCATTTTCTTGCTTTAGATACTCAATTTCTTCGCTTAGCTTGGCAAATAATTGCTCCATATGCTCTAGCCTCGCCAAGAGATTCATATTCTCCTTTTCTAGGTCAATACTTGTTTTACTAGATTCGGCTATTTGCAAAGTAAAATTTCCGGTGGCATCACTTATTTCGTGTAATGTTTGTCTAGGTATAGCGTTAGAAAAAGTATCGGCTTGGTCAGCTACCGATTTGCTTCTATTTTTCTTTATCGGTGATCTTTGTAGATTTGGTCTTCTCTGGAACGGATTTGATGTTCCCCGATAATGCAATAGATGGTCCTCCCTGGAATCCATAGGGCCAGTCTCCACAGAGAGTGGATTTACCAATGTTGATATTGGTGTACCACCTGGGGTATTATTTCCTTTTGTTTGTACCATTGCATAGTTTTGATTGACTAATTAGCTATTCTGCTTCACTACTACGAAGCGATTGGGTACCGCAACCGTTCGTTCTACAAAACATTGCCCAGAGTACGCCCGTATCCATTTATGAATACTTCGTGGAGGCTGTCAATCCCGTACTCCGAAAAATTTAATTAATTAACATTTAAATCTATGAAACTTCTTAATATTATAATACATATAATATGCTTACTCCATTTTATTTAATAAAGAAACTTTAAGTAGTAATTTATAGGCAATTCTGGCATTTAATAAACTCCTGACAATGTTCCGCACATACTGGTTTAAGACAATAGTGACATGCCTTTCCGGCGGGTCGTCGTTTCGAGTCTTTCCGGCATTAAAGCAATTACCTTTATGGAATGTTGTGCGTCTACGCGTGTTTAGAATTTTCTACATGTAGGTGTCAACAATAGTGTAGACAATTAATGATTGCGTAGAAAATGTCGAGAATTGGTAGAGTATGTAGACAATTCGTAGACAATTATTGCTTTTTGTTGTTTTTTCCATTGTTGTTCTGTACGAAGTCGTCTTCTTACAGTTTTCCAATTTTCAATTGGGTTTTTAATTGGGGTATATCCATCTTTTGGAAGTTAAAATTCAATTTTTATAATAAAATTGGTCTGATTGAAATACCTTGGCCAATTGATGTCGATATTGGTACAGCCATAAACGATTTCATTTTCGTTCGTGGAACAAATTTTATAAATCCAGGTTTAATAAAACCAATTATATTATTGGTCCAATAGCTTTCATTCCATCCGTTTACACGATCCTGTAACATTTGCTGATTTGTAGTATTGATTCTATATTGGCGTCGTTGTAATCCCCCGAAGAGCAAGCCGGAAAATCAGAGAATCTTTAAGATTTGTTCAGTGTGCAGCAGGCTTTATACAAATTAATAAGTTTCATTCTGGTTGAAATCGGTTAAGTTTTTAACGAGAGTAAATAAAATGTCGGTATGTAATGTATTTTCATGTACTTAATCGAAGACCATAACGCTGTACGAGGCTAAATTCGGCTATGGTTGAAACGAATTTCTCTGTGCCAATTAAATTCACTGTCAATCATGATCTTTTCGAAACGAATACTTTATTCCTGATTTTACCGTTCGTTTCTTGAGCAATGTAGTCTTGGTTACTACATAACTTCTAGTAGAAAACAGTTTTTTGTTTGACTGTAGTGTTTTGAGTTTTTGGTTTTGTATCAATCTAAATTTAAAAAAAATTAAAAATGTTGCCTATAGAAATGGCGGCCACACGACGACCTTGTGCACAACCGATTGTTCGTAACTGTAATTAATCTTTAATTGAACAAGATTACAGATGGGGACTTTTAATGTAAGCGATATCCATTTTGTTCAGGTTAGCTGAGAATTAAAATTCTTCGAGAGATTGAAATGAAGCTTTTACATAATCGAAATTCTTGGCCTCAGAGAAGTGAAATGGAAAACAGTGTAAAGTAAGCACAAGCGAAGGGAATTACCTCCGGTCACGATGATATATTAACAACAGCTAAAGTAAAGAAGGCACTAATGAAATGAAACCCTGTTAAAAGCCAAATAATCTTAGTAAGAATCTATTCAAAAATACGAAACACTTACCATAATTCAGTGATATGTCCCAACAGAAGACGCAGATGAAACAACCAAGGATTATTTATATGAACACAATTGATGGCAGAACAAGAACCCAAACAAATCACGTATAATGATTAACATGAAATTTCTCACACCATTACAAGAGGTCAAGCAAATAAGAGGTCCAGCCACTCACAGTGACCACCAACTGGTATTATCACAATTCATGATTAAGCCTGTAAATTGCATCAATTTAAATCGGAAAAAAAAATTGAACACCGACAGATTAAAAGGTGCCGACACAAGAAATACATTCTATGAAGCACTCAAGTTCAGCTTTTAAACCAATAAAAAAGCAACTACCAACACACTCGGATACCAAGAATACAGATGCAAACTCTGGTTTAGTGATAAAACTTGGAAGAAAATTGAAGGAGGCTAGCAACTCAAGTTACAAATGTGTCAACAAAATACGTCGGAACTGAAACATCAATTCGAAGGTTATTGCACGAGAAATCAAGAAAAGGGAAAAGAGTGACTGTACACACTATACATCAAAGCGTACGATGGGCAAGTGGAAATTTACCAATATCCTACCAATAAGGGATGCATCTGGTCAAATCTTAACAACAGGGCTGAAACATTCAAAGGAGTATAGGCTTCCGGTAAATACCGCGAAAATGGACGGTAGCCTTCACTAAAACGATTACCAAAAAAGGTAATCTGAGAGAATGCAAACATTTGCAGCATATATCCCCCTCAACACAACCATAAATAAGATATTAGCAATTTTCATCTTAGATAGATCTTCACAGACAATCAGCTTGAAAATAAAAAAGGGCCAAGCTGGCTCCAGACAGGGCGAAATGGTATCGATCATATTAACACAACACATATCATAATGGAGTAGTCTAACGAATGGAATTCATTAGTACACCTATGTGAACTTCGCACATGTAGTCGATACCATAGACAGTAACGCAATATTGAAGGCACTTTGTGAATTGGCCTTGCCAAAGAAATTAATCAAAGTCATACAAGATATGCGAGTAATGCGTTCAATACAAAGGCAAATAAAGTGAATCATACTGTAACAGCCAAGGAGTAAGATAAGGATGCGAACTCTTTATTAAATAATGTCACGATAAAATTAGATAGCGCGTTCCCCAACGACATCCAGTGTTCAGATGCCATGTGCCTACTAACACACAAACATGCCGGAATTCAACATAAAGTACAGGTCTAGCAAAAGTAATCGGCTGCAAAATAAATATCAGGAAAACCAAGACGATTAGGCTAAGCACTCCAATAGCCACACCAATTTATATCAACGAAGAAGAAATAGAAGTGGTCAATGAATTTGTATACCTTTGTTGTATGTACTCTAACACAAAGAAGTATATCAGATACAGATTTAAAGAAATGAATCAACAAAGGCAGAATAACATTCAATATGTTAGAACTGTGGAACACATCTGCCCTATCCCGCAATACCAACCTATGGTGCTTCTATAGACCAACAAAATAGCTAATGTTAAACTCTTTATAGACAAAAGAGTTAAGCAGTCCTTGGCATTGAAATACGAAAGCACAAGTGAAGATGTATTGGCTATACACTGAGGAAGTCTCAGAATGACATAACATAGATGGTCCAGCCTAGTAGGCGATATATGCTTCTAAATTTGAAATAAAGAAATATTACTTGAAATATCCAGTAAACCTTCGGTCTTATTTTGACACTTATTAGATTAGTATTTCATAATGAAATATTAGATTTTATTTAACAAAGACAATATAGCGATATTGTGCGCGTTTAGTTCTCTGAATGTCAACATTGAAAAGTGTAACTCTCTATCATTTCACCGAAAAGCCAACCCTGTTACACAAGACTTTAATATAAATGGTAGTACTTGAAACTAAAGACCTATAGGGGTTACTTTCGGTCCCTAAGCTCCGATGGTATGCATCGCCAGATCGAGGTCTTGTGATATTCTTGATTTGGAAACAGTTACGAGGCAAGTTGATACAGCTCCTTTCTACCATTTATTCCTCTCAAGGTAAATATACAATATTATGGGTATTTAAGTGAATGGGTCAATAAACTTGTCGGTAGCCTAGACCCCATTTACAATCGATTTTTAATCGTTTAATGATTTAACGAATTCGCTCTTTAACCGTATAACATATATACAATGTGCTTCAATACCATATAATATCTTGGGTTCAAGTTTTTAAATGTGTTAAAAGTTTTTAATGTGATGTCGATATTGAAATTGTTTAATTAAAAAAAAATCACAGAATTTTGATGATTGCCGAGAAAAATAATAATTTTCGACATTGTCTACACTCTCTATATTGTCGATACCATTCTTTTAATTTTCTAATACATTATCTACACATGTAGAATATTAATTATCTACGCAGTGTAGACAATACGACACAACACTGCCTTTATGTTTCAGGCGACCTTTTTTATCTCTATCTTCTGATAGTAATGGCTGACTAGAACCAGAAGATCGTGATTGAAATGATTCAGATGCCTCTCCTATTTTCCGCATCTACATTTCTTCCAATGCGTTTCGAGTGTTAAAATTTCGATATATAAATGGCGCGCTATGTCAGAAGCGGCTACCATGACTGATAATTTTGCTGACATATCTGGATGAGCTAGAAGAGTGGCATCACTTAATTGAGACTTACATTTTTCGAATTCTAACACTGACTCTTCTGTACAAACAATTGGTGCTTTACTATTTCTTTTATACCCCTTCAAGAAATCGTTTAGAACAGCTTGGTCATGTGCCGCGGATGGAACGAATTTTCTATAAAAATAGATCATCCCCAAAAATCGTTTTAACTGCTGAACGTTAACAGGCTGTGGGTAACTACGAATAATTTCTACTCTCGTTGGAAACGGCAAAATTCCATTCTGATTTACCAAATGTCCCAGAAAAAAGATTTCCTGTTGTGCAAATACACATTTTTCGAGCTTAATAACTAGACCATTTTCGGCTAACCGTTTGAATACCTGTTCCATATGTGATATATGTTCATTCAACGAACTGAATGCAATGAGTATGACATCGAGATACACGAAACAGAATGATAATCCCCTCAATACTGAATGCATCAGTCGCTGGAACGACCGTGCTGCATTTTGACGGCCGAATGTCATTCTGCTAAACTCGAAAAGCCCAAAGCACGTACCAAGTCTATTGTTGTAAATATTGTGCATCCTGCTAGTTGGAACGAGAAATTTTGTAGATGTGACACGGGATAGTTATCGGGGGTGGTCACATTGTTTAATACCCTGTAATCCCCACAGGGTCTCCACTCACCATTTTTCTTCGGAACCAAATGCAGAGGACTGGCCCATTCACTTTTGCTAGGACTACAGATGCCTTGAGCCATCATACTCTCGAAATCTTCCCTCGCTATTTTTAGTTTATCAGGAGCCAAGCGCCTCGTCTTACACATAACTGGTTGTCCTCGCGTCTCCAAGCAGTGCATCACATTATGTTTAGGAGTGTTCATATTAACTGATTCCCGTGTAATTTCTTCGAATTTACTTAATAATTTACCTATATCCGAATTAATTTTGGTTTTGTCAACCAATGATAGAGAAAAACTTTGATTTTGATCCTACTGTAAACAAATTTGTTACTGGATCAACTAATCTGCCTTTTTTAACGTCTACAACTAGTCCGATTGATTTTAAAAAATCTGCACCGATTATTGGCATTCATACATCAGCTACAATAAATGACCATTTAAAAATCCTGCGTAAACGAATGTTTAATGATATTGTATGCGTTCCGTAGGCCTTAATTTTTGTTCCATTTGCTGCATATAAATGAAATTCCGCCTTAATGACTTTTTTATTTAAAAAATTTCCGGGTAAAACTGACACGTCCGCATCTACCAGAAATTTACGTTTTGAATTTTGTTCGAATATAAGCAGACGATTTGTATAAATTTCGTCAACACACGTCACAGGATTCTGACTAGAATTTAGTTTTTTGAACTGGAATTTTACGATTGATTTATAATAAATTTGCTGTGATGACGACAACCAGAAACGCACTTTGTAGCTTTGTCCTTAAAACGTCGATGATAAAAACACTCGGCTTCATCTGACATTCGTTCTCTAGATTTTGATTTGCCTCTAGAAGAATTATGTGGACTATGAGATCTTCTCGCCATGCTATGAAATGCTGACACTTCCATTAAAATATCTTTACGAAATTTAGTCAACATCTCTTGAAAATCATTAACTGATGAAGTTGATGATTCTGCTAATTTTCCCAAAGTAACATCATTTTCGAACGAAACCAAAACTAATTGCACTTGTTGCGGTAGCCTTTGCAACCATAGTCGTCTTATTGTGCTTTCTTCAAAATGTTCACCGGCATTCATGTTCATTTGCTCCAGTAACTGCGATGGTTTATGATCATCCAGCCTATGAGTTGATATGGTTATTCATATTTTCTTTTTTTGTGTATTTTGTCACTTATAAATGTTTATAATAAAAAAAAACCGTAGTTATTTTATTTTTATTTTTTATTAAAAATTACCTTATAGTAACAATGATTTTATAATTTTTTTATTTTAAGAATATTAATTTCGGATTACTCCTTCATCAGTTCTTTTTTAACTATTTTTAATTTTAAAAGTTTTCCTGTTTTTATATGTTTTTGGGGTAATGTTATTGTCTCCTCCTGTTTAAAATAAATTTTGTATTATGTAGTCATAAATTCTGTTTGTTTTTGTATTTATTTTGTCATTTAAAAGGTTATTGCTATCTTTATTTTTGTATATTTCTAATTCTTCTAATCTGTTTAATTTTTGTCCTTTGGTGAGTCTATGTAATACTGTTAAGTTTGTGTGGTAGTCTGAGTATGTGTGTGTTTCTGATTTTATGTGTTGTGCGTAATTGGATTTGGGATCTGGTTTTTTGATATCACTGACATGTTCTTTGAATCTTACGCATTGGTCATAAAAGCTGATAAAGGAAACACAGTAGTGATTATGAAAACTGAAGATTACAACAATAAAATAAACCAATTCATAGAAAACAACAATATTGAAAAATTAAATGCAGACCCCACCAAACAATACAACACAAAAATAAAAGAAATCATCAGCAAATCAATCAACATCCTAAGTGACAGAACAATAAGATATTGTAAAGCAATAAAACCTGCAGCACCAACTATCAAAGGACTGCCGAAGATTCATAAAGAAGATGTACCAATAAGACCAGTTATAAATTTCACCACAGCACCGACATATAAAATAGCCAAACACATCAACATGATATTAAAACAGCATATCAAATCAGGCGATAATAATTTTTCCTTAAGAAACAACCTAGATATAATAGATAAATTAAAATTAATCAATATACCTAATAACTCTAAATTAGCCTCTTTCGACATAACTAATATGTACTCTAACATACCGGTAAACGAAACATTAGAAATTACAAGAACACTACTAATTAAGAATGGAACAGCAACAATAGATACGAACGAAATAATTAACCTGTTAACAGAAATCACCAAACAAAACTATTTTATACATAACGATGAATCATACACACAAACAAAAGGATTACCAATGGGAAGCCCACTTTCTGGTACACTAGCTGAAATATACCTGAACGACTTCGAAAATAAATACGTAATTAACAACAGAAATAAATACCGAAAAAACATTATCTACTGGTACAGGTACGTCGACGATATTATTTTACTATTCAACGGATCAGACCGACAGCTAAATAATTTACACCATTATATTAATAACCAACACCCCGCAATAAAATTCACTTTAGAAAAAGAAAAAGACAAACAAATTAACTTTTTAGACATTACTATACAAAACATAAACTCAAAACATTCATTTAAAATCTACAGAAAACCGACCCAAACAGATCACACTATACATAATGAGTCACATCATCCTTACCAGCACAAAATATCCGCCTACAACCACATGGTAAACAGATTAAACATTGTACCAATGGATAAAAAAGACTATGACGAGGAACTGAGAACCATTAAATATATAGCGAATCAAAACGGATATAAAACAGCAATAATAGACAAAATAAACAATAGAGTAAAGGCCAAACTACATCAACAACTCACAACGACATTAAGACAAGAGGAAGAAAAAACTGAAAAATACATCAGCGTAGGGTATCAGAAAGGCACCAGTAAAATAATCCAAAAAACGTTCAAAAAAATGGGATATAAAACAGCATACAAAAATAACAACAAAGTAGAAAGAAAACTAAAATTCAACAAAAATAAAATACTTACAGACACAGGAGTATACAAAATACACTGTAACGATTGTGATAAAATTTACATTGGACAAACAGGCCGTTCTTTTGAAGTAAGATTCAAAGAACATGTCAGTGATATCAAAAAACCAGATCCCAAATCCAATTACGCACAACACATAAAATCAGAAACACACACATACTCAGACTACCACACAAACTTAACAGTATTACATAGACTCACCAAAGGACAAAAATTAAACAGATTAGAAGAATTAGAAATATACAAAAATAAAGATAGCAATAACCTTTTAAATGACAAAATAAATACAAAAACAAACAGAATTTATGACTACATAATACAAAATTTATTTTAAACAGGAGGAGACAATAACATTACCCCAAAAACATATAAAAACAGGAAAACTTTTAAAATTAAAAATAGTTAAAAAAGAACTGATGAAGGAGTAATCCGAAATTAATATTCTTAAAATAAAAAAATTATAAAATCATTGTTACTATAAGGTAATTTTTAATAAAAAATAAAAATAAAATAACTACGGTTTTTTTTTATTATAAACATCATCCAGCCGTAAACCGTGTAAAAAATTGTTTAATTTTGTTCATTCAGATTCACCTAACACTCTAAGCACTTTCTGTTTAAAAAAAGTATAGGGCTGTTTGTCTTTATTTTTCATTATTAAATTGGCAAACTGATTATGTAGCCTAGCATCCAATGCACCAACCGCATGCGAATACCGCGTGGACTATGAAACAATATTTGCTACCTGAAACTATTGTTCCAAAATAGCAAACTGGACCTCGGGATTTTGAGAGTATAAAGGTTGGGGTGGTTTAAATGCTACATGTGCTACCTCTTTATGATCCATAAAATTGGACATAAGCTTCATAGTTTTTACCGTCAACTTCATCACCAGATTTACTAGTAGACGCTTCAGAAGTGTGAGATCCACTCGACTGTGCTCTTAATATGCTACGAACTTGATCCTGAACTAATGAATATAATTGTTCATGAAGTACAGTAATCGTTTCGTTACCTGAAGCCAAAATATTTCGCCGATCAGAGGAATG
>OY829916.1:16089974-16467474 GCA_963691935.1 Nephrotoma guestfalica | reverse complement strand
GGTAAAATCCCAAAATAAGCCGACCTTTTTATTAGAATCCTGCCTCAGCTCTCCAAACTGAATTGGAAAGGTATCGCTTCGGAAACGGCCTAATTCCATTCATTATAGCCGAATCCCACAAATGTTGTCAAATTCGACTTTGCACACCGAATTTGACCATCATTTGTTGAGAGATGGCCTACCAATTATACTTGGTAATAAAACGAATATTCTTTGGTGACCAAAATTAATAAAACATTTGAAATTTTGGCGAAATAAGCTAAATTTACTTGAAATAACCAATCCTGTAGCTAATCTGGCATTGAATAACACTCATAGTTTTCCGAGAACTATTGCCTTTGGGATGCCTCACATATTTTTTGCAATTTTTTTAAAGATGTTTCGTGGTTGCCAATTCAAGGGTTAAATACTAATGAATTTTAGAGTAATTTTTAATATAATTTAAATGACTATGGTTTCAGGAAATTCTATTGTAAGTTGTGGAATTGCAGGAGGAGTAAATTATATTATTTAGGAAGTCGGAAAATATTAATTTAGAATTAAATTTCAGGAAATCTCCAGATGTACGTGAAATAAATAATATTTTTTTTTCTCAGGTTGCTGATTTAGAGAAGCAATTGTTGAAGACCAATACCATCGTTATCCATTAAACTTATTAAGCCTTTTTCCTTCCTCTAGTAGATTAGAAGTAGATTAGAATTGTGTTGTGCCGTACGATCGCTAGGTGTCTGAAACCGGGTCGTTCTGTCCCAAAAAAACTTTCCTATCATTCCTTTTGTTATGTGTAAACATGCTGTAGGAATAGGCCCGGCGTTATCCGGGACACTTGTCCAGCACTTGGTCCTACAGTCCAATCAATCAATCAATCAGTGGCTAATGATAGACTACACTCACTTTTAGTGAGAGCTTGAACCTACACTACTACTCAAAAAGTAAATCAACCCACAAAATTCAAGAAAAGGTTGGTTTATGAGAAATATGTAATTTACTATCAAAACGCCAACAAAATGGCATTAAAAGCATCTAAGTTTTGTAACTTCGTTTTAAAATCAAACTACCTAATCTATGTAATTTGTGAAACTTCATTAAAACCCGGCATAATGAGCAGTGAATTTTTTGGCCATGATTACGTTGTTTACAGATGCGATCGGTCTCTCGAAACTAATTCAAAGAAATCGGATGGTGGCGTACTGATAGCAGTACATTCTAAGCTCTGGAATGCTTTAGTAACTTTAGCCCCATCGAGAGTTGAACAAATTGGTGTAAAAATCAAAATTAATCAAACCAATATATTCATTTACGCAGCATATAAACCACCTCAATCAAATAGTGATCATTACGCAACTTGCATCGGTGCGATTGATGAAGTTATTAATACAACAAACCCGTCAGATTTTGTTATTGTGCTTGGTGGTTTTAATCTTCTAAATATAATATGGAATCTGGACCCGGAACTAAATTGTATTTTTCCAAGTAATATAACAACAGATTCCGAATCTTTATTTGTGAACGCCATGCTCGGTTATAATTTGAACCAGATAAACACAATTGCTAATAGTCGTGATAGATTACTGGATCTTGTCTTCAGCAACGAGATTGACACTTTCAAAATTTCAGAATCCGTGTTATCTTTGTCATAAATGATATCAATCACAAATCTTTTGATATTATATTTGATTCAATTAATTTAGTGGCGAGTTCGGAACACCTACAACCAATCAAATATAACTTCAAAAAAAACCGTGTGGGGCTACAAAGTTACCTGAAATCCATCAACTAACTAATATAAACCAAAAATGTTGATAAGTTTAATGACATTATGCAGCAAGGCTTCGAAATGTATATGCCTTTATGTGCCTATGTGCTGTAAACCACAAAATGTTCACCCTCCCTAGTTAACTTAAAAAATCGGAAGTCGAAAGCGTATGCCAAAATGTTGAAAAGCGGGTTAGAAGCCGACAAAACAATGTTTCTACAACATAGTAACGAATTTGAAATTTACTTCAAATCAAAACACAGGTCGTATCTCGATCGAATTTTGGAAATACTTTAGGAATAAACGCGAAATTGACGGATACCCTGCAAATATGACATATAACAATACCAGCTCCTCAAACTCCAAAGATATAACTGACATGTTCGCGAAGGTTTTTCCCATCAGTCTATAAACCAAGCGTTACTAATGAATTTTACGAACAATCCAGCAATACCAACGTATCAATAACTCCTCCTATTATATATGAGGATAACATTTTATCGGCTCTAAAGGGATTTGGAGCCGGTTGTGGTCTTGACAATATACCCTCTTCTATTCTGAAGGAGTATGCTGACATTTTAGCAATTCCATTATGTTACCTCTTCAATCACTCCTGAAGCAGCGGGGTGTTTCCCGAAAAATGGAAAATTTCAAAAATTACACCAATTTTTAAATCGGCAAAACGAGAAGATATTACATGCTACAGAGAAATATCAACTACATCATCAATTCCAAGATTGTTTGAATTAGTTTTATGCAACAACTTTAAATTCACAATTGCACGTCATATATCAATAAACCAGCATGGGTTTATGCCCGGCCGACCCACATCAACTAATCTGGTTGAATTCACCAGTAAAATAATTAATGAGATAGAAAACCATCATCAAGTTGATGTAGCGTACACGGATTTCAGTAAAGCATTTGATTCCACCTGCCATCAAAAAGCACTCCTGAGTTTATTCGCATTTGGGTTTTCAATCGGTTACATAAATTGGTTCAAGTCTTATCTATCAAACCGGCAACAATTTGTAATAATGGGAAATGAGAAATCAAACGTTATTAAAGTTACGTCTGGTGTTCCCCAAGTATCTCACATCGGGCTGTGAATATTTATTGTTGTCATAGATCAAATAAACGAGATAATAAAAAACTCAAACGTGCTCATATTTGCTGATAACGTGAAAAATTTTCGAACTATTAATGGAATGCTAGATACGAAGAAGCTTCAAGAAGACATCGATAGTTTAAGTGAGTGGTGTGATCGAAACTCGTTTTATTTAAATATTACGAAATCATGCGTTTCCATCGTAAGAGAAATCTGCAAAGTATTGCAGAGAGTCAATGAGATCATAGATCTAGGTGTTACATTTGTCGAAAATGTACTGGGTGAAGTTTTTAATTTATGTCACAATGATGCTACATAAAATATGGCCTGATTTTTGACACAGGTGTTCACTGTTAGTGCCGCAATTCAAATTCATTAGCCCCTTACGCGACAAATTATAAATATGGGATCCAGCTATTTTCGAATTGATGTAACTTCACTCAGTACAAATTATCACTAAACATGCGTCAGCTTTTAATTTATTTCACTATGATGCTACATAAAATATGGCCTGATTTTTGATACAGGTGTTCACTGTTAGTGCCACAATTCAAATTCATTGGCTCCTAATATGACAAATTATAAATATGGGATCCAGCCATTTTCGAATTGGTGTAACTTCACCCAGTACAAATTACCACTAAACATGCAACCAGCTTTTAATTTATTTCACTATGATGCTACATAAAATATGGCCTGATTTTTAACACAGATGTTCACTGTTAGTGCCACAACTCAAATTCATTGGGATCTAATACGACGAATTATAAATATTGGATCCAGCTATTTTCGAATTGGTCTAACTTCACCCAGTACAAATTACCACTAAACATGCGTTCAGCTTTTAATTTATTTCACTATGATGCTACATAAAATATGGCCTGATTTTTGGTACTGGTATTCACTGTTAGTGCCACAATTCAAATTCATTGGTTCCTAATATGACAAATTATAAATATGGGATCCAGCTATTTTCGAATTGGTCTAACTTCACCCAGTACAAATTATCACTAAACATGCGTTCAGCTTTTAATTTATTTCACTATGATGCTACATAAAATATGGCCTGATTTTTGGTCCTGGTGTTCACTGTTAGTGCCACAATTCAAATTCATTGGCTCCTAATATGACAAATTATAAATATGGGATCCAGCTATTTTCGAATTGGTGTAACTTCACCCAGTACAAATTACCACAAAACATGCATCCAGCTTTTAATTTATTTCACTATGATGCTACATAAAATATGGCCTGATTTTTAACACAGGTGTTCACTGTTAGTGCCACAACTCAAATTCATTGGGATCTAATACGACGAATTATAAATATTGGATCCAGCTATTTTCGAATTGGTCTAACTTCACCCAGTACAAATTACCACTAAACATGCGTTCAGCTTTTAATTTATTTCACTATGATGCTACATAAAATATGGTCTGATTTTTGGTACTGGTGTTCACTGTTAGTGCCACAATTCAAATTCATTGGCTCCTAATATGACAAATTATAAATATGGGATCCAGCTATTTTCGAATTGGTGTAACTTCACCCAGTACAAATTACCACTAAACATGCATCCAGCTTTTAATTTATTTCACTATGATGAAATGGGTTAGCCTCTACATGCGGTAGGGCAAACCCAGTTTCATAGAATTTGCCACCATCTGTATGGCATCCCTCGCGGCATTTGTTCCCGCAGCTCAGTCGGTGTAGAGGGAACGGCGTGGGGATGAGGATGCCCAGATAGTAGCCTAGTTAACCGCGATCGGGTGTTTCAGACCATGGAGTGGGGGAAGAAACAAAAAAAATTATGTCAGCCCATCCCGCTGATGAGTTGACTATGGATGTGTATATTTCATGACTCCTAGTGAGTCATCTCCTATCTGGCCTTCCTTAGTGTTAATAATTCAGCCAGTACGATGTTGTTAGTAAGACTATGTTAACAGATCGGCTCTAACAGAGAGGAAAAGGACAGCCTAGGCCGTATCAGTTCCTGTCTTAAGAAGACCGTTAGAGGAACGATCTGTTACTAATTTTGTTTGGTTATTAAGCCTTAACTTAATACTTACTTGTATATACTCACCAAAAACACGTAAAAAAAAATCTTCTGGCCGCCTGTTGAATCCACCAAAATCACACTCAGTCTATATGAAAACTCACACACTATCTCGGTTTCAACAAAAAAATGTTTATTAATTTATTCTTTACCACAATAAAAAACCACAATAATTACCACAATAAAAAAACTACAATAATTACCACAATAAACAATGTCTCCACGTTGAGACTTCAAACTTACTGACCCCCTTCCAAAATTTTGGTACGGTATTTATATCGTATTAATTAACTGGTTGAGAAGGGAGGGGGAAATTTTTGTACAATTAATGTACTACTCTCTCAGTTAATTAATTTCATTTTTGCAATATTAACAAAATATTGCCATAAACACCGCCCATTTAAAAAGTGTGCTAATTTGCACTTGGGGAATTTATATTGCATGTGTTGCGGAAAGTGCAATTCCTCAATTTCTACATACAGGTAGTTCGATTACCTCCATGTAGAACGTTTACCCTTTGCGCGCACAACACAAAACACATGACTACGCAATCCAACAACAACATAAATATTTACGTTTACTCATTTGTATTTATAATAACTACATTATAGATACATTGAGTGACGTCGGTTGCAATTGGATACATACGTAGATATGAAATATTTTTATGTTCGTTGCATTGCATTTTATACCGTTTTCAGGTATAAGAATGCAACAACAAACACAAAGAAAACTAGGTCATTCCCGCATGACTAACTAATTAAAGAATCTTTGTGAAGATGATCTCTTCAAGGTCATGGTGGAATCACTTTGCATATAGGAAAGGTTTTGGGAAATGGGTTGATAGCGGAATATGATAAGATTCCGTTACAATGATGCTACATAAAATATGGCCTGATTTTTGACACAGGTGTACACTATTAGTGCCACAACTCAAATTCATTGGGATCTAACACGACGAATTATAAATATGGGAACCAGCTATTTTCGAATTGGTCTAACTTCACCCAGTACAAATTACCACTAAACATGCGTTCAGCTGTTAATTTCTTTCACTATGATACTGCATAAAATATGGCCTGATTTTTGGCACAGGTGTTCGCTGTTAGTGCCGAAACTCAAATTCTTTGCCTTCTAACATGACAAATTATAAACATCGGATCCAGCAGTTTACGAATTGGCCTAACTTCACCCAGTTCATGTGACCTTTGAACAATCGAATTATGTGACATTGATTTTCAAATTTTTTTTCGGCGAAAATTTACTGTTAACTTCAACAGTATGTTATTTTCGGCTAATATCAACAGAATTTTGTACTACCACCTGATACGAAATATGTCGATAATGCAGGTTTTTTCGGCTGAAATTTCCGGCCTACTCAGTAGCATCTCTGTTAGGTCGATTTTACTGTTTACAAAATCAAATACATACCCGGGTATGTTTTTTCATTAGCAAACTCTACCTCCACATACTATTAGGTGCCCAGCTAAATTTCCAGGTTTTTTGAAAAATGAAAAATGGAAAATTTCAATAGTAATTGAAACGGGTTAGTCTCCATACGGCAATTGTTCCCACAGCTCAGTCGATAAGAGGAAATGGCGTGGGTGTTAGGATGCTCAGATAGTGGCCTTGTTAACCGCTATTGAAGAAGGATGGGAGGTTGAGTGAGGTACCGGACCCCTAAGTAGTGGTAGCGTCATCAACCGTAAAAAAGAAGATATTGGCCTCGGGCCCATGGTCGTTGCTATTAAGTTAGGGGGTATTAAGGTGGTTCTGGCAGAAAGGAAAGGAGATGACCACAACAACAATTCCCGTCCCGAAAGACAACCAGACGGACACCCTATTACTTACTTGCCATAAACAAAATAAATATATTTTTTGTTTAATAGAATTTTCACAGTTGCTCTTTATATCGCTATAAACAAATGCTTTCAACTCTTTTAATGAATTTTTTTATAACTTAAAACTTTTATTTTACAACGAATTTTTGAGTATCGATTTTATCTTGTTAAATATATGCCAATTAAACTAAAAAAATTATTAAATGCTACCCAACTTAACGAATTTCAACACTTTATTATTTGTACGGCACTACTCCACCCCGCAAAAAAAAACTTTCTAAAAAAATTTTCCAATTTTCGCGATATTTATTCTCATCTTTGCTGTTGATTAATGCTGGAAAGAGAAGAAAAACAGAGATCGAACAACAAGAAAATTCCCACAATCAAACAACGCGTCTGTGCTGAATAAGCATAAATATCGCTCACATAAAATTAACTTCTACGAATTTACTTGATGATCAACATAGGAAGTATATTTTTGCAAACATTATGCATCACCAAAACAAATTTTGTAGAAGAAAAAGACGTTACGTTTGTAAACATTATGGTATGCAGTCATTACAATGTTGCATATCATACGTGAAAAATAAGTAAATCTTTATGCTTTATCTGAGCGAATTTCCCATAGAAAGTATCTCATATACATAAGTTCAATGGCTTACAGTTGATAAAGTGTAAACACAATGTGGGAGAATTGACATGCCGGTCATTTAATCTAGATTTGGGAATGCTATTTCACAAGGCATGTTACGTAAATAAAGGAAATTTTTTGAGATGAGTTTGGGAACGGAATGTGATTTCATTCCGTTACAGCGTGGGGGAAACCCAAGCCTTGAGATGAGCAGAGATCACATGCCCTATTTGGAAAGGACGGTAGGACTAAAGTAGCTTAGTCGTGGCAGTCCAACGTGGCGGACGCCCCACACTCTGAGATAGTCTCAGCCCGGCAACTTAATCTTAATTATTAAAACAAATTATTATTCTCTAAAACTAGTTACATACAGTAGTAAAATTTTTTGGATCTCCTCAATTGTTTTAATCATATATAATAAATAAGGATTTTTGCATATTACAAGATTAAGTAAATATTTTTAAGAAAAATTGATTGCTAAGATACTCAAAAAGTGAATTTAAATTTTGTTTCAATTTAGAAAATTTTATAAATATAATTAAAATTAAAAACAACTAATGAACTTACGAAAATACAAGATTTGAATTTTAATCAATCTAAGTTAAACTTACAAAAACTGTACGAAAATAAACGAAAATGAATAAAGTTAATGTGATTTATATTATGGTGTTGAACTGGTCCTGGATGCTGCATTGATTGGTTATGCTGAACGTCGAGTAAAGAACAGTAACGTCGAAATTTTTGTTGCTGCTTATTTGCTGCAACAAAAGTTGCAGCAACTGAAGTACTGCTTTCTTTATTCCGTCTTTGTAAGTTCGTTTGAGATAAATTTGATGAGGACCAAATGTGGTTTATTTGGTAGTTTATTGATCTGGCTGTTAATACCACGATGTGTTTCAAAGTAAAATATTGCTTGTTTGGCATATTCATCCCTGCCGTACAGCGATACACACTACGTTGGATGAATTTCATACCTCAATGTGCCATGCCGAAGACATTTTTACAGTCGTCCTCTAACTTTGAAGAAATTGTCCATCTGTCTGGTTTAGCAAATGATGGTTGGTGATGATTGAATGTTAAGGCCTATACCTCTCACGTTGATTTTGTCCTACGCTTATGACTTATCCTAGATATGTGTGTTACTTTCACGTTCTAGTTATCGCAAATCATATTCAATTTTTCAGTTCCATAGCTAGATAGTATTTTCAATTTGATGATTTATAATCCAAGTTTAGTTGAATTGTATCGTCTGAGGTCCAAATGTATTTGTTATCTGGTTTGATGGGAGTCCTCAGAAATATTAATCTTCACTTCTGTGTCTATGATTACAGCCAAGTTTTCGCAGAAAGTGAAGTACCACTTGGTACACAATGCTTTTATTGTAGCTGCATTTGTGCTCCAGGATTGATTTATCGGAAAAGCATTTCGATGAAATTACTAGCTTTTCGTTTTCTTTACTCAAATGTAATCTGACGTAAAATAAACACAGTGTAGGTTAATCTCCAAAAAATCCTTCCAATGACAATTAGATATGGAGTAATTGATCTTGATAGTTCACACATAGATCCGAGTGTCTATGTAATTTCCTTTATGCCAAATGGAGCCTTGAGTTAAAGGACAACCAAATGACAGTACTGCGGAGGCAAGCGCTGATGGCGTTAAACGGCTTCGGCTTCCTGCAAAATATAGCGTACGAAACTGTTCCCACTCGTTCTGAGCATTGGAAGAATGTTTAGTTGGTTCTCTTGACATGGTACTCCTTTATCTTGTCCTACCCTTTACCACATTATGTTTACCATTTACATTCTAACCCTATTAACTAAAGTTTAAAAGAAGTTTTCTATAACATTTATAATATTTTAAATTTGAATATTTTTATAATCCTTCACTTAACCTACTAATATCTATTATTGCTGATGGCGCTACCTCAATTCCACTTTGCTAACTTATCTGAATGGGGCTGAGCCAACCTCGTCCTTTCTTTAACTTAATAGTATATTTTCCTAACTACTATTGTCTTAACTAATGACGCTGGTATATTCATAATAACGCGCGCGATATACCAACCTTCACTTTACCATTACATATCTATGTAAATGCTCGACTACACATAGATGGTCTAATGAGAAAGTTGATGATGTACGCGTCCACGTTTTTTGTCTTTTTTTACGATGGCGCTTCAAATTTCGTTGGGAAATCATCGTATGTTTCGTCTGTTGTGCTTGGGAAGAAACGAACCGTCATGGGTTGTTTCACCTGATCCCAAGTAACTTTTGGATTACGATCGACCGTACTCCAGAACAACTCGAATGCCTCATCTTCTAGACATAAGTCTAGGACCCGTACTATCTGGTCAATGGGAATATGAGTTTTGGACGCATGCCATTCGATTCGCTGCAGGAATCGCTGTACCGTTAGATTACTACTAAGGCCTTGGAATTCCAATTTCCATGTTGTAACTTCTTGTCGTAATTTTAGTATTATTCCAGGTAGGTAATTTGAGGAGTTTAGTAGAATTATGGGGCATACTGCCATTAGGTTCCTCATGAGAGGTATCCTCAGAACAGAACGGTTAAATTTCATGTTATCAAAGCTATTGCCGAGGTCTTTTTTTGGATCTTCTACAATATCTTGTATGATCAAGGGAGAATCGTTCGTGATCTGCTGGGTGTCTTTATTTGACCGAGCCCCGCCTTTAGCCTGTAAGCTACTTGGACCAGCCTTATTTTGAAAAGTCAATGGCGGTTCTTCTCCTTGTATCCTCGCATGTTCAGGAAGTTCAATTGTTAAATCTGATAATACTTCCTGTGCCCTCTCTATAGAGAGATCCTTGCGTTTTAATGCTGCCACGACGTTCCCACAAACTTCCACAGCAGTTCGCAGGTAAGCAGACATTGCATGGTACTTTGAGGATTTGCTTAATCGGTTAACGCGGCCCTGAATATGTATCAATTTTGCTCGTGCCTCCGGCAACCAATTTGGATTTCTCTTTAGGGTTGCTTGCGCGGCCTCTGTAGTCACGAGAAACGAGTCATCCCGTTCCTCCTCAAATTTCGGCGCCAATGCTTCTTTCAGAGTTTGCGTCACCTCTCGGCTGGCTTTATCTACCAACCCGCGTACCTCAAACTCGATCAGCAACTCTTAATCGTTGAGTTTATTCAAATCAAACTCCATAGTAATAGATTAAACAACCTATATTTTATTCAAAAAACAAAAAAACAAAAATCCTGACTACCAAAAAACAAAACCATAACATAACCTTATACTTGACTATAAGTAACTTTAAAAAAACAAAACTCTCGCTAAAAAAAATTAAATGATGATTCAAAATATATACAACCACCGTTCCTTCTGACCCCCATCACGGGATGACAGTAAAACTACAGCAACAGGAGGAGCCGTTTTAGTTGCAGTTGTTTAAAACATTTCTAGCAAGGCGTTGGAAACTCCACCTTCATTAGAATGTGTATAGCTGTAAAGCTAAACATATTCTGTCAAACTACTACTATACGTAATCGTTATCATCTACATACCACCGCGAACTAGTTTGGAAATTTATTCAATATTTACTGAATTTATGTGCAATCTAATGTGTAAATTTGATAAGTTGAGCACAAATTTTATCGTAACCGGAGATTTCAACCTACCAAATATTATATGGGTTCCTGATGATGAACGTGATTGTTTATTACCAACTAACGTAACATCTGCTATTTAGCAAAATTTTGTAGATGCTGTCTGTGGCTATGTGTGGTTTAAATCAAATTAATTGTATAAAAAAATTTAGGGACCGGTACTTAGATTTAATTTTTCAAATTTTCATGATACTCGTAATATGTATATTAATGTATCTATCGAATATTCTAGATTCGGCTAGATGTTCTGTTCCAGAACTGATATAAAATTCTTTAGCTTACTATTACTAAACCTCAGATGTCACTAATGAATAACTGTCAGTTAAAAGATAATAGTTAAGTTCTAAGTCTTTATTCAGCAATTTTTGTAGAATAAACGTTTCGCCAATGCCGAATTAATTGTGCATCAACCAGATAGGCGAGATCGTAACATTACCCCCCACATAAGCGTGTTCGTCCCGAACAAGGTCCAAACTTCCAGCTCGGTATAGTGCCAGTCGTTCCAAATGCACTACCTTGTGTTTCCCTCGCCGCCCTTTCTTTATTCTATAAACTACGTCGTTTATCATTGTGATGACAGTATAAGGCCCCTCCCATGCCGGTTGGAGCTTCGGTGATAACCCTCTTCTTCATTGCGGATTTTTTAGAAAAACCAGTTCTCTTTCCTCGAAAGTTTTATTATTTGTACGTACGCATGTCATACAGAACCATTGATTGAACCATTGAACCATTCATACAGAACCATCATTAGATCGCTTGCTAACCGAATTTTTTCTCGTACAAATTTGTGTAAGTCATCAAGTTCTTCTTGCATGTTATCGAATTAATCTTGACCTTATAACTCTGATTATGGAACAACACCAAATTTAATATTTGCTCGTAATCGTAGATTATTCCCGAAAATTATTTTGGTTGGTGTAACCCCGGTCGAAACACGTACTACTCATCGATAAGCCATCAGGAACGCTTGTATATGTCGATCCCAGTCGCACTGATTTTTATTCACAACTTTTGGTAAATATTTCTCTAGTGCACACTTAAATGGTGGACGTTGTTCTTGTCTTATTTACAACAAACAACCGACAAATATCAATGAATATCACCGATTCAAAATGTCTTCCTTAGTTTGAGTGAATTTCCATCGGAACTACATAGCGGCTAATCCAGTTTTTAATTATGATATCAACGATAGTTGTTGTTTCATGATTGGTTATCGGATACACCTCCGGCCATTTGCTGAATTAGTCCACTATTTCTAGTACATACCTATGTCTACTTTCCGTAATATGGAAGGATCCTACCACGTCCATGGCAATTCTCTCGAATGCTGTGCCGACGTTGTACTGTTGCATTTATTTTCGATATTTTTGTGTAAGTCCTTTCACTGCTGCACATTGATCATATTTTTTACACAATTCTACTACCGACTATCTACCTCCGGATCAATAAAATCGTTGACGGATATTTGTGAGTATTTTATTAATTTCGAGATGGCCGGCTTCCACATACTTTTCCATGATACCAAGTATTTGACTAATTCTATTTTTCGGCACTAATTTTAAAAACTGTTAAGCTTTGCCATCCGAGCTCTCCCATATTCTTAAAACGAGGGCATTGTCTAAAAGAAGGCTGTCCCACTGTGCCCAATAAGCATTCACTAAGGGTATCTTATCGTAAATATCACTCCAAGTTGGTTAACGATCCTCTTCCTTATAACGGAATATAATTAATAAATCCGCATCTAGTATTGCTCCTTTCGAATTGATTCATCCGTCCAGTCCTCGTCGGCTAACATTTTCATAAGCCGTACATCGATTACGTCCTCCTTTCCTTCAACTCGCATGCAGTGTTTGCATTCAATTTGACATGGGCGCCTTGATAATGCGTCAGCATTCCCATGTGCGCTTTCTTTTCGATGCTCAATGTAGCGTCTTCTGGTAGCGTCACTTGTGGTCACTTCCGTATCCAATGCCTTCATTATCTCACTGTAACTGTTGCGATAATTTTCGGAAATTGTTTTAGGCTGCTCCACCTTTAAGAACTACTATTAATTCAGCGACTCGACTCACTTCATTCCATGCATTTCTGTTGGCAGCAGTTTTAAATTGAAATTTAAAAATCCCAAATGGTTGTTCGAATATCGGTAGCTTGAGTTTATTCGAGTGGGACTACCTGTGATGTTGTTCCATTTGCTTTCAGACAAAAAAGATCTTTTTCGAGGCGTTCCACCTCAAACTGTAACTTCTATTCAATATTCTGAACATTTGATTGCACCTAGGCCTGTAGAATTTCGTTTTGTACTTTCTCCACATTCCGCGTACCTCTAAAAGCGGTTCTTCTATTTTCTACTCGAATCTTTCGCTGTTTATTTTGATTTCATTAATTTCTTGTTTCATTTCTCGAGTCAAATCTTTACTTTGTAATTGCGTTTCTTTACTTTCTTGATCAAATTTTTGATCCAATGTTTGATTTTGATGATTAAATGTTTGATCCATTTGATCAATTTTTTGATCCATTTGATAAATTTTTGATTTATTTGTTCCATTTTTTAGTTTTGTTGAGTTATAATCGCCAATAATTGTGTCATATCGAAGGTTCCAGGTAGTCCGGGAACTGTCATCACAATCTCACGTCTATCATCTTGTTTTTCTTGTATTACATCTTCGAACGAATAATTATCTGGGTCTAATAATTGCTTCTCCATAGCCTCACGTAGTCGCAATATTAATTCATTTCTGCAACAACCCGTTGGTAAACTATGCTGCTTTAATTGGAATTTTAACTCCGTAGCCGTTAACTCCTTAACACCCCCATCTTCGAGTATTCACAGTCCCCATCGCTGTCACCATTTGTTACGAATTTGCCCTGTTAAATCCGATCCGTACCACTGGATTGTGAATATCGTTATAGAATTTGACGGTTACAACAACAATTCATATGCCACAATAACGCATATATATTGCATATATATTACACATGCAATATACATGCCACTACTGGAATATTCCCGAAATATTCCGACAGCAATTTTCTCACTCTGATTTTGCCAACACTAAATTACAACAACAAATAATTTCCACAATCATTTATTAAATCACTTAATACACCATTTACAATTTTTAATTACACTTTAATTTTCACTTAACACACTTATTAATATTTCACACTCCTTACTTTCGCTTTTAATCTATATTGTACCGAATCTCCCAAATGTCATACCAAGGCGACCCATTGTGTTTGTTGCACTCGTATTTATACATTGATCGAATATTCTATATTCGCCTAGATGTACTGTTCCAGGCTTTTATATTTTTTTGCACAATAAACTGATATAAAATTCTTCAGTACTACTACTAAACCCCAGATGTCACTATAGTGAATAGGATTATACATAAATGTAATCGGGCATATTGGGTTGATTATAATAGTATGAACGTAGTAACAAAAGAACACACGTTCAATGTTACTGTAAGCAAGAGCGGAGAAACTTCTCATCATTGTATTTAAATTGTTAATTGTAACCACATGTAATAATTACAAACTTATAATAAATATTATAATAATTGTGTTTTGTTTTAATATTAATAAATAACATAACTACCTCGCCGGACACAACAACACATGGCGCAGTTGGTAAAAAAATAATAAAGGGTGTTTTTTTAAGAGGTTGCCGATTTTTTTTTTGAATAAAACACATATAAAATTATGAAATGACCAAAATTTTTTTTTATTTGGTAGATAATTTTTTGGCATTTAACATTTAAACACAATTTCTGGCATATGGCTACCACGACTATTTTTCACAAATGTCATTCTGGAGGTCCAATTTTCCAGCACTTTTTCAAGCATTTGAGGGCGTATGTCAGCAATGACACGTTGAATATTGGTTTCCAAAGCGTCAATCGATTGAGGTTTATCCACATAAACCAATGACTTCACGTATCCCCACAAAAAGTAATCGAGTGGCGTCAAATCGCACGAACGCGGAGGCCAATTCACCGGACCATTTCTCGAAATAATGTTGTCGTTGAAAGTTTCTTTCAATAAGTCGATTGTTTCACGTGCTGTATGGCAAGTGGCACCATCTTGTTGAAACCACATTTCATTCATATCCATATCTTCAAGATTTGACAACAAAAACTCATTTAACATGGTTCTGTATCGATTTCCATTCACGGTAACGCGTCGTCCTTCCTCATTTTTAAAGAAATATGGACCGATGATCCCACCAGCCCATAGACCGCACCAAACAGTACATTTATCAGGATGCATTGGTAATTCTAGAACGGCGTGTGGATTATCTTTGCTCCAAATGCGACAATTTTGTTTGTTGACGTATCCATTTAACCAAAAATGCGCCTCATCACTGAAGAGAATTTTACGGTAAAAAAATGGATCTTCGTTCAATTGATTTAACGACCAATCACTGAATTCACGGCGCAAACGATGGTCGTGTGGCTTTAATTCTTGCACCAATTGAATTTTGTATGGCACCAAACCCAAATCTTTACGTAAAATTTTCCATAAAGTCGATGGACAAAGTCCAATTTGCTGAGCACGACGACGAATCGATAAATTGTCGTTTTCTTCGACACTGGCCTCAACGACAGCAATATTTTCTTCTGTACGAACTCTTCTCATTCTTGTCGGTGGCTTGGCATCCAAAAGAGTGAATGTAGACCGAAATTTGGTAATTACGTTCTTTATGGTGGTCTCTGACGGACGATTATGTGCACCATAAAATTCACGAAGTGCTCTATAAACATTTTTAATTGAACACTGATTTTGAAAATAAATTTCCACGATTTGAAAACGTTGTTCTGGAGTTAACCTATTCATAATGATTTGCCAAACAATACTGAGTAGAAATGCCACTTTGAGCTGTCAAAACAACTGTCATAAAATAAAACGACATCTATCGGAAAAACAAACCTCCTAAAAAAACACCCGTTAATTAAACAATTAAACATAAAAACTAAAAATAACGTGGTGCGAAAAAAAAAAGTCCAGAAAGCAAAAATTAACAAATAATGGAAGGATTAAATAAACCAGATTGCTTACTTATAAAGGGCAACTTATTCAATAATTGGAAAAGATTCAAAGCCGATATTGATCAAAGCCATTTTGATGTATTTCTGATAGCGAGCGGTAAAGAAAATGCTGATGAGAAAATAAAAATAGCCATGTTCAAAAATTTAATAGGACGTGACGCCGCGGATATTCTTGAGACCTTGAATATAGAAAAAGGTGAAAAAATGACACTACAAAATTGTTTGGACGAGTTTAATAAATATTGTCAACCAAAAATAAATATATTATACGAGCGGTATAATTTTTATAACCGAAATCAAAAACAGTACGAGCCCCGACAGATTGGTGTTTGGCCTAATGGATACAAATTTGAAAGAAAAATTTTTGAAAGAAGGTAATCCAAAACTACAGGATGTAGTTGATAGATGTCGTCTGGAGGAGAGAACTCGAAAACAGGCGGATGAAATACTCAAACATGCTGATGTAGCAGAGATCATAGGTAAAAATAAATTTATAAATAATGATAAGGTTAGAGTTCAAAATGGTAGAAATAATTTTAATGCTAATCAAAATACAGAAAAGAATAGAAATGAATATTTTAAAAAAAATAGTTATGGTTCAAATAAACATTGTCAAAATTATAATTATAATAAGAATAATTCGTTTGCACAAACAAGAGGTGGTTTCATGGGTAATTGTCGAAGATGCGATCAAAAGCATGAAAAAGGAAAATGTCCTGCGTATGGTTCGGTGTGCGCAAAATGTCATGCAAATCATCATTATACAAAGTGTTGTCGGTCGAAACACATAAACATTGTAGATAAACTTGATTGTGAAAACAATTATATAGACATAATTGAATTACAAATTTCAATGATTAGTGATAAAAAAGGATGGTTTGAAAAATTTTATATAAACAATATTGAAGTAGACTTTAAGATAGATACTGGTTCAGAGGTTAATGTTTTACCTTTAGGGACTTTGAACCAAATAACCCATGATTATAAAATGGAGAACACGGAGGTAATCCTTAAGGCTTTCGGTGGTTCGCGGATCGTGCCGCATGGTCTGGTTAGTTTGAGAATTAGACATAGAGGTCTAGAATTTTTGGAAAATTTTATAATAATTAATTCTGAGGTAACCCCGATAATCGGATTGGAAACAATTAAAAAATTTCAGTTAGTTAAAGATATTAAGGAAATCGAAAAAAATAATGAAAGCGAGGTAGAACAATTTATAAAAAATAATGAAGTGATGTTCACAGGTTTAGGAAAGTTTCCTGATAAATTAAAGTTAGTGGTGAAAGAAGGTGCAAATCCTGTTGCTAGACCACCGCGCAGAATCCCATTAGCAATACGAAGTAGAGTAAAAGAAGCACTAGACAACTTAGTACGCAGTGATGTAATTGAAACATTAGCAGAACCGACTGACTGGGTTAGTAATTTGGTGGTAGTGCAAAAGCCTAACGGTAGCTTAAGGATTTGTTTAGATCCCAAACATTTAAATCAATCAATAAAAACAGATTATTATGAAATTCCAAGATTAGAAGACTTAACATCTAAACTAGCTGGGGTACAAACCTTTACAGTTTTAGATCTCAAGGATGGGTTTTACCAAGTTGAACTCGAGAACAGTTCGAAAAAGCTTTGTGCGTTCAGTTCACCTTTTGGTAGTTACAATTTCAAAAGATTGCCATTTGGCATAAATATAGCTCCGGAAACATTTCAAAGACTAAACGAAAAAATTTTTGGTGATATACCAGGAGTGTATATATACATAGATGATCTGTTAGTGACGGGAAGAACAGAGGAAGAGCACGACTGTAATTTAAAGGAGGGTTAACCAAGTTTGCTTTTTGGGACACATTTTTAATCGCAACGGAATAAGTTGTGATCCGAATAGGATTAAAGCTATTACGGAAATGGAAGATCCGACATCAAAAAAAGAGGTACAAAGATTTCTTGGTATGATTAATTATCTACGAAGTTTCGTACCAAATATGGCAGAATTGACGGAACCCTTACGGCAATTGCTTCGAAAAAATGTGGAATTTAGTTGGATGAACCAACATAAAAAATGTATCAAAAAATTAAAAGAAGTCATTACAAACACGCCTATCTTACAGACATTTAATGAAAATAAAAAGATCTGTATACAGACAGATGCAAGCCAATATGGTTTAGGTTGCGTATTGTTGCAAGAGGGTAAGCCTGTAGCGTTTGCCTCAAGAAGTTTGTCAGACACGGAAAAACAGTATGCTCAGGTCGAAAAAGAGCTTTTGGCAATACTATTTTCATGCGTAAAGTTTCATCATTATATTTTTGGCAGGCAAGTGGAAATCCATTCAGACCACAAACCACTAGTGAGTATCATTAAAAATGAAATGCATAAAATAAACTCGTCACGTTTGCAAAGAATGAAATTAAAGTTACTAAAATATGAAATAGATGTCATATACAGACCGGGAAAAGAGATGCATGTCGCGGATCATTTATCGCGAAGTTTTCTCTTGAACGAACCCGCAGAGGAATTTAAGGAATACGAGGATGTTATTCATACTATAAATATGTCGAATGAGAGAAAAGAAATGTTTATACAGGAAACGGCGAGAGATGAAAGTTTATCTCTGATATTAAAAATCTATAACGAAGGATCTGGCAAGACCATATTGGAAATTTAAAAATCAAATTTTTTGTGACGAAGGATTAGTCTATTTAGGAGACAGAATAATGGTACCATTCAAGATGAGGAAAGATATGTTACAATTACTCCACTCATCGCACCAAGGAATTACAAAAACCAAACAGCGGGCAAGGGAAATATTATATTGGCCCGGCATAGACACGGATATTGAAAATTACATAAGTGGTTGCAGGACCTGTGAGAAATTTCAAAAATCTAATGTTAAGGAACCATTGATTCCTCATGAAATTCCAGAGTTGCCGTTCGAAAAGATTGCATGTGACATCATGCAAGTAGGGGTAAACGATTACCTAATAATAACGGACTACTACAGTAAGTGGATAGACATAATAATGTTAAAAAATAAACAATCTGGAGAAATCATCGAAAAACTTAAAAACATATTTGCCACGCACGGAATTCCAAAACTATTAATATGCGATAATATGCCTTTTTCGTCAAAGGAGATGAATGAGTTCAGTGAGAGCTGGGAATTTCAAATTAAAACTTCCAGTCCTACATACCCAAGGTCTAATGGGCAAGCCGAGAAAGCAGTACACATAGCTAAGAATTTGGTGAAGAAATCGATGGAGGATGGTCAAGATTTAAATTATATACTGTTGGAGTATCGCAATCACCCAGTGGCTAATTTGGGCGCATCTCCAGCACAATTACTTTTCGCAGAACTCGATCAAAAATTCCAACTAAAGATGAACTTCTTAAACCAAAAGTTGAGAGTAACGTAGTAAACAAGCTTAAGGCAAATCAAAGTAAATCTAAACGGTATTATGACGAACGGACTAAACAAAGACCCGAATTTATGAAAGGACAGTCAGTAGTTTACAGAAAAAATAATATGTGGGAACCGGCCCAAATTATAAACACTTATGATAGTCCTCGATCATACATTATAAAAAATGAAGAAGGAAGAAATCTTAGGCGTAATTCGTTCCATTTAAGAAAATCGGATAGGCAACCGCAAATTAAGACCGAAGTTGGAGAGGAAAGATCAATAAAGAATAGTGATAACGGTCCAGATTCGAATGGTCAATCTCAGAGTTTTGATCAGGGTGTAATTTTAAACAGAGGATGGAGAGAAGTATTCGATGAGAATCGAACGACTAGATCGGGCCGAGTGTCGCGTCAGCCGCGAAGGTTTGAGGATTACGTCAGATATTAGTAAATAATTTTAAGTTTTTTAAATATCATTTGATAAGATTGAAACGAAGTAAAAATATATATTTTGTAAAAGGGGGAGGTGTAGTGAATAGGATTATACATAAATGTAATCGGGCATATTGGGTTGATTATAATAGTATGAACGTAGTAACAAAAGAACACACGTTCAATGTTACTGTAAGCAAGAGCGGAGAAACTTCTCATCATTGTATTTAAATTGTTAATTGTAACCACATGTAATAATTACAAACTTATAATAAATATTATAATAATAATAATTGTGTTTTGTTTTAATATTAATAAATAACATAACTACCTCGCCGGACACAACAACACAGTCACCAATAAGTTCTAAACCTTAATTCAACATTTATGTAGAATCATAAATAAAAAAGAGAAAGATAAACTAACAAGAATGTACACTATATTATTTTTTGGAACTAACATTACGATCGTGAAGCACAACAACTGCAAAACAACATAAAGCAAACAAATTCTCTTTCTCTTTAATTTATATGTAATTATAAATAAATATGTGACATGGTACCATTGTTGTTTCATTTTACTCATACATTTTTATGTATGGCTTGAAGGAAAAAGTTATAAAATAGGAAGGAATGAACATTAGGTGCACATTGGGGACAAGTAGCGAGAACGGTTTGTTTTATTTTACGAAATAATAAAAGAAACTTTACAAAATTTTGCAAATAGTAAATTTTAACTGAACAATTATTTATAAATCTTACATTTATTTTACACAAAAGATATCATTTTAATAGTTTTCATACAAAACCTTTATTTATCGTTGATAATTTAAAATTAAAAATAGGCGAAATCCGTGTGTTGTGTATATTGGGTGGGATGCATGCACGTAAGAAAGTACCCTTCCAACAAAAAAATGTATACGCTAAATTCAAAACCTTAAATTCACATACAATCGTTTTAAATGGAATCCAATGCACGGCACGTACCATTATTTCGAATCATTTTATATACATTTCTATTTTGTATGGTTGGCATTCGTATGTATAATCTATGTAATTTTTTTTATACGTTCGTCATCCAGAAAAGAGTGTTATGTTTAATTAATACAGCGATTTCGTTTGTGATCTCCATTTTGTTTTTTTGAGTTAATAATTGTAGTAAATATTGCGTAGTATAGTGTTATTAATTTTAGTATAGTAGTTTAATAGCAGTATAAATTTTATATGTATAAATTTAAACCAGTTTAAATAAATTGCTTTAGAAAGCAATTCTGTTTTCTATATTTCAAAAAAATAGTTATCCAAAAATATCAAAATAAAATGAATCTTAAATGGTAGTAAAACCAGAGTAGAAACGATCAAAACGCGAAATGCAATGAATTCGCATTCACATGTTTAAACCGTTCGCTAACTCTACGCTAAATCGCAGAATTTGCGTTTATAATTACTGTTACCAACACATGTACAAGTCTCGTAAAATAGTTTCAGTTCTCTTGTGACCATAAAAATTAATAGATTATATAGAATGAATGTAAGCAACTGTCAAGCATCACAAATTCGGAGAGAAAAGGAGAAAGCGTATAAATCAACAGGGCCGTAGTTAGAATTTCTTTCGACCGAATGCAATGAAGTTAGGAAATTAAAATTAAAAAATCTATGTAAATTGAATTATATTTTTATTCATTCAGTACAACAAATTAATTATTTTTTCCTTAAACACAATATATTGAAGATTTAAACCGGTGTGTATCCCAATAGCTATTGGTCCTATTTAACTTAATATTGTTTTAATTGCCGTCAAATTTATTCTTTGGCTCGCTTACGAACAAGGGAATGATTCGTTTCTTAAATATATTAACCTTTAGTCTGCGGCATAAAATAATTATTTTCAAAATGTAACGATCAAATATATACATTTTACATCTTATACATTGAAGCCAATTGAGTTCAACCATTATTTTTTTAATTCCTCATATTAAGCATATCCTAAAAAAACGAATTATGTTTTTCATATAATTTTTCTGTAAAACATAATAATTTTACCGTAAATAATGTAAAACTAATAATTTTTAACTTTTACGAAAAATGTGAAACTGGTAATGAAACATGTTTACAAAAAGGAAAAACCCAACAACAACAACCAAAATTCGATTTTTAGTTTTTTCTAACTTATAACTCAAAATAAGGATAATTTTGCCACAACCGATCGTAAGAAATTGGATTCTATAATTTTTTAGGGTATTCTGGCAGCTTTTCACCAGACATTTCATTTTAATTAAATATTTTCAATTTTTATTACCAAATGATATAATAATAATATATAACAATGATATGATATAATACTGTGGGCAAAAAATAGTAAGAATTTGTTCATAATTTTAAAATTCTTTATTTATTTCTCAAAATCTATTTCGTCCCCCTCAAAGTAATAACCCCCGGCCTCAATACATTTGTGCCAACGTTTTTTCCAATCCTCGAAACAGTTGTTAAAGTCAATTTCCGGAATAGCCTCCATTGCGCGTAGCGATTCACGTTTAATGTCTTCAATTGAGTCAAAACAGTTTCCCCGGAGCGGTCGTTTGAGTTTGCTGAATAGCCAGAAATCACACGGAGCTAAATTAGGAGAATACGGTGGTTTCGGAATGTTATGGGTGGAATTTTTGGTGCAATGCAGTATGATTTTACTCAATGTAGTATGAGAAGGTGCATTATCGTGGTGCAAAAACCAAGAGTTGTCGACCCATAATTCCGGCCTCTTTTTACGAATAGCTTCGCGCAAACGATGCATAACACTCAAATAGTATTCACCTTGATTTTTGACTTGCTTTGACGTGGTTTTTTCGGCTTCGGCTTACCTTTGGCACGATATTCGGCCGATTGATTGTCTGTTTTCGGATCGTAAGCATAGATCCAAGACTCATCGCCAGTTATAATACGTTTCATGACATCCTGGTAGTCGGAAAGCATTGTTTCAAAGACGTCAACGCGACGCTGTTTTTCTAAAAAATTGAGTGATTTTGGAACCAATCGTTTTCACTTATCCTTTCGATATTTCAACGATGCCAGTAAGGTCTCTGACTGTTAATCGCCGATTCTCGATCACCAATTCCTTTATTTTATTAACGTGTTGATCATCAGTTGATGTTGATGGCCGTCCTAGACGTGGTTCATCGTCAACACGTTCTCGATCCTCTTTGAACAATTTGTACCAATCAAAAACACTTGCTCGCGACCTACTATTATCACCGAAGGCCTTTTGCTACATTCTGAACGTTTCGGCACCACAAAATTGATTCCTCACACAAAAGTTAATGGAACTTCTTTGTTGAATAATTCCACTCATTGTAAAAATCGCCGAATGCACTTTTTGTACTTCAGAAAGACAAGCGTATACTAAACACTAATGATTATTTTGATGTGACATTCGGCGCAGATGTCACTGACAGTCATACCAACATAGAAAAAAACGACGAATGGTTTTCCGCTCGAGATTTAAATTAAAATGTCTTACTACTTTTTGTCCACAGTAGTATAACCAATACAATTTTAATCTAAAGTGATTTATAATTTCAAGATTTTGAAGAGCTTAAAATTTTGCTGTCGCTTTGTACAAACACAAAAAGTAATTTGGTTCGTTTTTCCATTGAGATATAAGACCGTCATATGCATTTTTTATATAACCATCCTGCTCTGGCTTGTGACACATGAAATCTCACATTTTATATGGGCAAAATCTTTACATTCATTCTTTAGTTTATAATTCTATGATCCGAACAACAGAAAAATACAAATACAAAGACATAATTGTGTATTATACACTGTAAACGTATTCGATTTGTTTTGCTTTACTCATTTCAAATGAGTAATTCAAGGGACAAAATCGATATACATACGAAAGTGGCTGTGCGGTGTTTTGGCTCATTCCCGGCAAAGCGCTTGCTTGATATGATCGACACTTTGTTCTTTTTTGTCCCAACCTTGCTCTTCAAAATACCCCAAACCGAGAAATCTAGTGGATTTGCATCCGGTGAATTTGGTGGCCATTGGGCAGTAGAAATGAACCGCGGAACATTGTTTCTCAGCCAATCTTGATTGACGTGCGCTTTATGACTCGGCGCCGAGTCCTGTTGAAATGTGCAGGCTCTGCGGCCGAAATGTTTTTGTGCCCAAGGCTTCAACGCTCTCTCCAACACGTGATCCCGATAAATTTGAGCATTTATCTTGATGCCACGGCCCAAAAAAACGAGCGGTGAACGGCTTTCGGCCGAAAGCGTTCGAAACTGATTGTTGGGATTCTTACAAATTTTCCATCATGTCAAAAATTCAAAGGTAATTTACCGTCAATTGTTCAATAGCAATGTAGTTGTCAAACGAGCATTAAATAACATTAAAACTTTATACATCAAATAAAATTACTTTAAAAAATATTTCTTTTGTATTGGATGTGATTAATTCAAATAAGACAAAATGAAAATTTATTATTAAGGGTATTACTTTTTTGTTTCATAACCTCAATATTGCCAGGAAAGGCAAACAAACAATCAACCCAACACAAAATCAGTTGTTGGTTTAGTCTATCGAAACTCACTCAAGCTAGCGAAGGGATTGTTAAATTCGATGCTAGCATAGAGCATCAAACAGCGTCTTAAGAAATTTTTTGGCAACAGTTGCATCCTAATGGCAGTCCAACTAAGTCTACAGATTCAGTTTGTACGAATACGAGTATTTTGCACTACTATAGTGTGTACTATATTTTACATTTTTAGTTTTTATTTTGACAAATAAAAAATGATTAATGTTATAGACATTTTTTTCGTTTTCCGTCACACGAAATTTAATATAGTAAATCGAAATTTAATATAGATTCCATGATGCCTATCGGTATTTTTAGCGGTGACGTTTTATGATCGAGCGAGACTTCCGACCGATTCATGATACCGCCCCTGATAAAAATTTAATAAATTACGTTTGTTGGTTCATTGGACTATGTTTTAACAGAAATTGAATTTCTTGGTGCGATGAGCAAGCATATCAAAACACATAATATGTTTCAATATATAATTAAAGAATATCAACAAAAAATTATGTATTTTCAAAAATATTTTTACTAAAAAAATTTTCTTCGAATTTTACAATAAAACTTAATTTAATTTTAATTTATTAAAAATATTTTAAATTTTCTCATTTTTGCAGCACGCAACATAATATATAATATGTAAATAGTGCGTTAATTTTATGTACGAAAGTAACTTTTCGTACAAAATTTAAATCGATCCCTCCCAACACAAAAATGTATATGCTAAATTCTTTACAAAAACGTAAACTTTTCGTACACCCATTTACAATGGAATACCACAATACACGTACAAATATTTTTTCATATATGTACATATTTCTATTTCGTATGGTATTCGTATTTGATTTTTTTTTATATGTGCGTCGTTTGAAAAGTGTTTTCGATGAACAGAATCGCTCGTTTGTGATCTGCATTTTGTTTATTTTTTGTAGCAATTTTAGGAAATATTTACTAATTTTTTTTAAATATATGTTTATAAAATATATATTTTGGAAGTGCGTTGTAAATTATGGTTTAAATTTTATGTCTTTTGTTTAATTCAATTTAAAAAAATAGAACTGTTATGTTTGATAGTCCAAACTTAAAACTATAAAATACAAAATAATTAATTTTTGGTGAAAAGATTATTTCAAATACGAGTACATGATAGAGACATAGTTTTCAAATTGTATAGAAATTTGTATAAAATTTTATTTTAGATAATTGTGTTGATGTAAATAAAGAGTTACTGTAAATAATTTAGAATAGTGTTAATAATTTCCCGCAAACCTGAAGTTTAATTCACAATTAATTGTTAAGTAAGTGAGTGTATATAAATTTAAATCGCTAAACAAATGTCTAAGCAAAAGCTATACTGGACTGTTTGCCAAGAAATTGATGCAATTTTTACCAATGCTACAAAAGTCCCCTGCACTCATGTTATAAATAGAAATCATGAGGATGAAGCACTTTCTGCTGAAAATAGTTATTTACTTACTGACAGCAGAAATATGATAAATTTGTGTAGCGACAACTTTGTTAAAGAAACAATTTCAAGCTTTTCAGTTACAGATACTGAATCCGAATATGAGTGCAACTTGGACCCGATAATTGAAGATAATATACGACAAAAGTTATGCGAATGGAGTGTGAAGTACAACCCATCAAATGACTATGTGAAAGCATTGTTGCAAATATTATGCAAATATCATTCCAGCCTGCCAAAAGACGTTCGAACTTTGAAAAATACGCCCAATACAATAATAAGCGTTCTGCCAATGTGTCAAGGTGAATATTTACTTATTAGGCTCGAAAAGCAGTTAAAAAATTACTAACTAATATAAGATTTTACGACAAAACCTTAATGATAGATATTGGCGTGGATGGAGTTCCATTAACCAAGAGCTCTACCAATCAATTATGGCCTATTTTTGGTCGAGTCGTATCTTATCAAGAAGTATTTCCAATTGGTATATATCAGGGCTACAACAAACCATATTGTGCTGATCAGTTTTTGGACGAATTTGTTAAAGAGAGCAAACATTTAATTCCAAATGGTTTTTATCACAATAATAAAAAGATATTGGTAACCATTCGAGCGTTTATTTGTGACGCGCCAGCCAGAGCTTTTCTTCTTGGTAATTTTAAACAATATCTTATATTTCACAAGTTGTTTAATTATTACTCAGTCTTGATGTGTAAAATACCACGAATAAGCGACGTAAAACTGTATACATTTTTTTGTTTCATTTCTCTTGTGATTAAAGTATAATTTTCCTTACATTTTAGTCACGCAAAAATGTAACGAATATGAAGACTTTAGTATATGCCGAACGATTTCGTAACGCAATGTTGGGAGGGATGTTGCTACCGCTATCAAAATAATATTTTTTAATTGGAAAATACAAAACCCACCGATGCCCATGGAAAAATTCTTACGTTGTTTTTTGACATTAAGGCGCCTTTTTGGCCACCTATTCCATGGGGAAAAAATATTATCTCAGCAAAACTAAAACGAGACAAAATATAGATCGACTATTTGGGAGAATGACGCATCCGATTATAGTTTTCTGAGCAAATTGTTGTTGTGTTGCCATAAATTTTTCAAAATATCAACTCGAGTATTTTTATAGCAACCAAAAGAAAAAATCTCTACTCCGTTTTAATTTTATTTTATAGAAATTTTTATAGTGTGAAATGCAATCAAACGTGTGAGAAGAGATTAAAAACTTTTGTGTTTGTAATTATTTTGTGGTTAGTTTTTGCAAAAGAAATTAAAAATTTTCCTGCGGTAAATAATAAATATAACTAAAATTTAAAAGAAAAATAAGAAAATACGGTAAGTTTAGTTAAAATAAATTTAATTAGTTATTAGCTATTTGATATGCAAGCTTGTAAAAAGTGTAATTTGAAAAGTACAATAAATCCATAGTTCCTACTGTAATTTTAATATTAAGATTGTCCAAAAATTTCATAAGAGGTTAATTGATTGGATTTTATTTTTGGTTTCGTTTAAGGATACAATTGCGACGGCGAGCAAACTGTAGATGATTATTTGAGCTTTTATCAGATGAAATATGAAAAAATATGTATCGTTCATTGCATAATGAAATACTAACTTTTAATTTTTTGTTTCGTTTCAGGTTCAAGTTAAATGGCCGAAGAAAATGAATTTGACGAAAACATAGGTTTTTATGTCTAACGGAAGCCTTTGTTCTTAATTTCTGTTCATTTTTATTGGCTTCCATATAGCTTTTCCTCGGAACGTTTTTTTAAATAAAATAATAATAAAAAATAAGATTGTTGTATTATTTCACAATTAAATTTTTTCCTTTACATTTTGTTACGGTTGAACTTTGTTGACGTCGCTTTTTTGCTTTAGCCTTGGCCTTTGCTTTTGGATCCTGCACATCATTACTACCCTCAGTAATTGAATCATCCTTTTCGGTTCCCCCTTCATTCTCATTTCCTTCACCGTCTTTTTACCGCCGACATTGATAAACCACCAGACATTCAAGTCACTTCATTGTATACGATATCAACCCGGTAACCATAAATTTTACTCGATACTTCCAATAAGGCACCAACTACTTGGAAATTTTTGACATATTTACGATGGCCTTTAACCAAATTGGCCAATGTATCGATTAAATTTGTTTGAAATGCATTCTCTGTGTTGGTTTTCTACGAATATATAAAACACAGATTAATTTGAAAGATTGTCCATGAACTGTTGCAAACAAACTTTCAACTCTCCATTATCTTCCAGTACCGAAACATTTACACTACTCGTACTACTGGTCATCGATCTACTTCGTCGTCTTTCATCTTCATCGTCATTCTACAAAAGAAACACAATACAAATTAGGACATTTAATGACATTCACGATCAAATCTAGCTCGTTTACTGTGTGAAACGGTGTTTTGAATATGAATAACGTTCGAGAGGACGCTTTCATTGAAGTAACCATTATAAGTATCACACAGCACTGAAATTTTAAATATTTATTTAATTTTAATTTTTTAAAACTTATTCACTAGATTTATTATTGTGTACAACGAAATATTTATTAAATATTTTTGTTAAATTTATCTAATTTATTATTTATTTCGTTTTATAATGTTTGAGAAATTTTTTGATGCTTAATTTGAGGTTAATTTACGAACTTGTCAAAAATTTCTCCTCCATATTTTATGGCAGAACACTTTTTAGTAATTTTAGTAAATTAACCAAAATAATTAAACAACATTTTTTGTTTTCCTCACAAAATTGATATTAATTTTTTTTACTAATTTTTGAAATATCAAATAATTGTTAATTGTTAAAAATACAGATTTTTAGTTATTTATTTAAATAATTTTAGGTTAGTTTTTGTTGATTTATAAATTTCCCCAATTTTTTCTACGCTTTAATCTAAATTTTAGTTCTTGTCTTTATCAGATGTTCAGCAAAATTTAGCACCATTATGGTTGCGTTCCTTCAAACAATTTTTTTCGGCCAATCATCTCTTGTGAAAAAATGCAAAAGAAAAAAATCGTCATTTTGGAGCAATATGATTGGTCAAAAAAAATTGTTTGAATGAATTAACGAAGGAACGAACGCAACCTTAACGGCGCCTTTAGTTATGGGTTTTTTTCTCAGTCGTTTAACGGGAATCTCTTTTCTGGATTTTCATACTAATTGCATTTTTTCGACTAATAAAAAGCATAATGGTAAATTTACCAGCGAACCGGAATTTGGGCGCTGGGCTTTCGTAAAAAAATATTCACATGCATGTTAACAAATTTCCAATGGAATGGTTTCATGTAAACCGTTTTCCGCTAACGTCAAATAACAATTTGACATTTGTACGTGTAGGGCCAACAATAAAAATAAAAATTTATTGTTTATTTATTTATTTATTAATATTAATATGTGTATAAACTATAAAGTTTTTGTACAGCAGCAAAGAAAAAGAACAAACAATACAAATAGAAATACAACATAACAACAATTTATCATAACATAATATAAATTACAAGCATAATATATACAAAATATGTACAATTATATACGAGTATAAATACAACTATATATACACTATGTACATTATTTACAAAATCAATTTTAAACATTATTTGTTACATATTTGTAAACCTTAGTTTTAGAAATATTAACTGAACTAACACTTTTTAGTTCCAGAGGCAAGCTGTTCCATGTGATAATCAGGTTCATCAAACTTGAGTGATTAAAAATATTCGTCGCATTCATAGGCAAGTTGATATTTCTTGTACGTAAAGACGTAGAAAAATTTAGCTTTTCATATAAAAATACGAAATATAAAAACAGCAGTTCTGTAACAATTAAACTGAAACAAGTCACATCGCAAAATAGAATTTTTAAAAGCCGAAATATGATCAAACTTGCGCAGGCCATCAACATATCGTGTGCAATTATCAAATGTTGTCTGATGTAAACGCCTAGCAGAACTATCACAATTATTAAATACTACATTACAATATGTAAAAATTGGTATAATTAAACTTTTAACCAGGAATATGCATAGATTAATGCACCCAAACTATAATTCACGCGTTGACAAAGTGAGTTAACCTGATCATTCCAATTAAGTTTAGAATTTAATATTAATCCCAAGTTGATAATATTTGGAGCAAATGAGATTATATCATTAACCAAGAAAATTGCTGGCATACTATTAAGCGAATTATTTCTAGCCAGGAATAACGCTTTACTTTTATGCGCATTGGTGGAAAGTGAATTAATTTTAGACCACATCGAAATACTTCTAGGTCAGATTAAGTTGCATAACAATCTCTTTTAACCTTGAAAAGTCGTCACCAATATAAAGTTGCAATTCATCAGCATAAACATGAAATCGACAATTTAGACTATGTCATGAAAGATCATTAATATAAATAGAAAAGAGTAAGGCCCCAATATAGAACCCTTAGGTACACCAGTGATTACCTCACACACACACACACACACACACACACAAATTATTTACGATTGCTCAAATAAGGATGAAGTTATCTAATGACAGAACCCAAAAATGTATATTTATTTATAGTATAAATATAATTTTTGAAGCAAGAGGATGTGATGTGATTAACACAATCAAATGGCTTTGAAAAGTTTAAAAGGACTAAAATAACAAATGAATTTCCCTTGTCCAGAATTGATGATAAATCATCAACAATATGCACAAGAGCGGTAGTAGTGCTATGATTAGATTTGTAACCCGATTGGAACTTGCTTAAAAAATTAAACGTGTGTAGGTGTTCATTGATTTGAATTTGCATTATCGTCTCAAGTACTTTCGATAACAGTAATTCCAATTAGATCCTTCTTAGGAAGAGGAATGATAGAAGCTACCTTCCAAAAATTGGGAAAAGCAGATTTCGTCAAACACTGGTTCATAATGAAGGTGATTTGAAGTAGGAATAAATAAATAAGTAATTTTAATAATTTGAAATTTCAGTACCATAGATTAATTTACACAATCAAATACTAGGCAGAATTTCTTTACAGTCAGTTAATTTACGGACCTCAATCAAAATTTCTTCAGCAGAAAACACAATAGGTGTTTCAATTGATCTACATGAAACACCCAGTGATTTTAATTTATTTCATAATAATTTAGAATTATTAACATTACCAAAATAAAATAATTGTTTAGCCTTCCTAATATCTTTGTTTGTTTTATTTCTAAAATATTTGAATGATACAAGGTCATTCTGTAAACCAGCTCTCCTGAATGATTTGTAAGAACGCTCTCTACGTTTGATTAAATTCAAAATATTTGCATTTAACCAAGGTGCAGAAAAGCATTTGTTTATAGTTGTTTTGCGAGGTACACAAATGGATTCCACATATACAAAATTTGAATTAAATGCACCGAGTAAATTATTTACATCAGTAAACCAATAAAGATTTGACCCGGTCTAATGAACAGAAACAGTTTATAAAATTTTCATAATTTATAGCTTTATAATCAGGAACATAGGTATATGAAATTTTATCTCTGACTCATTAAATTTATAATTGGCAAAAATTAAATCATGATCTTATATGGCAGGAATTGCAACCTTAGATTATCTTTCTAATCTAGTTGGTCCAACCGGTAAATAATACAAGTTGTATAAATTTAAACAATCAGTAAATTTATTACTAACCAACATATTCTAGTTAAAGTCACCACAGCAAATAATGTTTACATACTGGGATAAGTATTGAGAAAAAATCATTTGTAAATCATCAAAATCTTCAGAACGAGTTGGTGGTGGATTATAAATAAATAAAATAAGAATTTTACCACCGCATCCTTCAAGTTACGATGCTAAAACTTCCACTTTACCAAATAATTTCCAGATTTTTAAAGTATCACGGAAATAAAGGCAAACCCCACACCGTCGTGTATCATTCACTCGATCAGAACGTATTATTTTGTAGTTATTAATGCGAAGTGACCGGCTTGTAATTTTTACTGTTAAGAAAAGTTTTAGTTAAAGCAAGAAAGTCTAATTTGTGCAGATCTAACATAACACAAACTTCATCAAAATGCTTTACTAAACAACGAACATTTAAATGACCAAACTTACAAGAATTAATATTTACGTGATTATCACATGGAACAATATTTATATTATCTAAATTATAGTTTACATTGGACACATCTCTTGCAGAGATACCTTTGACCGAAAATTTTTCCTTTTGAACTGCATAATAAGCACACCAGTAAACAAGGAATTAGGATCTAGTGCATTACTACTTAGTTCCAAATTAATGCCAACTTTAAAACACACGTAGTTCAACAAATAAAGATTTCGATTTTTTGACATTAATTTAACAATTTTACAATTGGTAACGCCTAAACATGTTTTAAGAAGCGTAGAAATATTTTCATCAGTAACTGATGGGTTGAACCTAGAGATATGAAGCCATAGCATGCTAACCATAGCCAGTGTAGATCTCTAGTACTACAAATTTGCCCGTTATCGCGAATTTGTTGACTATACAGACGGTTGTTTTGGAAAATTGCAGTAATATTGTCGCAAGAAGTAGAATCTAGCGTAGTATAATTCCCGTTCGAAGCAAATGGAAAGAAAGATACACTTGATTGTGGACTAATGAGCGTTTCAGTGAACAATCCGGTAGTTCTATGGTTATTTTCCATACTTGATACAGAAGGAGATATTCGATCAATAGATACTCCTATAGATGGACTACTGGAAGCAATTGGAACTTCCGAAGAATCGGGAACACTTACAACTGCATACGAATGCGGAGTTATCATCGTATCAGTACAGAATCCAACATCTGACTGAATATGATGGCGATGGTTAATATCCACACTGGTAGTACAAGCAGACTCGGCATCAGCAGATATTAATATTACAGAATAGTGTGGTGCATTTCCCAAACTTTTAGTTTTTCGTACACTCTTATTATATGTACACTCTTATTATTTTATATATGGCTGTATAATTAATAAGTTCAAAGTAAACGAAACGTTTTAGGGTTTGGAAAAATTAATAAAATTTTAGAAAATTTAAATCGCACGGAAAAAACAAACTCCATTCAGCTACTTCAGGACTACTCAAATAATGTTTTATTTTATCCATAATTTCTCATTGTGTAATTAAAACTAACTTTCAGGATAATGGTTTGTACTTTGTAGTTATGTTGTAAACATTAAATGTGAATAGTTTTGTCACAAAACATTCAAAATTTCAAAAGCTTCAGTGTCAAATTTTTTGAAAGGTATTGTTCGCTACAAGTTGTCTATCAAAAAAATATAAATTTTTGAAGTTGCAGGAAGTATTACCAGCAAAAATTCTAATAAGTACACGTCGAATTAAAGTTCCGATACAATGGAAATGTTAAGGCATGTACGTTAATAATAATTAAAAAATATTGATAATAAAAAATATTGAACTTATTAAATTCAGGGATTTGGTGTGTGAATGGAAATAAATTTACGAAGGGGTGTGAAATATTTCCTAAACGTTTCCTAAATTTTTTTTAACTTAGGATAAAGTTAGGAATTATTTCACGCGCATAAACCATGCTCTATTAAAATGAAGCAAACAACAACAAATAAAACATTAAGAATAGTAACCTGTAATGCAAATGGGCTAATGCAACATATTCGAGAATTAGAAATTTTCCTAGATACTTAAAAAATGGATATACACTCCGCGACACTTGATTACCCCTACTAATACACACACCTGCATGCAGTGCGAAGTGGAAACGCCCCATTACGATTCTTTTGCTTATTTAAACTGCGACACTTGATTACCCTGATCACTTTGATTTTAACATCGAAGGCGTAAGGTGCGTGTAAATAAAATTGTTGTGTTTAGTTTAATAGTTTAACATCAATTTATTAAGTTTATTACCAGTTGCAGTTAATAGTGGTGAAAATGGGTCGAGAAAAACCCCTAACAAAGGTAGAAATTGGAAAGATTCTTGCGCTTAAACAAGAAAGTTATTCCAATCGTGCGATTTCCAAAAAATTGGTCGCAACTCTTGGACCAACAACAACTATCTCAAAGACCCAAAAAATTACAGAAAAATCGAAGAGTTAGCACAGCAAGGGCGACAAAAGAACGGGAACATAGAGCTATTTTGCGCGAAGCTTCGAATTCGATGCTATCTGCAAAAAATGTAAAGCAGAAAATTCAAGTCTCAGCCCGTGTCCGTACTGTTCAGAGGATAATAAAAAAGTGTTCATATCTCGGGCGACAAAAACTTATGAAAAAAACACGTTTGCTCCAGCAACATAGAAGTGCTCGATTGGAATATTGCCGTGGACATCTGCATTGGAAGGAAGAATGGTTCAAGGTTATTTTTTCGGACGAGAACAGCTTTAATTTAGATAGACCAGATGGTGTTGAAAACACAACATGCAAATAATCAGTCTGCTGCACATCCGGATACCGTACACTACCGGATATAACTTAATTTTAATTTGTAATATAAACACTGTTGGTATTTAGAATTTTAATGTAATAAAAAGCTAGAATAAAGTAAAAATTCAACTTAACTGCACTTTTGTTCTCATTAATATGCCTCACCAGTGGTAACCTATTAGTAAGTATTATATTAAAGACATCGGACATAGCTCATTCGAATACAACCGCAAGCTGTCTGGTCACAACATTGGTCTTCCGAGAAAACATTTTGAACCTGCTGATAAATATATACAACAACAAGTAACTATAATTATAGTAATAGTTATACCACAAACATGGACTTGAACACGCTATTACCTAGAACAACAGCAAGCGGTAGCAGACAAAATTCAACAGCTTCATACAAACTACAAAAAAGATGGAGAACAACGAAAAACTATCAGATACCTCGAAACAAGAAATGCCATATTAAAGAGTCTGTATCTAGAATACAAAGCCACAGCCCAAATATTAATATCATCGACTAATCCGCAACTCGAGCAAAGCCATTAATACTTCGAATCCACGAAAAATACAGCAAAAACTTACAACGCCATCATTGAGGAAATACACCAACGACTCAACAGCGGTGCACCAACACTCTGGATGGACAACAACAAGGAAAATCATTCAACTTCCCGCCAACTGAAATAGAAGGGAACGACTCCAACAGAGATCAGTTTAAAAGGTACCTCAAACAACAAGGCATCAAAATGGAGAACCTGTGGAAAAAATAGAAGCCACACAAAAAATGATCAAAAACGGAAGTTCGCAACATGTGCTAAAGCTGTTCCTGAGTCAAATGAAAAGGCAGGTGAATCAGATCACCGATCTGAACGAAACAATATATTTGGAGGCTTGCGAAGACGAAGAGGACACATTAGACTACTTCATCGAGAGGCATTATAATAACATATCACAATCGTATGATCACACAGTAATAGAAGTCCAATCATTATTAGAACAATCAAAAGCTGGCAACGAAAACCCGTTCGAAGTGAAACTACCAAAAATCTGTATACCACACTTCAACGGAGCGCACATGAAATGGATGGCATTTCATGATGTCTTCGACAAGCTAGTGCATAACAACGGAGCACTAACGAACACACCAGACCAGGCAGCAAAATTAGTCAATCAACTTCACACCATTGGTGAAAACTATGAAACAGCCCGGTCGATTATCAAAGAAAGATACGATAATCGCAGACCCATATTAACAAGGTACATCCATACATTGATATCGCAAGGGAGCATCGGAATCAAATCTACTTCAGTCATTCGTGCAATATACGACACCACCAACGAGTGCCTTCATGCAATAAGAAATATGGGTGTCAAGGGAGTAGCCTTGTCAACAAACAATGCAACATGTAAAATCTGCCAAAAAATCATCATATCCAGGACTGCGGGAAATTCAAAAACATGAATATATACGAAAAAAACCAATTGATCTCATTATTGGAGCTCTGCCGGAACTGACTTAAAAGCAACCATTCAACAGCCGTGTATTCGGCTGAATCAATTATGTAAACAGTGTGGCGGACGACATCATCAGCTTTCACATAACAACAAGGATAACACTCCAAGAACAACGAATGATACTAGAACAGCAAACAACCGCACCACATCATTACACACTGGCAAACAATTAGAAGAAAAAGTGTACGTGCTGTTACCAACAGCACTAGTCAAAATAGCAACTAATGATGGAAACTACCGATATCGACGAGCAATTATTGATCCTTGCTTACAAGCCACCTTCATTGCTCCGAGTGCCATCAACAGATTGAAAATAACAACAAGCAAAACCAACACGAACATAACGGGAATCTGCGGAGACCAGGAAAAAACAATAAAAAATTCGGCCACACTGTCAATAATGCCGCGATTCAACTCTGAATTTCAATTAATTATAAAACCCCTTGTAGTAAACAAAATAACACATGATTAGCCGCAGCAAACAATATTCAGTCAAACATGGGATACTCTAAAAAACTTACCACTAGCCGATCCAAACTACCACACACCAGCACCGATAGACTTATTTATAGAAGCGGATTATTATGCGGATAGTATACTACCTGCACTTATGACGAAAAACAATCAACAACCAATAGCTCAAAGCTCTGAGCTAAGATGGATAATTCTGGGAAAAACCACCAAAACAGCTAAGCCAAATGAAAACTTAACAATCACAACTGCGATTATCACCGAGAAGAACTTTTTGGAAGGAATTGAAAAAACTCTCAAAAAATTTTGGGAAATCGAAGATTTACATCCGCCAAGAAAGCAAACGTCCGAAGAAGAAAAGTGTGAAAAGATATTCCAAAGCACATAGCAGCATCAAACGATCATCAAATGACAGGTACACCGTAAAAATACCATTTAACAACATTGATGGAAAATTAGGCAACTCAAAAAAGATGGCAACAGCTAGAATTATCCAACTAGAAAAACAACTCTTGAAGAACGACGACTTAGCGGCTCAATACAAAAAATTTATGGAAGAATATGAACAGCTTGGACACATGCAGAAAATCGTTGAGAATCATAGTTGAAAATCCCCAGATGGATAGGGTTCACAAGTGAATCAATCGTCGAGGTCCATTGATTTAGTGACGCCTCAACAAGCATATGCCGCTTGTGTTTACTTGAAAGTAGTCACTGTAGAGCAAGTTGACATCAGCCTTATAGCAGCAAAAACAAGAGTGACACCGACAAAACAAAAAGCAACATTACCATGTTTAGAGTTAAAAACGGAACCCTCCTAGTTGCGAAACTACTGCAAGAAGACAAGCAATCACTAAACATACAACAAGCACCAACTTATGCATGGACTAATTATACGGTAGCACTTTGATGGATACAAGGCGAAATTCAAAAGTTCAAATCGTACATTGCCAATAGAGTATCAGAAATCCGAAAGTTGACTGAACCGCATCAATGGCATCATATAAAATCAACAGATAATCCAGCTGATTATGCTTGTCGAGGAATAACAACAAAGGAACTTATGAATTGTTGTAATTGGACTGGACCACAATGGTTAAAAGACAATAAAAATTATTATTCGATGGAAAGATGGCAAAAACTTGATGAACAAGCAGAAGCTGAACTGAAACATGCAAATATGGCAACTGTCACCGAGAAAGACAACCAGTTCATACACTTAATATAAAAAACTTCAAGCTTTATGAAATTAAAAAGAATCGTAAAGAACGCAAACATCTTTATTAAGAGAATGTAGATGAGCATGATCTACATGAAGCAGAACGTATCATTATAAAACAGACTCAGCGTAGCCATTTCAAGGCGCTTATAGAGGAATTGTGGAAGAACGAGTCAGTAAAAAAAAGCAAGTTACTACAATTAAACCCTTTTTTGGATCAACACGAAATTCTGCGGATAGGTGGAAGACTTCAGAATTCATTGCTAAATTATGAACAAAAATATCCTGCGATACTTCCCTCTAATCATCAGCTCAGTAGAGCAATAATCAATTACGCGCACTTGAAAACAGTACATGGAGGAATCCAACTTACGTTCTCATACCTATACGTAAGAAGTATTGGATCATACGTGCACAAAATGCCACTAAAACGGTAATTTCAAAATGTGTCACTTGTCACAGATTTGGAGCTCATCAAGGGTGTAACCAGCTAAGGGAAATCTATCATATCCAAGGGTACAACCGTCGAGGCTATTCACTCATACTGGCGTTGATTATGGAGGTCCACTACAGTTAAAACCGAGCAAAAGTAGAGGACATTAAACTCATAAAGGCTATATAGCGATTTTCATCTGTCTTACCACTAAAGCAATCCACATAGAGCTTGTAACAGATCTTACTACTGAGGCATTCATTGCAGCCTTCAAAAGATTCAGCTCTAGACGTGGATTATGCAGTGACATGTACAGCGACAATACAACAAATTTCATTGGAGCCAACAACTAGCTGAAAAAATGAAAAAAGAAGCTCTAGCGGACTTTAACAAAATCGTATCAGAAGAGCTAGCTTCGGAAGGTATAACATGGCATTTCCAAACACCAGCATCAACACATTTTGGTGGATTATGGGAAGTTGGCGAGAAGTCAGTCAAAACCCACCTGAGGAAGATCTTGGGAAATACAACACTAACCTACGAATAATTGACAACCGTTCTAAACCAAATAGAGGCAGTGCTAAATTCTAGACCCTTCTGTTCAATATCTAATGACATAAATGATCTAGAAGTACTCAAACCAGGTCACTTCCTAATAAGCTCATCAATAACAACAGTGCCTGAAGGTGATCTAATGAATTCAAATATTAATAGACCGTCGCATAGAGGTGGCAGCTACTGGAAAAATTAAAACAAGACTTTTGGAAGAGATGGAGCAACGAATATGTTTGAGGGATAGGGGGTCTCGCTCTTAGGAGATCTCGTTCTTCTAATAGAAGATAATTTACCTCCTTCATAATGGATGCGATGTAGAGTAGTTGAAGTACATCCAGGAATAGATGGACATGCACGAGTCATCTCAGTACGTGGCGCAGGAAATTCTATTCACAAAAGGGCCATCACAAAACTCTCAGTTCTGCCAAAAGAAGAACCACTAACAACAGATAGGTGCGAAGATACAGTTGTGGCCAACGCCGAGGATAATCAACCAAATTTACATAGACGAGTGGCAAGAGCAAACACCAATCCACGGCTATTGCTGCATACACCGTCAATAATCTGCATGCTGGGAGCGGTAGTAGTCCAAGGAACAACAATGAAATACAACATATCACGGTTCACCTCTCATCCTGCAATTTACTTTGATAAAGTAGGAAGATTATAACATACTTTAATCTTACACAATATTTGGCTGAATTAGACTATCTTGAGCACTGTACTCGTCAACTGGACAAGTTACGCATAAACGGGACTAAGCATGGGGTTATGCTGATAGCTCCAGCCCACACGGATACCATGAAACACTGCGAAACTATTGTATCCCACATTGAGTTAAAGGAGCAAAATAATATAATAAACTCTTTAGGTGAAAACAAAATTACGCGCCAAAAACGGTCTCCTTTCAATTTTATTGGCACGATTGCTAATGAATTACTCGGCTTGCTTAACCAACGTGCCGGTAACGTCTACAAGGACCGCATCGAAAAATTAAATGCAAATCAACACCACCAACAGGAATTACTACAACAACAGATGTCGATACTGAAATCAACGATCAATTTGATTAAGCATTATTATGAAGAAACCAGTCAAAAACTATGTATGTGAAGTTAGCCCAGAAAGTCATCCCAGAAAAAATAAAGTTTTACATCAGGCAACACTAAATTCGTATATTTAAACAAGCCCAAGATTTCACTAAAATTATTTAAATTGACTCTAATTCAGCCCAAGAAAAATTAATACCTCGTAATAAAACATATTGCATGGAAAGAAAAACATACAGTGCTGGGAAAAAAAATTGGGCAAACATATTTTATTGCAAATTGGAGTCTTTTTTTTTGCTAAAATTACAAAATTTTTGAAAGCAATTTGCTTATTGTTTCATTTTAAATACATGTATGACGCAATTTTTTGAAAAAAAAAATACCTGCAATTTAGGGGCAAAACCCCGGAAAATGCCAAAATATTCAAAATACGTTGATTGGAGTTAAAGTAATAAAATAAATTAAACACCTATTTTTTAATTTTTGTTTTGTTTTTTATTGATTTATAGAAGTTCTTAGGAGTAGTAGTTAGGAGTAGTTTAGCAAAAAAAAAGACTCCAATTTGCAATAAAATATGTTTGCCCAATTTTTTTTCCCAACACTGTATATTCAGAACCCAGACATATTTAATCGAAAAAATTTCAAATTTAATTACATTAAACTAAACATACATGTCAGTTATTAGTGCTGGTCACAACGGTAGTATTGGCTTGCAATTTGTATGGTTTGTAAAAGACATAAAGACAAGTGGTTAAAAACAGGTTTTATAATGACGAGTATAATGACAAGTTGTTACTATTAGGTTGGGTTTCCGGAACTCTTTGCTTTCAGGAGTTATTGAAGCAAATCCCCGTCAAATGTATTGACCCATTCAATTATGAGCCCGTAGCGCCAATCACAACGGTAGGATTATCTTGAAATTTTCAAGGTCAGTAACAGACATGATTATAAGTGGGGCAGTTTCTGCAAACCATGAAGTAAAACAATTCATCCTTTGGGCCAAACATGTGTGCGCCTGTAGCGCCGATCAGAACGGTGCAATTTTCTTGAAATTTATATGGTACGAAGGCCGTATAATGGGAAGTTGTTATTATTAGGCTTGGTATCCGGAGCTCTTTGCTTCCAGGAGTTATTGAAGCAAATCCCCGTTGAATGTATTTGCCCATTCAATTATGAGCCTGTAGCGCCAATCACAACGGTAGGAGTATCTTGAAATTTTCAAGGTCACTAACAGACATGATCTTAATGGTGTTTGCGCTAGCAGGTAAAACAATTGGGTTTACTGGTTCAAATTGCTGTCGTGTACTTGTTGAGCCAATTTCTACACAAATTGTGCAACATGACCATTTGGAAGTGCTGATATTCTTACAGAGTTGGCATACTTCGGTTCTATGGTTTTGTTGATAGCATACGCAAATATTAGTTTTTGTGTTGCAGAAAGTATGCTTTAATGGATATGCTTGATACCTGGGTTATTGTGTTGGGATTGATCTGTTGTTACTGATTGATACTAAATATGGAAAACGTCTTTCTAGGAATTTAAAAAATTAACGGATTTCTAGAGAACTTTCATATATAAAGAGTGATCCAATAGGAGGTACTTTTCCAATTGGGATTCATGCGTCACAACTGTCATGTTCATATGACATTTGTGTTTAGTATACATTGACATTTCACCATGAATAGACTTACGCGAAAACAACGTTCACAAATTGTGGAAGTTTATTTCAAAAATCAGTGTTCAGTGAAAAATTGTTTTCGTGCTCTTCGACAATTTTATGGTGTTCATAATCGTCCAACTGCACGCACTATTCACGAAACAATCAAAAAATTTCGAACCACTTTTTTATTATTGGATATTCATCAACCGTTCTCAAGCTCTGGGTCTCTGGTATGGCACATTGTGGCGTATTTTGAAGAGAGATCGTGGTTTGAAGGCATACAAAATACAGCTTGTTCAACAATTGAAGCCGGTTGACCTTCCTTTGCGTCATCGATTTGGTTTATGGGCGTTGGAACAGCCCCAAATTGATCGGTTTTTTTTATCGAAAAATTGTGTTCAGCAATGAAGTTTATTTTTGGTTGATTGGATACGTCAACAAACAAAATTGTCGAATTTGGGCTGATGAACAGCCAGAAAAGAATCAAGAGCTTCCAATGCAATCTGAAAATTTCACTGTTTGGGCAGGTGCCATCATCGAACCGTATTTCTTTAAAAATGCAGAAGGACAGCGTGTAAACGTCAATGGCGCAAACTACAGAACAATCAATGATCAATGAATTTTTATTGCCAAAAATTCAAGATATTGGTGTAGCCGACTTGTGGCTTCAACAGGATGATGCAACGTGCCACACAGCAGGCCAAAATATCGATTTATTGAAAGAAAATTTTAATGAGAACATCATATCAAGAAACGGACTTGTGAATTGGCCTCCAAGATCTTGAGATCTAACGCCGTTAGATTACTTTTTATGGGGGTATCTGAAATCACTTGTTTATATCGATAAACCAACATAACACACGTAATTACATTTGGTATTAACCAACATAACACACGTAATTAACGATATCAGCCGAAATGCTCGAAAACTGGACCCATAGAAGGAATCATCTAAGAAATATTTTTCAAACATTAAATGTCATAAACCGAACTAACGTGACAAATACAATTTTTTATTATTAAAAACTTTCGGAAGCTCTTATTGGATCACCCTTTATAAACGTCGTGACTAGTTATCTAATTATTTTAATAAGGTTAAGTTATTGAATGGCTGTGGCTTTTTAGGTAATTCATTTTGTGCTTGTTCGTAAGCTGTGTGTTGTTATGAACTATCTGTTTAAATATGTCGACGAAACCATTTCGTATAGTCTACATAAAAATGTGGAAGTTCTACTCGTGATAGACGAATTTCACATTGTTTTACTTTGCATTATTCTTCTTAATAATATTGTTCCTGATAATACGATTCTATCGTATTCGTTGTCTAAATTTTCGTAGTGTTGTTCTACGAAGTATTTTAAATTAACTTCCTGTTCTTCGGAAGCTTCCATGCAGATTTTTTCAAGTTTGTAATTTGTGCCTACTAAATGTGGTTGGGATTTGGTATTGCTTAATAAATCCTACGTCGTAAAAGGAGAAAAGTGCATATCTGGGAAACTTGTCAAGGATCGTCTAAACGTGTAGAAGTGTGTTATTGCGGGTATAAATAAGTTTCGAGGGATTTACAAAATATGGCGTAACTCGTATTAAATCGCATCGGGCCGTCTTGTAACTATATCAATGTTAAAGCGTCATCATTTCCCTTCAAAAATCAGTATGTGTCATTTCGCTGAAGTGTAAATAACATATTTTTTTGTGCTCTAACCATGTCAACCTTTGTGCCAACAAAACAAAATTTGCGGGAAGCGCTGCTTTTTTATTTTAATTTGAAGAAAATGGCAGCTGATGGAGACCGATTACTATGTGAAGCATATGAGGAACATGTTCCATCAATAAAAACATATGAGTACTGGGGCCTATTTAACCAAAAAAAATTTTGATAAGTGCTAAGTCTTTTACAGATTATAAGAACTTTGCAAATGAAACTTCGTTTTTATTGCTCTTATATTGCTGATTAGGCAAGAAATAATCCCAAATTTTTGCTATTTTCACTAAATTACTTATATATAAACAATAAATTATTAAAATAATAATGATTCTAACATTAAATACAAATTAAGTTACAATTTCGATAATCCAAAGTGTAAGGAAGAAATGCAAAATGGTAAGTGAAATGTGCTGAAGACTTTGCAATTATAACACAATAACAAACAGTTAATGTGTTTTTATTTTTCAGTTGTTTGATATTTTCTCATAATTTTTGCTAAATAAAAGTTTGCATTGCATGCATTGTGATTAGTTTAGTTGATACTTGTAAAACGTATGTTAGGTCGTCAAAAATGGTTCGACGTGAATTATTATTCGGAAACGATGTAAGAAATAAAAATATGTATCAAAAGAGGATAAATTTTAGAATATCCAACGAATTTTCATTTAAAGAATCGTTCCGTATAAATTATCAACAAGCAGAATTTATTTTACAAAATATCGGGGACCTTATTAAGCACAAAACTACAAAAAATAAGGCATTGACTCCAAAACAACAATGCCAATTGGCCTGGAAGCGTGCATGATTCTCGAGAGTTGCGTAACTCATCAGTATTTCACAAGTATGTAACTAATTAAAAAAAATTCAACTGATGTTATTTACATAGACTTTTTGGTATTTACAGATTTGAAAGTGATTGGAGATCCTTTAAAGGAGCTGTTATTTTAGGCGATAGTGCATATCCACTCAAAAATTGGTTGATCTCACCGATAAATCAAAATTCAGGAGATACCTCTGTCCAGAATTTTAATAATACACACAAAATAACTCGTCGTCTAGTTGAGGATAGTTTTGGAATTTTAAAAGAAAAGTTCCCTTGTTTGAATTATTTAAGACTACGTCCTAGAACAGCAGTAAAAATTGTACTCACTTGTTCAACAATACACAATATTGCTTGCACGATAGCTCGAGAATATAGAAGTGAAGGTTTATTGATGGTTGATGGCACTGAAGTAACAACAAATAATAATAATTTATTGCTGGAAATGGAAGCTGAACACGAAATGAATCTTAGTGCGATCGAAAAATTAAATAATATTTTAACTTTCTTCAGACAAACTGTATAATTCAAATTTATAATAAAATAAAAATTTTAAACATATATATAACAATTTAATTTTCTAATTCTAAAACCTCAATTAAAATTTCAGAATTTATATCTGTTGTGGTTTCGGGATATGTTATACGTCGATCTCGTACTGGCACTAAATCACTTGTTATTTCTGACGGCGTTAAATTAAGTTCCCTTTCTAATTTTAGGCATTGTAACCGACGATGGTAAATTTTTACCTTCATCAGCTCAAGTTTTAATTAGCGATCTTGATTTTGAAAATCACTATTTGGACGTTTCCTTTCGTTTATTGGTTCTTCGCATTTCCTTTTTTTGCCATTTTTGAATCTTTATTTGATTCATTTAATTTGGTGGAGCTACCTGACTCACCATAGCTCTCCGGTAAATTTAAACCTATTACCACTTCAGAATCTCACTCCAAAATGTCAAGTATGAAATTATCAATTTGATCAAGCTTGCAGTCCTTACCCCCCCTTCGATCCGGTTTTTTTAGCGTTATCCCGCTTTGCCTATTTAGTTAACACAAATTAAATGATAGTACACATTATACAAATTATACAAATTAATTTTTACCAAAGTTCGGCTTTTCCACAAGCCAAAGAGATTATCTCTAGCATATCTCCAGTATTTGTCGGCAGATGCTAATTGCATAGAATGGGCGACGACTAATACCTCTTTCCATGCTGCCTCCTTTACGTGTACGTTTCACAGTAATTTATCTATTGGTCGATAGATAACAGTCATCACATTGTATATAATTCTGTATCTCGAATCAAGTGAATGAATAGAAAAAAATCAAATAATAAGAGGAACTGGTTGTTATTCCCATGTGATGTATAAAATATATTTCATCTAGTTGGTCTTGAAAAAAAACACGTTAACGTCCAAGAGTATATTTCCTCTGAATTCAACAGCAAATTTGCTAAATGTTTTAGTAAAAAAATAATTATCACTCAGCAAATAATATTGATTAGAAAGGGAGTTTTGGAAAGCGTTAATTATATTTTAATGAAACATAATACTGTGGGCAAAAAATAGTTAGACTTTGTTCATAATTTTAAAATTCTTTATTTATTTCTCCAAATCTATTTCGTGCTTTGACGTGGTTTTTTCGGCTTCGGCTCACCTTTGGCACGATATTCGGCCGATTAATTGTCTGTTTTCGGGTCGTAAGCATAGATCCAAGACTCATCGCCAGTTATAATACGTTTCATGACATCCTGGTAGTCGGAAAGCATTGTTTCACAGACGTTAACGCGAACCAATCGTGCTTTAACTTTTCTTAGGCCCAAATGATCTTTCAAAATGGTTTTCACTGATCCTTCCGATATTTCAACGATGCCAGTAAGGTCTCTGACTGTTAATCGTCGTTTCTCGAGTACCAATTCCTTGATTTTATTAACGTGTTGATCATCAGTTGATGTTGATGGCCGTCCTAGACGTGGTTCGTCGTCAACACGTTCACGTTCCTCTTTGAACAATTTGTACCAATCAAAAACACTTGCTCGCGACATACAATTATCACCGAAAGCCTTTTGAAACATTCTGAACGTTTCGACACCACAAAATTGATTCCGCACACAAAATTTAATGGAACTTCTTTGTTGAATAATTTCACTCATTGTAAAAAATCGCCGAATGCACTTTTTGTACTTCAGAAAGACAAGCGTATACTAAACACTAATGATTATTTTCATGTGACATTTGGCACAGATGTCACTGACAGTCATACCAACATAGAAAAAATAATATTTCGACGATTGGTTTTCCGCGCGAAATTTAAATTGAAAAATCTTTCTACTTTTTGCCCACAGAGTATTAATTTAAACCTATAATATTAATGTTTAAATCGCCTGGACACTTGTTTAATATGTTATTCCAAACTCAAGAGGAGCTCAGTGAAACTTTAGGACTGATTCAACAATCGATTCAAAACCATCTCAAGACCATGGGTATGTAAGTGCAAGTTCGTCTTGAGTTTAGCATGGATCTTCATCCACTAATGCTTCCAATTCCGCGTCTTAGTACATTTTCGGCATTCCGCTCCACCCTTTATCTTCTACATCAAATTCACGGTTCTTAAACTTTTGAAACCACTCTCGACAACCTCTCACTTAAGGCAGCCTCACCATATAATTCTACAAGCAATCGATGCGCCTCAGCTGCAGCTTTCTTCAAATTACAGAAGTAAATCAAAAGTTACCTCAAATGATGTTTATTCGGCTCAAAACTCGACATTTTCACAAGCAAAAAATATATGATGCTGATACAAAATGGCTAATATTTTAAGGTTATGTTGTTGACAGATCTCCAACCTTAGGATATGACGTTTTATATCGAGCAAATTTAAACCATAACTTACTGGTCCATCATCTTTTATCGAACGGCGGCGGTTTATTTGTATACCCAATGTATTTTTTTATTTTTTTGTACACGAAAAATATTAATTATTACTTATAAAACATTAATACGTTATTGTTTGTAAAAATTTGTTTTGAAATTTTCAAAATCATATATTTCCCATATTTGTATGCGCATCTTAAATTAAATTAAAAATTCACAGAATTTCCATGTTGGTTACCAGTATTCTGGATTGGACATGCACTACTGTAACAGGAAATAAGTTATTTTTAAAATATTCTATGGTCCCAAGAAATTAGGAATGATGATTTTTGAATATTCTATAGATAGAGCATTATCGTATATCAAGTTTCCCTGAATTTTCTTGGTGTTTCTAAACACCGGCCATCCTAACGATAACTTATTTTGAGTAAGTCACGGTCAATTCTAACAGAAAAAAATCAGTCCCAGGGACTTATGATTGACGAATTTTAAATATTCCTAAATTTTCCAGGTGTTTCGAAAGGCCGGTCATTATGTTGAGTGAGTCACGATCTACTCTAACAGCAAATAAATCATTTTTAAACAATTCTATGGTCTCAGGCACTGAGGATTGACGATTTTTAAATATTCTATAGAGAACAATTATAAATCAAGATTCCCTGAATTTTCCTGGTCTTCCTCAACGCCGGCCGCCCTGACGGAAACTAATTTTAAGTAAGTCACGAACATAAATTTTGTCATTTTTAAAAAAATTCACTAGGCACTTAGGATCGACGATTTTCAAATATTCTATAGAGAATTATCGTATATCGAGTTTCCCTAAATATTCCTGGTGTTTCTCACCGTTGGTTATTCTAACGGAAACTTTTTTTGAGTGGCCGGTTTTAAATACTCTGTAGAGCATTATCATATATCGAATTGCCCTGAATTTTCATAGTGTTCCTAAACAACGGCCATCCTAAGGGAAACTTATTTTGAGTATAGGTCATGTACAACTATAACAGAAAATAAGTCATTGTTTAAAAAACTTTATGGTTCCAGGCCCTTCGGATTTACGATTTTTAAATACTCTATAGAGAATTATCGTATATTGTGTTGCCCTGAATTTTCCTGTGTTCTTAAACGCCGGCCATCCTAACGGAAACTAACTTTGGGTAAGTCATGATCTATTCTAACAGAAACTAAGTAATTTTTAAAAAAATCTATTGTCCCAGTCACTTACGATTGATGATGTTTAAATATTCATTAGAGAATTATCATATACGTTGAGAATTATCGTGCATCGAGTTTCTCTAAGTTTTCCTGGTGTTCATAAACACCGGCCTTGCTAACGGAAACTTATTTTCTGTAAATCACGATATACCCTAACAAAAAATAAGTCTTTTTTAAAAATTCTATGGTCCCAGGCACTTAGGATTGACGATTTTTAAATATTCTATAGATAATTATCGTATATTGAGTTACCCTAAATTTTCTGGGGTTTATTAAACGCCAGCCATCTTAATGGAAACTTATTTTGAATAGGTCACGATCTACTCTACTAGAAATTGTCATTTTAAAATAAATCTATGGTCCCAGGCACTTATTTTACCGAGGTTTTGCCCAGTTTTTCCCACTCATTAAAATGCTTTGCCCATCTATCTCCAGAATGCGTTAAACAATGAGTGAAGAACCCCCATCTGAATTCAAAGAAATTAGTTACGCATACATGTTACCTACCCATTAAAAACATTCTCCTAAAAGGACACCGTCTAAAAGCGCTAAACGATTTCGGCGAAATTTGAGCCCGCACTCCCAAAACTAATTTAGAAAAGTAATTTGTAGTGTTAAATTCATAAATGTTCAAACATTGATTTGAATTATTTAGTTATGTTTTAAAATTATTCATATTATGTGAATGAATTTTGTCCACCAAATAATTGGTTTTACCCACCCTATGTATGGAATATGAAATTTTACTAAAGTATAAGTAGTTCGTAAAGCACTATTAATGTCAATTTAAATAAATGTGTCATGTTTTGATGATCAATTTTCTCATCCATCGATTAGTTTTGCCCCATTAACCTAATTATTGGGTGGGTAAAACTCATCAGCACACGGAGAATTCTAAAACATAACTGTTTATTTAAATTACCAGTAAACGAACATTAAATAACTTAAAAAATTTAGCAGAAATTTTAATATTCCGGGCACAAGTTCATGGAAGTGGTTAAAACTAATTTATTGCGTGGACAAAAATCGTAACTTGAGGTACAATAAGCGGCACATAAAAATCATCTGAACTTCATTGCTAAAACGTTCGACTAATATATCAGCGTTGAAAATGTATTTTGTTATGAATAGAAACAACCCTTGTATTCATAACTTTGTTGTATGCACTTTAGTGAAGCTATCAATAGTTAAACATTGGTTTGATTTAAACTAACAGAGCAAGGTAATTAATTTATAAAACTAAAACTTAAGTGAATTTAACTAGTGTACTAAATCATTGTTCATGACACTTGTCATTTAAAAGTTTTGATGTTTATTAAGTTTGTTCAGCTTTGTCAGTGAAAATAGTGAATAACAAACTGGTTTCCAATCATCATCAAGACAGAATAATCTGCAATTTATTCGTATTTGATCTCAAGCTGCATTTAGTAGAATGTGGCGCCATCGTCACTTGTTGATTAATAAACAAACGCCTTACTTCTATATTTTCTGAATTATAACGATAACGCATCGACAGTTTAAAATTGATTGCATGCTTTTATTTTGCTTAAAATTAACACATTCCAAAATCAAAATAAACTGCAAGTGATATGGAAAATCGTTTAACTTTAAAAACTCCATGTAGGCCACGTACGAAACTAATGTAACAATTCACAATTGCATTTGTAGTCTCACGTTGGAATGCACCTACAACACAAATCCATATAAAATATAAAAGTAAGTTTGTGTGTGTGTAGCATCATGTATTACATCGCCTGAAAAGTGCCCGGTCTGACAGATAGATGGTGCCACAAATTTAAAGCCCATTTGATTTTTAAATTCTAGCAATATTCAAACGATATGTGTCAACGTTGCATTACATTTCGACCATTGCTTTGAAAGTTACAATTGTTTTAGTGACGCTACTTTTGTTAATTTCAAAACGATGAAAAAAAAGAATTTCGTGTGTTGATTAAACATTGTTTTTTGATGGGAAAAAATACCGTTCAAGCAAAGCAGTCGCTTGATAAGTGTTATCCGGACTCTGCACCAGGAAAATCAAAAACGCCCAAATGTGGCTGTGACTCCATAAAACATAAAAAAAATCCACGGAATTGTTTTGAAAGACCGTAAAGTGAAGTTGCGTGAGATAGCTGACATTGTAAAGATATCAATGGAACGAGTTGGCCATATTTTGAACAATGGCAAAATTGCACGAATTGCACATTGAATTGCTTCCACATCCGCCGTAATCGCCTCCATTTGACGGCCCAAATGATTGCCGAAACTGAAGCTTATTTTGAAAACAAATATAAATGTATTTTTCCTCACAAAATTGTGTTTCTTTTGTTAGACCGGGAACTTTTCAGGCGATGTATTATATACATCATTAATCTCTTTAAGTTTTTTTTGTTTTGTTTTCTTTCGTTTTTATTTTTATAATTTTAGTTTGTTTTGTCTTCAAAGAAACTAAAAGGTGGTTTTCAACAGGTAAGAGAACCTCTTAAATATGTATGCGTTCGTATATTATTTGTTCACATTCATATATTATTTTTTAATATCGCGTCTGTGTTGTTATAAATATTCGGTTTGACTTTACATTTCTTAAAGACAGTACACAAAATTACTTCTTGCTTTAGATATTATTATGATTTGTTTTTTTACTATTTAAAAAAAGAATAAGAAAATGAAAACATAACTATCGCTTTTTTATACATATAAAGAGAAAAGTGTGTCGCGAATTCGAGTGAAGTATCACCTACAGAGTCACTGTGTATTACGCGAATATCGTCTTTAAGATTTTTTTTTTGTGGAATGTTTAAATTTTCTATATATACGTAGTGGTGATTAGAGAATGTCTAGAATCTAAGTGTAAAAGTATGCTTCTATGGTGAATTAAAATTTGGTTTAGATATTAAGTATAACGGAAATGTCATTAATATTTCCAAGTAATATAAGTGTTTGTATAATATACATCAATAGATATATAACCAATATTGTGAATGTGTTTGTGAATAAGTGTATATAGTTGTAAATTTTATTTTGCTTCCGGAAAGTTTGTGAATATATAAATTGGATACAAATTGACAGTATTTTTCTTATTTTGGAGGTAAGTTCAGTGATCTTCACAATTCATAATGGAGTGAGTGATATAATGAATCGTCCATTCACACTCCCTTTTTCAGTGGTGTTCCAATTCTAACATTGTTATTTTGTATTTTTAGCTAATGAGAAAACCATGTAGGTCTAATAATCATAAAATATGTAGTGTCTATAATATTTTCTTACACGCAAGTTATCCAAAATATTTATAAACCAACCCTATGTATAATATTAATGTATGTATGCAGTAATTTCTTATTGTTTTAAAACATCGTTACTTTGACTCCAAATTGTATAACTTTCACCTCTAAATATCTAGATATTATTCCCATTGTATTTATTATTTAGAATGACAATAATTTCATAACAATAACAATTACAAGCGGTATCACACAATATGCACACTAATCATTATAATTGTGCCTTTATTTTACTAGGAAAGTGTTTCGCTGCCACAGTGCTGGAAATCACAATTCATAAATTATATAAAACCACTCAAAATCGTGAGACCCTGGCGATGTTATACTATACCTTACCGTGTGGTGAGTCACGCCAGAAATTAGAAACCCCGCGGTTTTCTTATTTTGTCGAGTAGTATTTGAATGTGCAATTTTGTGCGTTTAACGATAAAATTTGTGCATTATGTATTTTGGGATTACATCATTACATGATTATCACAACAGAAACCCCATAGATCCGTTAAACATTTTAGTATATGTTTTAACTTATTTCAGTTGTGCTAAACTGTGCGTTCTAAAAACTGCGTTCTAAAGAAATTTAGTTCTCCTCCAGAATTAGTTAGGATTGGTCGTAGAACGGCTATATCTAACCATTTAAGTGCATTATGTGCACAATATGTTGAAGTAGATTTACTATATTAGAAAATATTGCATTCTTTTGCAATCTCACCTGATAAGACCATGCATGCATGATTCGGAGATTTCGTTAACGAAAACCGTTAACTCAGCCTAATTTTCAAAAGAAAATAGTTTTGAAAAATTTTGTATCAGTAATTTCTTGGAATCACACCTTATATTAATGACACTCCATCGGCCAGATTCAGTCATAGAAAATCCTTATTTCGACCCAAGTTTCAAATGATCGTTTTTAAAAAAAATTTGTATGAACGATTTCTGGAAATCCCAACTTTAATTAATGAAATCACTTAAACTTGTTCATTAATGATAGATGGGATTTTCAGAATTCACCCATACAAAATTTTTCTTTTGAAATTATGGTTGAAGTGAGGGTGTTCTACGCCTGATTCTGGCCACTGGGGAGGAGGCACAATCATGAAACTGGGTCAGTATGTTCAGTACGACATGTTTAAGTGAACATTAATAAATGGTGAGATTTTCAGAAATCACCCATACAAAATTTTTCGAAAATGATCTTTTGAAATTAGGGTTGAAATAAAAGTTCTTCACCGCTGATTCTGGCCGATGGGGAGTAGGCACAATAATGAAACTGGGTCATTATGTTCAGTACAACAAGTATAAGTGATTTCATTAATAAAAAGTGGCGTTTTGAGAAATCACACATACAAAGTTTTTCAAAAATGTACTTTTGAAATTAGGGTTGAAATAAAAGTTCTCTGCCGATGGTGAGATTTCCAGAAATCACCTATACAAAATTTTTCAAAAATGTTCTTTTGAAATTAGGGTTGAAATAAAAGTTTTATACGGCTGATTCTGGCCGATGAGGAGTAGGCACAATCATGAAACCAGATCAGTATGTTTGTTCAGTACAATAAGTTTAAATGATTTCTTTAACAAATGGTGGGATTTCCAGAATTCACCGATACAAACACTTTCAAAACTGTCTTTTGAAATTTGGGTTGAAATAAAGGTTTACCACGGCTGGTTGTGGCCGTTGAGGAGTAGGTAAAATCATGAAATTGGGTCAGTATGTTCAGTAGAACATGTTTAAGTGATTTCATTAATAAAAGGTGGAATTTTGAGAAATCACCCCTACAAAGTTTTTCGAAAATGATCTTTTGAAATTGGAGTTGAAATAAGGATTTTCTACGGCTCGTTCTGGTCGATGAGGACTAGCCACAATCACGAAACTGGGTCAGTATGTTCAATACAAAAAGTTCAAGTGATTTCATTAATAAAAGGTGAGATTTTCAGAAATTACCCATACAAAATTTTTCAAAAACGATCTTTAGAAAATAGGGTTGAATTAACGGTTCTATAACCAAATCTCACTCATGTGGATGATGAACAGTGGACCGTGGTCTTATCAGGCTATATAAATCATGTTTAAATTAAAATTTGGCTACAAAAATCTGCGATGTTTTTTAATATAGTAAATCTAAATCAACAGATTTTTTACTTAACTGGTTTTATATGGCCGTTCTATTACCAATCCTGACTATTTCGTCAAAATCACCGGTGTGAAGTGTGTATCATCGTCTCAGAGATTGGCTAATATAGTGACTATATACGTTTGAAAGTGAATACATTAAGATTTTCAAATCAGTAATCTGTGTTTCGATATAAGCCATAGGGCTCACGTAATGAATTTTTGAATTTAATACAAATCCAATACACGATAAATTGGCTCATATCGAAACACGGATTACTGACTTTAATATCTTAATGTATTCTCTTTTAAACGTATATACATAGTTACTATATTAGCCATTCTCTGAGATTTTTATTATTTTACCTAGTATTTTACGATATTTTACCTAGTATTTTTTACACACTAGCTTAAATTATTGCCTAAATACTACTGTGCGCAAAAAGTAGTAAGACTTTTCAATTTAAATTTCGCGCGGAAAACCATTCGTCGAAATATTTCTATGTTGGTATGAGTTTGTCTATGTTGGTATGACTGTCAGTGACATCTGTGCCAAATGTCACATGAAAATAATCATTAGTGTTTAGTATACGCTTGTCTTTCTGAAGTACAAAAAGTGCATTCGGCGATTTTTACAATGAGTGAAATTATTCAACAAAGAAGTTCCATTAAATTTTGTGTGCGGAATCAATTTTGTGGTGCCGAAACATTCAGAATGTTGCGAAAGGCCTTCGGTGATAATTGTATGTCGCGAGCAAGTGATTTTTATTGGTATAAATTGTTCAAAGAGGAACGTGAACGTGTTGACGACGAACCACGTCTAGGACGGCCATCAACATCAACTGATGATCAACACGTTATTAAAATCAAGGAATCGGTGCTTGAGAATCGACGATTAACAGTCAGAGACCTTACTGGCATCGTTGAAATATCGGAAGGATCAGTGAAAACCATTTTGAAAGATCATTTGGGCCTAAGAAAAGTGAAAGCACGATTGGTTCCAAAATCACTCCATTTTTTGGAAAAACAGTGTCGCGTTAACGTCTGTGAAACAATGCTTTCCGACTACCAGGATGTCATGAGACGTATTATAACTGGCGATGAGTCTTGGAACTATGCTTACGACCCGGAAACAGACGATCAATCGGCCGAATATCGTGCCAAAGGTGAGCCGAAGCCTAAAAAGCCACGACAAAGCAAGTCAAAAATCAAAGTGATGTTGACAGTTTTCTACGATTATCGACCGGCCAAACTGTCAACAAGGAACACTATTTCCTTGAGGCCGGAATTATGGGTCGACAACTCTTAGTTTTTGCACCACGATAATGCACCTTCTCAAACTGCATTGGTTTCATGTGATTTTTTCGCCAAAAATTCCACCGATATCGTTCCGCAACCACTGTATTCGCCTGATTTAGCTCCGTGTGACTTCTGGCTGTTCAGCAAACTCAAACGACTGCTCAGGGGAAACTGTTTTGAGTCAATTGAAGACATTAAACGTGAATCGCTACGCGCATTGGAGGCTATTCCGGAAATTGACTTTAACAACTGTTTCGAGGATTGGTAGAAACGTTGTTACAAGTGTATTGAGGCCGGGGGGGAGGGGGGATTACTTTGAGGGTATACGAAATAGATTTGGAGAAATAAATAAAGAATTTTAAAATTATGAACCAAGTCTTACTATTTTTTGCCCACAGTATTACTTAATTTTTTTTCAAAAAGTGCACACTGAACACTCGCATACATTTCTGTTCAAAGAATTTGTACTTGTCTAAAAAATGTGTACATGTCCAAAAACTTCACACCGGTAAAAGAGATGATAAAAGATTTTGGTTTGATCAAAATTCTTATCATTTATTTACTTTATGATGTTGGTATTGGATATAAAATTATTGAATTTAAAAGAGATGATGAACGATTTTGGATACATCAAATTCTTTATCGTTTATTTATTTTAAGGTGTTATGGATTTAATATTAAATTTTTGGGTTACTCAAATGCTCAAATGTAGCGTATTTAATAAATGTTGCGATTGTTTATGTTGAAACAACTAATGTTGATGGAATTAATCGGACATCTGGTGTTGAGTCATCACAAAATTTTTTTATAACAATCCGACCATCAGTTTACAAGTTATAGTAACGATACTTTTGTTACTTTCAAACAATGGAAAACAATTAATTTCGTGTGTTCCCAGTAAGCAATTTTTATAATTTTGATTCCATTCTCTATTCCGTACTATAAAATATCAATTATTTCACAAAAAAAATCTCTCTTTCTATTTATCGATTCAAGCCTCGATCAACGAACACTTAAGAGCTTAAGTTGTGCTCCGTTTGGAAAACTTAACTGGCTTAACGAGTGCGGTACGACTGTCAAAAATTTTCGAGGTCAGATATTTATTTGTGAAGGGAAGTCTATAAAACTGTGGCTGTCGTAGCACTAACCGAAAAGGTTAGCGTGCAACTTAAGCTCTTACGTGTTCTCTGGTTGGAGCATAATTTTTATTTTCTAATTGTATTCGTATCTTTAGTTCCTTCGGACAAGTTGACCTGCACGGTTGTACTACATAATTATATTCTTTTCTTAAAGTGTTGTGTTTCATTATAATGTTTTTCTATTTATTAAAGCAAATAATTATAAATTTAAGTATATAATAATTATTAACTAATTTAGTGGTCGCGATGTACAAATTTGAACTAAAAACTAATAGAGATTCGCCTCACAATGGCGTCGTCGCGAAATATATACGAGTAGAATCTTCTATCTATAGAAGATCTAGATATCTATAGAATATTCGAATCTTTTTTTTCAAGATCTCAATATTCTGAAGATTATAATTGGGTAGCACGTGGCGGATGCAATTCAAAGGACAATGTTATGAAATTTAAATATGTAAATAAATTGTCTATGTATATTTAATTAAATGAAAAATAATAATCAACTTTACAAAAACAAATGACAATATAATCATCTTTTATTTCGAGAACAAATTTCATGTGAAAAATACTAACCAAATCTGTACTTTTTCACGCCGAAACGTATTTGAAATAAGTATAGAAAAATGTATGGAAAATCCGAGTTTCCGACGACGAAATTCCACCTTCTTTCCAAACAGATTTTTTCTGTTTATAGTTGAGATTCACACCTCCACTGGATTGTGACACTTTTTTTTGCGAGTAGTATGGACTTCCGTCTACTTTACATGTTTCTTTCCAAAGAAAGAGTGTAGATTTTGCACGCGAATTTAAAAACAATTCCGTGGGCATTGCATATTGGGTTGATTAAACACTGTTTCTTGATGGGGAAAAAACCGTTAATAATACGTGGCAATGGCTTAATAAGTGTTACAAGGACTCTACTCTTTCGCAAGCAACCGTCGAACGTTGGTTTGCTGAGTTTAAACGTGACCGTATAAACACCAATGATGCTGAACGCCCGAATTCGGCAGTTATCCCAGAAAAGGTAATAAATGCACAAAATCGTTTTGAAAGACGTGAAGTTGCGTGAGATAGCTGACACCCTAAAGATATTTATTATTCTAGCAGTGTATACATTGTATGTACCGTGTATATTTTATATTAACATCTGTTCATAAGAAAGATCTATTCAACGTGGATGCCGCGCTAGCTCATACGTTGGATCAAAACAGCAACGCGTTTCATGGATGAAACATGGATTTTCCAACTAAGGAATCAAATCGTCAATCAGCTGAGTAGACAGCAGCCGGTGAAAAGCGTCCGAAGCGACCAAAAACGCATATGTCGGCCGGTAAGGTTTTGGCCTCTGTATTTTTCATATCTTGAGGAAGGAAAGACCAACAACTGCGAATTTTACACGGCGTTATTGTTACGTCTGAAGGAAGAAGTTGCAAAAAACGGCCCCAAATGCGAAAGAAAAAGGCACTATTTCACCAAGACAATACACCGTGGCACATGTCGTTGGCTATAATGGCAAAATTGCACGAATTGAAGTTTAAATTACTTCCCCATGCACCGTATTCTCCGGATCTGGCTCCCAGCGAGTACGAGTATTACCTGTTCGCAGACCTCATAAAATGTTCCAGAAAAAGAGATTTTGCCGAAACAAACGTCTATTTTGAGGCCAAAGATAAATCAGTGCGTATGTATGTTTACGGTCATATCACAATATATGGAATTTGCACTCATACAAATGCTATGGAAATTCTATTGTAAAGCTTCTTTTGGACTTCATTTATTTATATATCGTAAATGTGGCACCAAAATCAATTTTCATTCTCCTGAGCGTGAACTTTGTTTATTTAGCTTTAATTGTGTGTGATCAATTGTTTTTCATTTTTAAGGTAGTTTTCATTCAGAAATTTACCATGTTCCGCTATGATGACTTTAATTTAATGATCGTCGTATGAAATGTATAGAGCAAAGTTTGCGTATACAAAACCTTGGACTTTACTCGTTCTTGGTCATTTAATTTAAAACTTGTAGAACTCAAATCAATAATCCGACTAAAACCGAAATTATAACGCAAAATTAGATCTATTGACACACAAATAATTTTAGGCTCATTATGGCCTAATCAAATGCCCCATTAAAAAATTTTAGGCCCATAATTTTTTAATGGAACATTTGATTAGGCTGTCATGGGCCTAAAATTATTTGTATGTCGATTGATCTTGTTATGCAACCTAATTTCGGTTTTGGTCCGATTTTCGATTTGGGTTCTGCTATCTTTAAATTAAGTGACCTAAAGTTTGGTCAATAACGAGTGAAGCCAAAATCGATTTGGGTTCTGGTAGCTATAAATTAAATTACCTGAAGTGTGATCAAGAACGTATGAAGCTCAACATTTTTTAATGGGGCATTTGATTAGGCCATAATGAGCCTATAATTATTTGTATGTAGATTGGTTCTTATTTCGGAATTGGTCTAATTTTCGGTTTGGGTTCTGCTAGCTATAAATTAAATGACCTGAAGTTTGGTCAAGAACGAGTGAAGCCTAAAATTATTTGTATGTCGATTGACCTTGTTATGCGTTCTAATTATGGATTTGATCCGATTTTCGATTTGGGTTCTGCTTACCTTTAAATTAAATGGCCTGACGTTTAGTCAATAACAAGTGGAGTCCAAAATTGTTTAATGGGGCATTTGAATGTCGGTTGAACTTGTTATGTATCCTAATTTCGGTTTAGGTCCGATTTTCGATTTGGGTTCTGCTAGCTAGCTATAAATTAAATTACTCAAGTTAGAACAAGAACGAGTGGAGCCAAAACATTTTTTAATGGGGCATTTGATTAGGCCATAATGAGCCTATAATTATTTGTATGTAGATTGGTTCTAATTTTGGATTTGGTCCGATTGACTTGGGATTGATTTGGGTTCTTCTAGCCTTAAGCCATCATGAGCCACCTAAAATTATTTGTATGTCGATTGATCTTGTCATTCGTTCTAATTTCAGTTTTGGTCAGATTTTCGATTTGAGTTCTGCTACCTTTAAATTAAATAACCTGAAGTTTGGTTAAGAACGAGTGGGGCCCAAAATTGTTGAATGGGGCATTTGAATGTCGATTGATCTTGTTATGTGTTTTAAATTCGGTTTTGGTTCGATTCACGATTTGGGGCTAGCTTTAAATTAAATGACATATAGTTGTAAACAAGAACGAGTGGAGCCTAGAATTCTTTGTATGCCGATTGATCTTGTTATGCGTTCGAATTATGGATTTGGTTCGATTTGTGATTTCTTTTGGGTTCTGCTAGCTTTAAATTAAATGACCTGAATTTTGATGAAGAACGAGTGAAGCCCAAATTTTTTTAATGGACCATTTTATTAGGCCATCATGAACCTAAAATTATTTATAAGTAAAATTATTTGTATGTCGATTGATCTTGTTATGTGTCCTAATTTCGGTTTTGGCCCAATTTTTGATTTGGTTCTACTAGTTTTAAATTAAGTGACCTGCATTTTGGTTAAGAAAGAGTGCAGCCCTAATTTCCGATTTTTGATTTAGTTTCTACTAGCTCTGACGTGATAAAGCCTAATGCTAATTAGCCTAAAATTAACCATTATTTTTTCAATTGTTTTTAAATCATTTTTTGATATGAATTCTGCTGACTTTTTCTAAAGCTAGCGGAACCCATCGTTTTAGTTGGAATGGATGAAGCTCAAATTTTTTAATAGAGCATTTAATTAGCCAATAATTATCCACATTATCTTGTAATGTTCTGCTATATGGGTTCTGCTAGCTTTAGGGACGTTATATAGAAGCGTTTCCTCTTCTTTCAAAAGAACATGTTTGACATAAAAATTACAGTTTTGTTACTCGTCAGTTTAACAGAAATTTTAAAAACATTTTACTTCTAGAAATTTGATTATTACGTGCGTTCATTGTTGCTGAATTCAAAAAGGCTAGCGGAAGATATCTATCACGAAAGTTGCAACGAATTATGTCAAAATGTTTAACTGCAACAGACATGTAAGGAATATGTATTTGGTAGCATTATGACAGATTTTATCGATCCACATTTTATAAAAGCATTACTGTGTGATCCGGAACAACGTACACTTCAGGTATGTATTCTATGTTGACGCGTAGTTAGTTATCTCATACATGTATTCTATTTATGCAGGAACTTCAAATTATTTATTATGGACTCCACGGATTGGAATCACTTTCATCATATCGTGATTCAGTATTACGTGGACTTTGCAAAGTGGTTCGATACGAGAAGCATCAGGTTAATGATGTCCTTTATTAGTAGGTTCAACGATTAAGTTAAAAGTATAATATTATATATAACGATAGGCATGATTATTTTATAGCACGGGAGAATTTTCAACATGCTGGTACATTCTTTTATCAGGAGCTGTATTCATTAACGGGTCAATGTTCCTTCCAGGATCAAGGTGAGTTTTTAGATTATATATTATATAATAAGTTGTAACGTGTGTGCTGTGTCTCACAAAACACTTAACTATAACTAATTTTTGCAAGCCGATTTTTAACCTCATCAATATTTAAACTATAATGTTCGCATTTTTGGTCAGTATTTATTAATAAAAACGATAACCTAAAGTTTTATAAAAAGTGCAAGAAAAAGATTTTCTGCAAGATACAAAATAATTCTGTTAAGCCAAATTGTAATAGTCGCTAGCTATTTTTAGTTACATATTTCTGTAAAACGAGCCGAGTTTTCATTATTCAATATTTTAGTGATTTATTCGGATGTTCGCGTCATAAATTTCAATTTGAGTTGAAAGCTAACGAATAACGAACTGCGATAGTAATAACCTGCGGGTTAGAAATATTGAAATGTGGAATAATTGAGTCCGTGTGTCCGAATCGTGTGATAAATATTCTCTAGTATAAATAAAGTTCCGCGCCACTTGGTTTGGATCACTGGATTGTGAATATCCTTATAGAATTTGACGCTAGCTACACCAATTCTCGTAATTCACACACTCCGAGAATATTCGCGAAAATACCGGAAATAATCTCTACCGGCCTTTACACTATCACTAATAATGTCATTACTCAGAACATTATTACCTAAAAATATCCTATTCCATTGCAATTTTATAATTATCAAATATATCTGTATTATATTGATAATAGATTTAACATTTTAATTCTACAACTCTGTAGGCATATTTACCCGATATACAATTTCATCATTATCCGATGTAAAACATCTGGAAAATTGTATTTTTTTATTTTTTTTTTATTCTTTGCAATCTTTTTCTGGGGCCGAAGCACTCCTAACTCTTTCGCAGTTCGCTTATTTACGTCCTTACCTTACGCAGTTGTCTGCCAAATCGAGGACGTACGGATATAGGTCCGATTTGTTACCATCTGCACATTGCATAGCTCCATGCCAGCCTATACTGGCATGGAAGATGGGTCGGCCCATGAGCTCTGCACTCCGACAGAGGGTCATAGATGTGTTCCTTCTCATCACAAATCGCAATTTGATGATGAAAATTCCCTTTGCATCCTGATCTGGAAAATTGTAATTGCGGTTTAATTTTTTTGAAACTGAAAAACGTTTACAACTTATACTTGGGTACTATAGAAGCTTAACAACACATTGACGAGTGTAGAGAAGAAATATTTATTCTCTACAGGATAATCACACGTAAACAAAAAACAAAAATAATTTCGTGTACTCACGAGTGTGTTTCATCACTATAACAAAATATTTAGATCCAAATATATTTTGTGTATATTGCAACATTCCGACTTCGAAGATGCGGCGACGCATCTAAAGTACCAAGCACTGTTGCTTGATACGTCATTAAATTTATGTTTGCGGTTTATTTTCCGAACTGTAGATGGCGGATATACTCGTGAAGACTAATAATCAAAACATAATGATGAAATATTTAAAACAAAAATAGCATGGTTTGAAAAATGAAAGAGAAGGGATATTTTTTGTTGTTTACCAAACAAATTTTACATGTGTCAATAGATGTTTAATGAAATGTTAGATGCATAGTTTTGCAATAATGTAATAAATTATTTGTTAACAAAGTCTCGAATTATAATTTATCATTGTTAATTTTCCAGAATTAACGGCTTCCTTCGCCAAGAATGACGTTTCACGAAAACAAATATTAAAAACATACAAACGAAAATATTTCCCTTAATTAACTAAACTGATATCTAAAGTCAAAGATTAGAAACTTCGACATAAAATGACGTCATATTACAAAATTTTTAAAGCAGTGAGGCCTGTAGTATTCTAGGTGCAGTGATACTATACATCATATAAGAAAATATCAAGTCTCGTGTCGTACATAGGCACAGCCATTGACGATGTTTGGATGTATATGGCCATACCACAATATATGGGCTTTGCATGTATGCAGGCCCAAAAATCGTATACACGAGAAAAAACGTTCATACAAATGCTATGGAAATGCATTTTTGTAAAGTTTTGTTTTAAAATTATTTATTTATATCTCGTAAATGTGTGGAAATAATAAATTTTCATTCATCTTAGCGTGAATTTTGTTTATTTATCTATAATTTTGCTAAATTATTTTTTACTTTTAAGGTAGATGTCATTACCAATTTTACCATTTTCCGCTCCTGTGTCTGTTTAATTTCGACGTATAGTATATATGTATAGTAAAGTTTGTGCGTATGCATGAAAAATAGACGACATAGAGAAGAAAAACGAAAAAATTAACTCCTCCTATTTTACTTTATATATTATAGATATTATACTCCATCAAATTGAAGACACAGCAGCGGAAAATGGTAAAATTCTAAATGAAAACTTACTTGAAAAAGGAAAACAATTGTTCAAAAATAAAGATAAATAAACAAAGTTCAAGTTGTCGCATTGGGCATTATCATCGCAGGTAGATCTATAAATTATACATATCTTAAGTTTAGAATAATCCTACTAGTACACTCTAATTGAGTAAGTACATATGTAAGTTTTACATAAGTCATACGTAAGTTTTACATACGTCTTTACATAAGTAAGTTTTTTGAGAGCTCATAAATTCTAGTTATAATTAAATAAATAAAGTATTTTCTTTTTGGCCTGTATTCGTAAGCTAACTCAAATGAAAGCAAAAACAAAATTAATATAGTGAATGTCAAAAATCAAGCAAATATTTTAACCAAAAAGAAGTGCTTTTAAAATGTAAAACAGTGAGATTAATCTACATTTTATTGAGGTACTTGTATCCAGCGCATGGAATTAGTGACTTCTCATTTTTTTTTTTGGTGAGATCAACTTACGCTGGAAATACTCATTGTAAACAGCATTATTGTGATGATTGCAGAATTTGGTTTAGCGGGTAAAAATATAGGGTGTTTTCGTTAATTCATTCTTCCGAAAGAATAGAAGGAAAATAATAACACGTGACCTAGGAACATTCCGAACGAAATGTAATAAAATTACATAAATGGAATAAACAGAATATTTTTACAGTATAGATTTGTTTCTATTTTGGAAGCATTTACTTTTGTTGAGCCATAGATAATATATAAATATATAATATATTGTTTTATTAAAAAAAAATATTTATCACTGCTTGACATTTCAAATCCGAATATTCTTTTCATTCTGCGTTTTGATATAGTATAAAAAGAATGCGTTTCGAAAATTCTAAATAAATAAAAGAACAAACGAGAAAAAAAAATGAATACATAATGATTAAAAGTACGTTTTATGTCAGTTTTGGTACATTCGGAATCTACAGAATTAGTAAACGAAACCACTCAGAGTTGAGTTTAGAAATCACCCAATCCACACTACGACTTTTGGCCTGTACATTATATAAAAGACACTCCACTTTTCAAACAAAAGATGCGGTATTTCTTTGGTAAATTGATAACAACAATTGCATGTATCTAAATTGTGAAAAAATTTAGCTTAATTGATTTTGTTTTAGATTTAGGAAAGCTATTTGATTGTTACCGTCCTTTGAAAAAAAAAATCTTAAAATCATCTCCGAGTGATAAGCTTAACTAAAAATTCAATTTAGCTTTCGTAAATCTAATTTTATTTTTTCAATTTAGCTAAATTTTTTCTGAATTTATAGATACATGCAATTGTTGTTGTAAATTTACTAAAGAAATACAGCAAAAGTTGATAAAAATATCGGATGTAGGATTTTGAGATTTTTCCTTACCCGCTAAACAATGTGAACCGTTTACGAACCACAAACGGAGACTACACTACATAGCATAGTTCGCAAACGAATCGTTTTTGCAGCTCAAAAATGAACCGTTTACGGTGTTCTGATCCCAAGATAATTAAACTTTTATGCGAAGTATTCGTTCGCATATTGTTCACTTTTAGTGATACGCAAACGTAACACTTTTGCGATTCAACGCATCACTTTTGCATATGATTTCCAATAATTTTTTCTAAGTTTAAAATAATGTTGGAAATAGAAACGCAAAATTAAATTTATAATTTATATTATTTTATTTTCATACTGACTATTTTTCAATTTTTTTATAATAAAAATGAAATTCCATAAATCATTGTGCTACTTCGTTCTCATTACAAATCTAGTGATGTTTCGATATTCCTTTGTTGACTATTTGGCTTGGATTATAGTTGATTTTCCGCACATATTTTATTAAATTTTCTATTTATTTTATAATTTCGCTTTTTATCAACAATAGAAATAGAAATTAAATTAATAATAATAATAATAATAAAATATAAAATACTTACCTAAATTAACTATAAAGTTAATAACATAAATAGTCAACATCTTGTCTTCGTTCGAGTCACGAAGATTAAAATGATTTAGTTTATCGAATCTTTCTTTGATCCCTTTAAAATTGGAGAGAGCAAAAAAAAATAATTCGTTAATAGTTCGTATACGCACCGTATTTTTCGAATTCGATTTTTTGTTTAGAGGGTAGTTATGAATCGGATTTCATTCTGCGTTTTTTCCCAGATTGACCTCACACAAAATCGGTTTTATTGTTAAGGGGGTAAAAACGAAGAATGAGATCCGACTCAAAAGTCCTAGTGTGTATAGGGCCATTGCGTATACTACTGTTGGCAAAAAGTAGTAAGACTTTTCAATTTAAATTTCGCGCGGAAAACCATTCGTCGAAATATTTTTTTGCTATGTTGGTATGACTGTCAGTGACATCTATGCCAAATGCCACAGTGTTTAGTATACGCTTGTCTGCCTGAAGTACAAAAAGTGCATTCGGCGATTTTTACAATGAGTGAAATTATTCAACAAAGAAGTTCCATTAAATTTTGTGTGCGGAATCAATTTTGTGGTGCCGAAACATTCAGAATGTTTCAAAAGGCCATCGGTGATAATTGTACGTCACGAGAAAGTGTTTTTGATTAGTACAAATTGTTCAAAGAGGGTCGAGAACATGTTGACGACGAACCACGTCTAGGACGGCCATCAACATCAACTGATGATCAACACGTTAATAAAATCAAGGAATTGGTGCTCGAGAATCGAGGATTAACAGTCAGAGACCTGAATGTCATGAAACGTATTATAACTGGCGATGAGTCTTGGATCTATGCTTACGACCCGGAAACAGACGATCAATTGGCCGAATATCGTGCCGAAGCTGAGCCGAAGTCGAAAAAACCACGTCAAGCAAGTCAAAACTCAAGGTGATGTTGACAGTTTTCTTCGATTATCGAGATGTGGTGCACTCCGAATTCCTTCCGACCGGCCAAACTGTCAACAAGGAATACTATTTGAGTGTTATGCGTCGTTTGCGCGAATCTATTCGTAAAAAGAGGCCGGAATTATGGGTCGACAGCTCTTGGTTTTTGCACCACGATAATCCACCTTCTCATACTGCATTGGTTTTACGTGATTTTTTCGCCAAAAATTCCACCCATATCGTTCCGCAATCACCGTTTTCGCATGATTTAGACTTCTGGCTGTTCAGAAAACTCAAACGACCGCTCCGGGGAAACCGTTTTGATTCAATTGAAGACATAAAACGTGAATCGCTACGCGCATTGGAGGCTATTCCGGAAATTGACTTTAACAACTGTTTCGAGGATTGGAATAATCGTTAGCACAAGTGTATTGAGGCCGGGGGGGGGGGGGATTACTTGGGAGGGGGGCGAAATAGATTTGGAGAAATAAATAAAAAAATTTAAAATTATGAACCAAGTCTAACTATTTTTAGCCCACAGTATTATGTATACGGCCAAGTAAAGTTCGAATAAGCAAAAAAAATACGATTTGTATGTATTCAAGTCCAAATAATGTAAACATGAAAAACCACTTTCATACAAATGCTATGGAAATTATTTTTTTTGTCTTTATTTAATTTATCTTGCATTTGTAGAGGAAAATAAATTTTCATTCACTTGAAAATAACCTTTGTTTATTCATCTTTAGTTTTGATAAATTATTTTTCATTTTCAAGTTAGTTTTCATTCTGAATTTTACCTTTTTCTGCTATGATATCTTTAAATTGATGATCGTCGTATCATATTTAGAGCAAAATTTGTATGTAGACACGTAGAGTGGATGATATAGAAATGAAAAACGTATTTACTACTCTTCATGCATACAAACTAACTATGCTCTACATATTTTATGTGATCATCAAATTAACGACATCATAACGGAAAATGATCAATTTCTAAATTAAAACTACCTTAGAAATGAAAAAAATTTACCAAAATTAAAGATAAATAAACAAAGTTCATGCTTAGGAGAATGAATTTTTTTTTTCTGCCGAAAGTTTCTTTCCAAGATAAAAAATAATAAAGTTCAAAAAACGTTTAAAAAAAATGTCCATAGCATTTGTATGCAAGTGTTTTTTCGTGTTTTCGTTTTTTGGGCCTGCAAACATACAGAGTCCGTATATTACGAGACAGCCATATACACATCCATATTCCATAGGTACTGATTGGGTGAATCAGTGCTCATGGATGTGTATACGGCCGTCTTTCAGTATATGAACTTTGGATGTATGCAGGCCCAAAAAACGTAAACACGCAAAAACACTTTCATACAAATGTTATGGAAAGTTTTTTTGAAAAGTTTTTTTGACTTTATTAATTTATAAGCGTCTTACTTTGGTGCAAGCAATTCCCATTCTGAATAGGAATAAATAGTGTGCTCAAAGTAACAACCAACAATTTTATTTATTATATTTTGTTAGATGGTAACAATTACATTTTTAATTTCAAAACAACGTGAAAACGGAACAAAATATATTCAAATAAATAGTAATATGTTAAGAATATTATTAAATATTATTACAAATCGTAAATAATTTTTCGCCTTGTTTAGAAAAATTCGATGTCAAAATAATAAAAATTACTTTTATATTTTTATTGCCAATATTTAAAAATAAAAGTATTCAATAAAACTGGTATAATTATTCTATACCAGCAAGAAAATTGGTTGAAAACTATTCCAATTTGGAATAAAACATATGGGTTTGTGTTGTAAATTTCACAAAGTAAGGCCGCATATCTCGTAAATGCGGCCATAAAATAAATTTAGCTTTTCCTGAGCATGAACTTTATTTATTTATCATTAATTTTGGTAAACTGTGTTTTATTTTTAGGTGGTTTTCATATAGAATTTTACCATTTACCGCTATGATGTCTTTAATTTGATGATCGTCATATAAAATACATAGAGCATAGTTTGTGTATACATGAAGAGTAGTTATTTCTTTCGTTTTTCTTCTCTATGTCATCCACTCTACGTCCATAAACACAAATTTTGTTCTACGGCGATCATCAAATTATAAGCATCATAGCGGAAAATGGTAAAATCCTAAATGAAAATTACCTTAAAAATAAATAACAATTTACCAAAATTAATGAAAAATAAACAAAACTCATGCTCAAGAGAAAGAAATTTAATTTTTCTGCCGCATTTACGAGATATAAATAAAGCCACAAACATATTTTTCAAAAAAAAAATTTCCATAGCTTTGGTGTGTGAAAGTGTTTTGCGTGTTTACGTTATTGGGGCCTACATACATACGAACCGTATTTTTTATATTTGCTTCAACTTAGCCGTATACACATACGCAGTGGGTGAATAGTGAATAATAAACCATAAACGTAGTAGATGTTTTTCTTGTATGTACTACAATTTTTATTGTTTGCCTTTTTAATTGTTTTGCATGCAAAATATCAGTGCCTGCGTATGTGTACGGCCATTGTACAATATATGGGTTTTGTGTGTTTGCAGGCCCACAAAACGTACGCACGAATAAAAACTTTCGTAAAAATGTTATGGAAATTATGTTTTGTTAATTTTTTTGACAATATTTATTAATATCTGCCAAATGTAACAGAAAAATAAATTTCCATTCTTCTGAGATTTTCCATTTTAAAGGAAGTTTTCAGTCAGAAGTTTACCATTTTCCGCTATAATGCCTTTAATTTGATGGGCGTCGTATATTATACGTCGTATGCATATATATATATATATATATATATATTTATAAATATATATGTATATGAATATATATATATATATATATATATATATATATATATATATATATATATATATATATATATATATATATATATACATATATATATATATATATGTATATATATATAAGTATTATATATATATATATATATATATATATATATATATATATAAATATATATATATATATATATATATATATATATATATATATATATATATATATATATATATATATATATATATATAAATATATATTTATCTATATATATATATATAGACAAATTATATATATATATATATATATATATATATATATATATATATATATATATATATATATATATTCATATACATATATATATATATAGATATATATATATTTATATATATATATATATATATATATATATATATATATATATATATATATATATATATATATATATTTATATATATATATATATATTTATATATATATATATATATATATATATATATATATATATATATATATAATACTTATATATATATACATATATATATATATATATATGTATATATATTAATTTTTTCGTTTTTTCTCTTTTGCGCCCATACGTTGAGTCTTGATTGCGGAATCAAACTTCGTTTCTTTTGACTATGCGGCGCAAAATACCGGTTTTTATAGGTAAAGTTGAAAGAAACGAAGTTTGATTCTATCAATGCAGCTAGAATACTACAGGCCACACTGCTCTAAAATTTTGCTGCAATAATACTGGTATAGAAGAGACACGATGAAAATAATTTTTTATCTTTAATTCACACAAACTATGCTATATATTTTATACGATTATTATTAATTAAAAGATTTTATATCTTAAAACTGAAAAATTCTACCTTAAAAATAAACAGTTTATCAAAATTTAATATAAATAAAGAAAGTTTACGTTTAGGAGAATAAAAATTTATTTTTCTGTCACATTTATGAGATATAATTAAATAAATTTAAAAAAAAACTTTATAATATAATATTCATAGCATTTGTATGAAGGTTTTTGTGGTTACTTTTTTATGCTTGCGCACATTCAAAGTCTATATATTGTGACAGGGCCGTATGCATATGTACGCACTGACTTCTTATTAATCAAAATCTATATTCGACTCGTTCTTGCATCAATTGTGTATTTTTAACTAGTTCCTTCTTAACTATTTCATCTGGTAGACGTGTATTAACTTGTGTTTTTTTTTTCGTTGTAAACAGTATTTTGTTTATTGTATTTTGTTTATCCTGTTTAGTGCATTTTATTTAATATTTTAGTGAAAATACAAAGCAAAGTGGATGTTGATATTTTGATAATTAATCTTTGCAGTGTTTTTCTGTGAATTTCTCAAATTGCATTGTGTTAAATATTTGTACATGTTGTTCCATTCATTCGAACTGGTTTGTTTTATATGATCGAGTGAGATAAATACATATAGTAATTGAAAAGATACAAACAAAGATGGTGGAACTTATTAAATTTCTCAATTAAAAACAACATGGTAAGAGATCAATAAATTTTGATTTAATTATCAAAAATAATATGTGTTTTTAAATCAATTGTTATGTGTTTGAAAAATGATGTGCTGTCTTAACTCAACATGTCTTGTTTTCATTAATTTGTATGCGTGTTTATTATTACCGTTAGATGCACTATTAGAGTAGAAACTGTGACTGGAATGTATAATTGAAAGAGAGCGAATACAAAGGGGGCAATTTTGTATGCGGCTTCATTCGATTTTTCACACCAAAGCAGGAATTATAATAAATTTAAAGATCTCGTCTATTTTAAGTGTTTATTATCCTACATAGTCCTAGGCAGACTAGGTATGTCAGTTAACGCCTCCAATTATTTTTGTACGTAAAATATACATGACATCATGACTGGTATAATTGGAACATCTTCGAGGGTAATTGAAAATTGAGAGTGAAATTTTTGTAAATAAATCATAGTTTATCACTGAAATTTTGTATATCCGGTTTCTCTTTAACTCTGATTTTAATTTATTTAATTTATCATAATTTTCTAGTAATTTTTTTAAATTTTTATTTGACAGTTTCGGTAAAAGAAATGGCGGGAGTGTACGAAGATCGAGCGAATGTTTCGTTCTTGAAACATCGGAAATGATTGTCGTAAGTGAAAATATTTTGCGTTAATTTTTCTATTTCATGGATGTGTTGATCTCATTTCTGTATTCAGATTGATTATCCAGAATTAAATACAACTGTACCAAATATTTGCTTGACGAATCAAACCAATTTAACAAATTTAAACCATAATTTTCGTGGTGGTGCCGCGTTTCAATTTAGCGGCATCACAAACTGTACTAACGGTACTTTAAACATTCCAAAATCATCTGGGTTAGGAAGTAGAATAACAAATCAGTCAGTATCAGTTCCAAATCATCATCAAACATCGCCGTCATATGGCGGTGTTGAAATCCTAAGCAATTTAAATTTAAACCGGCAAAATCATAATTTCGGTGGCCACCGGGATTTAAACATGGAACATCATCAAATCCGTCATTCATCTGGTGTTAATATAGTCTTTGATGAAAATACAGTAAGCCTTATAATGTAAGAGTATAATTAATAAATAATCGCCTACAATTATGTTTTAGTTTGCCGGTTCAAATCGTCCCGATTTATATCAAAAGTGTAATCGAGGCTCACATTCTTCGGATACAAGTTCGGCATACAGTGGTTCAGACACCATGACATCTGTACATAGCTCATCTATCGATGCGGATGAGGTTGATTTATCCGGTTTGGTCGAATCTGTCGTCGATTCCGATGAAGAAGATTTAACCGAAAGCATGGATAGTTTGACGGTTCGTGATACAGTTCGTGAATGTTTAGAAAAGGATCCATCGGATAGAACAGAATATGATATTGAAATTTTACTTGAATTTACTCAAAAACTAAAAGCTTTTACAAATATGACGTTGGCAGTACGGCGTGCATTATGTTCTGTTATGGTATTTGCGGTTGTAGAAAAAGCAGGGACCATGGTTATGAATGATGGCGAGGAGCTAGACAGCTGGAGCGTGTTAATTAATGGGCATGTTGAAATTGAGCATTCGAATGGTGATAAGGAAGATTTACAGGTTGGTGATAGTTTTGGTATATTACCAACTATGGATAAGTTATATCATCGCGGTGTTATGAGAACCAAATGCGATGATTGCCAATTTGTATGTATTACTCAGACCGATTACTATCGAATACAACATCAGGGAGAGGAAAATATAAAAAGACACGAGGAGGATGGTCAGGTTGTAATGGTAACGGAAATGCGACACGGTGCTTTAGAAGCTGGTCGAAAAGGATATGTTGTTATTCGTGGTTCACCCGAACGATTAATGTTACAATTGATTGAGGAAAATTCGATATCGGATCCGACATATATCGAGGATTTTCTGTTAACTCATCGAAGTTTTATCACTGATCCGAATGAAGTGGCTAATAATCTACTGGATTGGTTTGAAAATTACGATATCGATCAACAGAATATACAAAATTTATCGGCTATTGATATACGTGATCGGGTTACAAGAGTAGTTTTACTATGGGTAGAAAATCATTTTACAGATTTTGAAACAGACACAACTATGATGAGCTTTTTAGAAAAATTTGAGCAGTTGCTCGAGGAAAAAAATATGGTAGACCAATTGAGATTATTTCATATCAAATGTTCAGCAAAGGCGAAAGTGCGAACTGTTACATTAGCCCGATCATCTCGGGATGAAAATCTAAATTTTAAAATTATAGGTGGATATGATAAACGCTATTCCGGAATATTTGTATTGACTGTAGATAAAAACACTAAATCGGAAGAGATAGGATTAAAACGCGGTGATCAGATTATCGAAGTGAACGGACAGAACTTCGAGCATGTCACAAATAAACGAGCTGTCGAGCTTTTAACGGGGACCACACATCTGTCCATAACAGTTAAAAATAATTTATTAGGTTTTAAGGAAATTTTACATTCGGTGAATAATTTGGACTCAAATACGTTTCAATCGAATAACTCGTCTATAAATTCAACATCGTCAACTAGCTCCTCAATGTCGTCGCGGTCTCGCCAAATGCGCCAAAAGAAGATGTACAGCGAAATTGGAAAGACTAAATTGTCAAGTGCTAATTTGGCGGCAGTAGCACAAAGTGGGCAAGATCATGTAGATAATATAGGAATGGCAACATCATATAAAAAAGATAGTACAGCATCGATCTTGTCGAATTCATCATCGTCATCATCAGGGTCATCAAACGCACAATCGACCGTTACAAATCCAATTGTTACAGGAATTTCAAGTAACAGTACCGCTTCGACCTCAAATAACAGTAGCGGTAATACTCATAAATCTGGTTTCATGACATTAGTACCTAAGCGCCGCCTTCAAAAAGCCCTAATTCGAATGAATTTATTACCAAAGAATATCACCATAATCGACTCTCAAAGTGCCCAAACATCATCCCAGTCCCCGATTAATGATGAAAATGATACAAACCAATCAAATTTAAATCAATCGGCGACGTCATCATTATATCATAGTCACAGCAATCCGGATTTAACATCGATCCTATATTACGATGATTTAAGGTCTTCGGATTATCCTGAGCACGTCCTGAAAGTCTATAAATCGGATCAGACATGTAAATATTTATTGGTCCATAAGGAAACGACATCTCATGAGGTGGTTATGTTAGCTTTACAAGAATTTGGAATACATGATCCAAGTTCGAATTTTTCATTGTGTGAGGTATCGGTGGGCGAGGGAGGTATGATAAAACAACGTCGGTTGCCCGAGCAATTGCAAAATTTAGCCGAACGTATAGGATTATCATCTCGTTATTATTTGAAAACAAACGGGATAACGGAGACGTTAGTTCCGGATGAAATGGCATCCGAATTAATACGTGAAAGTTTTGTTCATTTTCTTCAGCTAAATGCGAATGAAATTTCGATCCAATTAACCCTGCAGGATTTTTCGATATTCCGGCAAATTGAAAGCACTGAATATATCGACGACTTATTTGAATTAAATAGTAAATACGGTACTCCAATGCTTCGTAAATTTTCGGAATTAGTTAATCGAGAGATGTTTTGGGTCGTGACCGAGGTAGTAGGAGAGCATAATATGGTTCGTCGTATGAAAATCATTAAACAATTTATAAAAGTTGCGCGTCACTGTAAAGAATGTAGAAATTTTAATTCAATGTTTGCAATTATATCGGGATTGGGGCATGTAGCCGTGTCGCGACTGCGCTTGACCTGGGAAAAACTGCCTACCAAATATCAAAAATTATTTAGCGATTTACAAGATTTAATGGATCCGTCAAGGAATATGTCGAAATATCGGCAGCTAGTAGCAGCGGAAATGTTGTCCCAGCATCCTATAATCCCTTTTTATCCTGTTGTTAAAAAGGATTTGACATTTATTCATCTAGGGAATGACACAAAGGTTGAGAACTTAGTAAATTTTGAAAAATTACGAATGATATCAAAAGAAATTCGTAGCCTAACCCATATGTGTAGTACACCGTTTGATTTATTAACAACTCTGGAGTTACGCGGTCAACCACCATCCAACGCAATGGTTGCATTAAATCAAATGTCTGTATCACAGACTCCTCAAACTATTGTAAATCACATACAAGGTGGACAGGCTACTGTGAAACGAAGAAAAAAATCGGCGGCGGCACCAAATCCAAAGAAAATGTTCGAAGAGGCCCAAATGGTGCGACGAGTCAAAGCATACTTGAATAATATTAAAATTGTTACGGATGAGGATATATTGCAGCAACATTCATTTGAATGTGAACCGAGCGGAAGTTCTGGGAATTCAGCACCAAATTCTGTTACAATTCGAAAAAGGCATCCTTCACCTACACTATCGACAACTAGCAGTACAAGTTCCACTAGTGAAGGGAAAAAAGGTGGATTGGCTGGACCAAAATTTGGTAATTATACAAATCAATTTTTTTGTTAATGAACCATACAGTATTACCTCGAATTAAGCAGTCGCGACTATTCCTGGGTAAATCGAGAAAGTACTGTGGATTTATTTAGGTTTAGTTAAAATAAATGAAAACTATTTTTGTTGGTTTGTCGGTTGTTGTGTGTTTTGTGAATCGGTAAAATAAATTTTGTGGTTTATAGGGGCCGCATCACCACAGGCAGTAAAAAAAATTCTGTCATTATCTGAGCAAAATAAGACACGGCCACATCAACCACGTCATCCAGGTATTGTATTACCAATGACAGCAGGATTAGGTCATCATCATGGTATACATCATCCGCTTCATCATTCATCTATATCGCCATCACCATCTCCTGGTGCCCATCGTCGTATGGGTTCTAGTTGTAGTGCTGGTTCAGTTGGCTATCCTACACCACATGGTTTTGTACATCCAACAGGTCGAACGGTACACGAACGATCTCATTCTGATACACCGACACCATTACCATCGGTTGATTTATCGGTTGAAAGTAGTAGCGTTACATCACTCAGTAATTTACCACTTAGAAAGACTCTGATATCAGGTGGGTTTCATTGTTTTCTTTTTTGTAAATATGTTTATTATATACCGCGGGCCGTCACACCGTTTCCTAAACTGCTCATTTTAACTGTCACTTGTTTTATATTTCTATATCTTATGTTCACTAGCAGGATCGGTTACATCTAGCGATAGTGGCCACAGTTCATGTGTCCAAGCAGATACACATTCGAATTGTTCAGACGGTAGTAGTTTGTATCATGTAGCTTCATCAATTGTTCATAATTCACCATCACCGACATTACAACAAAGACGGCATTCGGCAATGCATGGTGAGTAGTTTTGAAATTGCACAAAACAAACACTTGGTGGTTTCCTTCTGTAATTTATGGGTGGTCGGGGGTTAGTTTAAAATTGTAGTTTTTTTGTTGTAATTGTTATGGGGTAAGGGAATATATACGTTGATCTCAGGTTTAATACAATTTACTTAAATTCTTTTGTTTTATAGTATCATCCCCTTCATGTACCACATCTATATCTTCATCGTCATCACGACCACCATTTCCTCATGCGGTAGCTGTGTTACCTCCCTTACCACCACATCCTGCATACATTGTACAAAACTCACAGTTTCATTCCACACGATCGAATGGTAAGTAAGAATCTTTATCGTGCATTTAATTGTTGTATTTGATATACTAGCCGTGTTTTTTTTATTAGCGCCCGATAGCTGTATCCAGAGCAGGCAATTTCCTATGTCAAAACTTATATTTAGCGCACTATTTTTGCATATAATTAATTAATTTAACTCTAAACTAAAATTTTCATTCAACTTTTTAGTTAAAATTCGATAAAAAAATATCTTGCTCTACCTATTTATCGCGAGCCGCTATCGGGAGCACTATCCATTTCAAAGGGAAATTTTAAATTTCCCTTTGAAATGGATAGTGCTCCCGATAGTAAGAATAAGTTTGTAATGGTTTAAGGGTTGTACAAGTTTTGTACAACCCTTAAACCATTACAAACTTATTATTACAATAAAAATTTAAAACGCAGCAAGATGATGATTTATTTTTTATAACGTCATGCCAAAATAAATGTTAATTGGTATAATTCAATTCGTTAAATGTTTGTTTTATGGATGAAGTTATTTTTCATTTTTATGGTATAGCGGCATCAGTGAATAAATAGCTACAGTTTCAGTATAAATTTCCCTTCGGCGCCGGATAGTGCTCCAATGTTAAAACACGGCTACTATCTTAATTTTAATTGTTTTTCTTATTATTTCAAAAACCTTATTTTTCTTTTTACATTGTAGGTCATAACTTAATGGCACCACCACCAATTCGAGGTCCAAGACATCCACCTGCTTATAATGTTGCAGCACAAATGGCTCGCTTACATCGATTGGGTCGGGCACATAGTCATGAAGGCGTCACTTCTTCGGGCGCCATAGCTGGTGGATATTATCATACGGAGCCTGGTGAAGATGATGGTAAGTTATAAAACTTATTTTTTGCTTTCGAACTATTATTTTTTTTATTGTCAAATTAATTCAATCGTTAAATAGCTTGAAATTCAATATCACTGCATAGGCGTTATTAGGAGACTACTATTGAAAATACCTATTGTTCCTGGCCTATATTCCGGTTTTTTTTTGTTGCCAAATTTCATTTTTACAATCCAATTCACACTCAGCTATAATGAATCGTGAACATTTTTAGTTTGAAGTCAAGCACCGTTAGGTCATGATTTTGTTTTTGTAAAAAAAACATTGTTTTTGCGTAGTTGTTTAGCTTAAGACCAACCTGAAATAGTTTAAAGTGGAAATTTTTTACAATAATGCAAAAGTTTTCCACTTTATTTACTTTTAATTAGTGGGTGTGGCCCCCGTATTTATTAGTAACTTGTTAAATTCGAATACATAGTGAATGATACAATGGTTTTAAATAAGTTAAACTTATTTCGGCCTACGCTGCTGATGTTTATTAGCTTCCCAAGTTTTTGGTTAGGTTCATTCCTTTTAAATGCTACCACAGAAATAAATCACAATGAGATCTAAACGGAAGGAAAATGCATTGTTAAATCAAATTCACGATGTCGTTACAAATGGAAAAATATCTCTAGCGGTTGTTTATAGAAATATTTAGTTAAAACTCAAACCCTACTTTGGTCTATTTGCTCAATATACATTCATACACATATTTCTCGCTCAATATATTTTTTCTATACGCGCACCTACAAATAAAAAATATTAATTTGTTTGTACAGTATAACACCCAAATTATTCTTCAAAATTGCCTTTTAATTTCTATTATAATATGAAAATCATTATGGGGGTGGGTGTTCGCTGTAGGCAAAAAAAAACAAACGGAAAAATAACAAATTCAACTTATCTATTATTTTCGTTTGAAAGTATCCTTCCTCTTATTGTATGATTTATATTTAATAAAGCAGAATGAAATGAAAACTAAACCACATGTATTTATTATGTATGTACATATATATATTCGTTTATAACGGGTTTTCCAATAGGAATGATACAATTTAAAATGGTTATCATAGTGACACTGCGTATTATTTTTTTGACATTTCTTATGTCATTTGTGTTCAGTAGGTAATACCATTTAATCATTGAAAGTTACACGCTTCAACAACGTTTAGAAATTGTTAAATTGTTTTAACAAAATCGGTGCTCATTTGTGAATACCGAGAGACGATATTATTTAGTTAATCGACTCACTATTGAGTATTGTAGACAAATTTGAAACTAAATTTTCTTTACACGATACGAGAGAATCAGTACGACGCACGCACACAAAAGAATATTGATTTGGTAGCAGCAAGTGTAAGAGAAAATCCAAATTTATCGGTTCCACGTCGTTCTCAACAATCAAATCGTTCTCAAACAACAACATGGAGAATTTTAAGAAAATATATGGGTTTACATCCTTACAAAATTCAACTGGTTCAAGAACTGAAGCCATTCGACCACCATAAACGTCGTTTATTTCCTGATTTTGCTCTTGAACTATTTGAAAATGGTGAACATTTTTGTCGAAAAATTTTATTTAGTGATGAAGCTCATTTTTCATTAAATGATTATATAAACGTTTGTTTACATCACCATTTAACCAAAAATGAGCTTGCAGAATTGCAGAATTGCAGAATTTGAAGTAATGAAAATCCGCACAAAACTATTCAGGCACTATTACACCCAGATAAAACCACTGTGTGGTGTGCAATTCGTGCTGGTGGAGTGGTTGGTCCATATTTCTTTGACGAAAATGGTGGAAGAGTAAGTCAATGGAGAACGTTACAGAACAATGTTAAATGATTTTTTTCCATACATAATGGTATAATGTAACCTTTCAAATAAAAACAAATTTTGGTCTCACTGAATAATTTATGTTTTTTTTTAAATTTTTAAATTGTATCATTCCTATTGGAAAACCTTATACATACTATTTAATGTTAAATTCTTTGGAAGAAATGAAATATGATCAATTATTTTGTGGTCCAAAGAACACGAAAAGCAAAAAATGGTTTGTATAACTTTTCTTTAAAGGGAAATCAAAACAAACAACAACAAAAAACTGTATTAACAAATTAACTTTTATTTTACACGTAACAAAAAACACTTAATTACACCAAATTTACTTTAAATTACAAAAAAACTAGTATTATTTATAATATTTAACGCACGTTAAAATACAAACACAAAATTATAATGCCGATAATTAAAATGGCGCGTCTTTTGTTTGTTTGTTTTGACATTGACGTGTCATATTGTTTTGATCTCAAAACAAATCCTCCAAAAATTTGGGATTTTGAAATTTGATCACAAATCAAAAAAAAAATCAATTATTTTCTTCTAAAGAACATGAGAAGGTATTTGTGATCAAATTTTTTTGATTATAATTAAATTTTTTTGATCTTTTTTCTTCCAAAGAATTTGACATAAAAAAATATGTGTGAACGATCGAATATTTCTTGTCGTTTAGGTATAAAAAATATAAATACGTAACGTTGAAAAGGAAGAGGATCTATTTTAGATAGGTTTTGGTGTGCTGAAATATAATTTAAAAAAAAAAAATAAATGTTTGGAGGAAATGATACGAAACATTAAAGATTTATCAACGAAAAGGAAAAAAATAATTAGTTTTTTAGTTATCGTAGTAAACATTGACATATACATATTTGTATTTGTAACGGGTGATTTTTTAAGAGCTTGAGAACTTTTTTTTAAAAAAAAACGCATAAAATTTGCAAAATCTCATCGGTTCTTTATTTGAAACGTTAGATTGGTCCATGACATTTACTTTTTGAAGATAATTTCATTTAAATGTTGACCGCGGCTGCGTCTTAGGTGGTCCATTCGGAAAGTCCAATTTTGGGCAACTTTTTCGAGCATTTCGGCCGGAATAGCCCGAATTTCTTCGGAAATGTTGTCTTCCAAAACTGGAATAGTTGCTGTCATATTTTTGTAGACTTTAGACTTGACGTAGCCCCACAAAAAATAGTCTAAAGGCGTCAAATCGCATGATCTTGGTGCCCAACTTACCGGGCCATTTCTTGAGATGAATTGTTCTCCGAAGTTTTCCCTCAAAATGGCCATAGAATCGCGAGCTGTGTGGCATGTAGCGCCATCTTGTTGAAACCACATGTCAACTAAGTTCAGTTCTTCCATTTTTGGCAACAAAAAGTTTGTTAGCATCGAACGATAGCGATCGCCATTCACCGTAACGTTGCGTCCAACAGCATCTTTGAAAAAATACGGTCCAATGATTCCACCAGCGTAAAAACCACACCAAACAGTGCATTTTTCGGGATGCATGGGCAGTTCTTGAACGGCTTCTGGTTGCTCTTCACTCCAAATGCGGCAATTTTGCTTATTTACGTAGCCATTCAACCAGAAATGAGCCTCATCGCTGAACAAAATTTGTCGATAAAAAAGCGGATTTTCTGCCAACTTTTCTAGGGCCCATTCACTGAAAATTCGACGTTGTGGCAGATCGTTCGGCTTCAGTTCTTGCAGGAGCTGTATTTTATACGGTTTTACACCAAGATCTTTGCGTAAAATCTTCCATGTCGTCGAATAACACAAACCCAATTGCTGCGAACGGCGACGAATCGACATTTCACGGTCTTCAGCAACACTCTCAGAAACAGACGCAATATTTTCTTCTGTACGCACTGTACGCATTCGTGTGGTTGGTTTAATGTCCAATAAAGTAAACTGAGTGCGAAACTTGGTCACAATCGCATTAATTGTTTGCTCACTTGGTCGATTATGTAGACCATAAATCGGACGTAAATCGCGAAACACTTTTCGAACCGAACACTGATTTTTGTAATATAATTCAATTATTTGCAAGCGTTGCTCGTTAGTAAGTCTATTCATTATGAAATGTCAAAGCATACTGAGCATCTTTCTCTTTGACACCTTGTCTGAAATCCCGCGTGATCTGTCAAATACTAATGCATGAAAATCCTAACCACAAAAAAATCACCCTTTATAAGCTCCATGTGAATCTATATTATATTGATATAAAGAACTCAATAATGACGATGATGATTCAATCAATTTAAAAACTTGTAATCCAAAACTTAAAACACAACTGAAACCGCGTTCATTGATTTCTATTTCAAAAATAAATTTTACACATTTAAAGACTGCATAGAAAACATAAACTTATAATTTTCTATTGGCCATTAAAAAGTAAATTATATACATACATATTTTTATACACATACACCTTTGATAAAGTTATATCTTATTTGTATTTTTTCACACCTACATACACATTTATCTTACTAAAGAAATTTTCCTAGGAAATTGCCACCTAAAATATATTTTGACTTTACGTTGTGATAAAAATATAAAATCGCACAGAATTATATTATGATCACTTATTATTATTATGATCATTCTAATAAATTTCGCATTAGGAAAATTACTTTTTGAAATTTTCATTTAAAATCTCCATCTTTTTAGTAACATACACGTGCATGTAATAGTACATACATTTATTAAATCATCTTACAGAAACCAACAACAAAACTAATGAATAAACATACACATAAAAAAATTGATCGTAGCTATTTTATTTTGTTTATTCCTTCATTCATCATACATACACGTACGCGTATAGAAAAAAATTACTGAGCGAGAAATGAGCAATTGAGCAACTATAGACCAACTCTCTGTTCAGTACCCCACGCGGCATTGATTCCCGCAGCTCAGTCGGGTAGAGGGATCGGTGTGGGTTTTGGGATACCGCAGATTGTGGCCTAGATTACCGCATTAAATAAACATAGCAAAAAGGAGACTGGGGAAGGTAGGAATTGGAGTATCGGACTCCGAAGTAGTAGGTTAGCTTATCAGCCCATCGCTTGGGCAAAACTGACCGCGGTTGTATTTCGTAAAATGTTTATCTAAACATTTTATCCTACTCCACCTAACCTAATTAAAACTATCTGGCCCATAGGCCCTATTGGGGGGGGGGGGGATACGTTAGTAAAGTTTGATAGTGGTATGCTATCTAGGTCCGTGAAAAGAAAACGTCAACAATTTCTATTCTAAAAGCTGTCGGTAGCAACCCACTATCGTTATTTAGTGGTTAGTAACACCTAATCAAATACTTACCAATAACACCGGTAAATCCGTACACCAAAAAAAAACCAAAATCCACAACCAAAAAAAAACCACAAACACAGTTTATTAATTTAAGAACTTTATTTTACTGTATCTAAACTGATTCACACCTCAACAAAAAACAATCTTACTCAATCACACATAAAAAAAAACTAAAAATAAAATTGCTTGACCACACGTTGGTCTATCTAAACACTGTTCCCAAACAAGCAAATTGTTGTACCTGTTTTTTGAGTTTCGTAGGAAATTTTTTGCGATCTCATCACAAAAATTCCTACGAAAATTGTACACCAACGTGACATCGATTTTGCTGAATCGATCCACGCGAAAATGTTTTTTCTTTAATACATCCGTTGAGGAAGTTCGAACAACAACAACCACAATGCTTTTCAATATTTGCATCGGTCATTGTAATTTACCTAGTAAATAAAACAAATACATTTGTTATGTACATAGGCAACGTAATCAAATTACGTTCATGTACACTTAACTGTGGCACATATGAAAAATTCTAAGGTGAATGAATCATATGATACCACTATAAATAAATGCAAAGGCGAAATGTAGATAGAGGAAGTAGATTTTGTTGGGATGGGTTGATAACGGAATTAGTTTTAATTCCGTTACAAAGTGTCACACAAATTTTCATGCTGCCTCAAATACGTACTCAAAATTGTCTTAACAGCTCTTGGACTATAAGCTTCCCTCGTTCTTTGGTATGGCCATTAACCTTGATCTTATCATAACCAAACCGGACCTGTCCACCACAGCGGATGGCTGTGTAACAATGAAGGTTCAACACCACAAGATGCGCAACCGCTGCGTATGCTTTCTCTGAAGCATGGCTAAATCCGTGAGGTTGAAGACGATTGCGAGTTGTCGAATGATGTATCCAGCGATCGATTCGAGCCTCCAATGATTTCAGGCTATCTCTATAAGTGAGCCATTTTGAGCTTTTGATTTTGGGACCGCTTGATCCCACGATATGCCGAACATCCACAATTCTTGTAGTATGATTTTTGCGATGATTGTGGTAGGAGATACCCAGCGGAGCGGATTGAATATCTTTGATGCCTGCGACAGTATTGTTCGTTTGTCTGGTGCACGAACATGATGTGCTGATGTTGAATCCCTAAAACATACGGTCGAAGAAGACCAATGCCGTCTGAGTGTTTTAACTGAATTGTTCCAGTTTAGCTCAAGTTGACCCTAATGTTCGCGGAATTTGTTTAATATCTCATTGAGAATTTGCTGACTGTTACTTCTGCAGTTCGAAGTCGCCACCTCTGAGCTGCTCCACTATTTACCTCGATTAAATCTGCGATGTCGTCTGAGCCGGTCATCAGGTCGTCGACGTAGAAGTCCTTGGATGGTGACTAACTGCAATTGGGAATTTCTCCCGTTCATCTAGTGCTGCGTGAAATACGGGGCGCTGGCAGTACCGTACGTGACGGTGCACAAACGATAGTTTCGAACTGACTCATCTGGAGAAGATCATCATACTATCCGCTGATAATTTCTTTATTCGGGCGTTACCAAGTTCTGCCGATGCATCTGGTAGATGTCTAAAATGAAAACAAATTGATGTTTGCGAAGACGTTCTGTTGAAGATTGGGGCCAATGCGAAGCTTCTGGTTGTGCCGATGTGATATGCCGATTGATGTTTTATGTGATGCGTTGAATATCACGCGCAGTTTGCGTTGTATGAGAAAGATAACGTGTCTGCCCGGCGAGTTGTTGTGATCTTCTGACATTTCATGGGATCCATCCGATTCTAGATAATCCTGCATAAACCTGTTGTACTTAGAACATAGTTGATAATTCTTGGCGAACCAGCGTTCCATATGTTGTAGTCGCAGACCTGCATCCTCGTGATCTTCCAATGAGTGAAATTCTCATTGAGTGGCAGGAATGCGGCATATCTTTCATCTTCATTGTGAAAGTGCGTCGTGTGTTAATTCTCGAGATGGACGAACATTTTCGATTTCCCAAAATGACCTGAGCATGTTGTCGATTGTGTCATAACCTTAGATGGTTGCCGTTAAACTAGACGGCTGATTGGTTGTCCGAAGAGAATGTTGTTTAGTTTCGGATTTTGTGCGAATGGTGATCCATTAAACCGCTGATATAACCATCCTTGTGAAGCATCCCGATGATATCCATAGGTCGCTGGTTCAAATCAGGCTCGAAGGACCAACATGTTAGAGTGAAAATGCAAAGACGACTAAAATGCATAAAGGGCAGATGATTTATTGCAAAAATACAAGTATAAATATTCATTTAATTGATTTTCGAGCCGCGGTGCTCGGGTTAGTGAGCTTTTCCAATGTCAATGGGTTTCTGGATCCCCATGTGGCTGGTACTCCTAAAACCTTCAGACTGCGAGCGATGTCGATCGTAGCATCAATGATCTTGCATTCCCGAGCAACCCCACACGTGATTCGATATGTAGTGCAGGCATGGCTCTGAACCTTCGAAGATGGCTGTTGATGAAACGGCGGTGGTTGTATCGATCTCGTAAATTGCGCCTTGTTGTCGTTGGTGATGCTCACAGATTTGAGTAACGATGCCGCATCTCCAGTTAATTTCGCCTGTAGATAGCGTAGCTTTTGCGAATTGGTCAGATGTTTACGATTATGAAGGAGGTCAATGAATAAATTCTCAAATTCGGTCCAGCTTGTGTAGACGTCGTCGAAGACTGGTACTGTGATGCTTTGAATCGACCGATTGCTCTACGGGAGTTAGCTTGGTGTCACCTTGCGGGTTCTGGATTGTGGCTGCTAGCTGTCTCTGTATGGTTTTCAAATTTGAAATTGCCACGAGGTAATAGTCATCCGCTTGATCGCGGTTACCAAATTTCTCTTCATCGCACACAGCCTCGATCTGGTCCTGTTCACTGCAGAATTCATTATATCGGGACGCCACTTAATCGATTTGCGTCTATATGATTCCGTTGCTGATTCTTGGCGTGTTGATCGAGAACTACTTGCTCTTCCTCACTGCTTGTTCGAGGACTCGCTGTAGCGACGCTTGCTTAAGGCGAGTTGTTAATGTTGGTTTTTCACTCGAATGCCATTGTTTCACTAATTTCACTAGTCACGCGCACTACAACGAAATGTTAAATTTTCATATCCACGAGATTGCTGCACGGCATGAACAGTCCGGCGCATAGCGCCAAAAATGTTGGAGCGAAAATGCGAAGACGAATAACATGCAAAATTATTCGTTGCTTTCGGGCAGCTTATTGTGATTTATACCAAAATATTTGTTTAATTGATTTTCATGCCATGTTGCTCGATCGAAGGGTTGGATAAGATGAAGGTTTTCCACGTGGATGGATGATATTGACACCTGCGAAAGTGTTGTCCCATATTGATGTTCTAAAATCGTGTTGTCCGGTGTTGTTGATTTGGTGCCCACCGAGAGGTGTCATCTTCAATTGCCGCGGATATTTTTCCTGTCATCTCCAACAAAACATGTGGAGACAAATAAATCTTTTGTCGCGTATAAAAGTTATCGAATTCTTTTCGAAAAGTTATTTCATTTTTAGTTTTTTTTGTGAAAACGCATGTGCATCCACAAACAATTAATTTAAAACAACATGGTTTTGAAGAGTAAACCGTCGATCGAAATTTTCGCAAATTTGCGCTTTTCACTAATATTATCAATTCGCTAGTGAAATTGTTTATAGACAAAATTATTTATTATCAGTCATATACAACTAAGTCTCCCCCGTTCGACAAAAGATGGTGCCATCAGTAAGTTATGGTTAAAATTGCTGGCCAGGTGGAAAAAACTCATATTGTGTCAAATACATAGCTGTGGGATCGGCTTGGTGTGGTGTATTACTACTGGTTACGGGCTTTTACGCTTTCTAATTTTTTTTATTAAAGTTTTTTACGAATTCATGAAAGAAATTAAAAAAGCGGTCTTTTGATAATCTTTTTCTTTGTACAAATTTCGACAATCTTTTTCTCAATACATTGTCAGTATTGCATAAACTAGTTGTTGGTTCCGAATCAAGCTGGATTAGAATTCTACATATGTGGATAATAAATGACCAAGTTCCATTCAATAATAAGAAGAAATAGCATAGTTTAATTAATCAATGCCAAATTCCTTAAATGCCTGTACAATTCATGTTAGAATCCCAATGTAGACTGATATTATATATCAAATATAACAATTATTGGGTAAAATGGCCAAGTTCCATCCAACTTGACCAAAAAACAAAATTTCATCCAAAATTGATGTAAAAATCTCAATCCAGCTCTACAACTTAAATTTGCCCATGATTGGTTAAGAATTGGCCAAGTTCCATTTAGAGTGGTCTAATCCAGTTGAGCGGCCAGTAAGATGTGGCCAAGTTACACATTCAGCATGACCAAATTCCAGAACTTCGTTCAAAATTAAATTTCTTTTTTACATTTTTTCTGAAGAAAGTATTAATTATTCAGTGGATTCAAAGTATTTTAAAGGTCAATTAATACAAACCCCCCCCCCCCCTTTGACCACCTGCACATTGCAAGCTCCATGTCAACCTGTACACTGACATGGAGGGGTGGGGGGTGGGGTGTCGGCGCTGAATTCTGCACTCCAACAGAGGGTCCTCGTTATGATTATTAACATTACCGATCGTAAGCGATGAGGAAAATTCGCTTTGCACCCAGCCTCTGGGGAGGGATTCGAATCCAGTACCTCTCGGTCCAAGTGCCGCAGCTTTAACCACTGCACCACTTGTCCGGTAAAAAGTTAAAATCCAAATTCAATTATGCATACCAAATTTGATATTTATTAGTTAAGGAATGGCGAAATTCCATTGAGCAAGGTCAAATTCCAAAAGTTATTGAAAAATTCAAATCACATTCCATAATCGGACGATCGATCATGAAATGGCCGAGTTCTCAATAAAAATGTAGATAACAAATATTTTAAAATGTCTAAAAAATCTTGCTTTTTGGCAGATTCTTTTATGATTTCAGCATAATCGAGATTTTAAAAAGCGGCTTTTTGAAAAGTGGGATTATGAAAAGGTCGGGATTTTGATAATTCGGGATTTTGTAATTCGGGCTTTCGTACCGATCCCTTATAGAACACAATTGATGAGATTGAGCCGATCACTCCAAAAAAAAAAAAAACGCGCTCACTGCTACTTCAGATACGATAAAATTATTCTCCTGCATAATAATGCTCGTCTACATGTTGCGGCGCCGGTCAAAACCTATACTTGAAACCTACTCAATTGGGAAGTTTTATTCCATCCGCCGTATTCACCAGACGTTGCTCCGTCTGATTACCATTTGTTTCGATCGAGGCCTGTCTGAGAAGCACTTCACATCATATAAAGATACCAAAAATTGGGTTGATTCATGGATATCCTCAAAAGGTGAAGCGTCCTTCTGACGTGGTATTTGTATTCGTCTTTCGCCAGAACGAATAAAACTGAGGCACAATATACTAAATACAGCTTAATCATTAGATTATAAATTATAATCGCATTTGAGAATTTAAAACAAAATGCAACTTTTTGACAAGCATAATAAACACGATTCTTAAATTCTAGTTGATTATAAATAATTACTTCTTAATAATTAATTTTGTTAATAATTGCTGTTTTGTACTGTGTCATCATATCATGATTGGTTGTATAATTTATAATTAAACGTGTCTGCTTGGGTTTATTCTGGCACGGGTATGCTGTCACACTGTCCATTCTCCGGAGACGACTAATTGGTCTCTTGAATAGTCCTCCTTTCTGTTTTTGCTGTTACTGTTATAACGAAACAATCGGTTTCACTAAAGGAAAAATTCTTGCGTTTTTTTGCAAGTCTCCATCTCTCCATCATGCTAAGTAGTGAATGTTTTGATTTAAATAGTTTGATTGTGGTATTGTTCGCAGTGGTTTGCCTATCAGAAAATACCCGGACATTAATGTTGTAAAATCATTGAAATCTATGATAGTAGGTAAAGAGGTCGTGAGTTTAGACATGGTTCTAATTGACAAACTATTGTTGTCACCTTTTCAAATGTTAGTCGTTGCTATTCTGATCGCCGCATTGAAACAAGTTTTCAGGAAGCCGGCGGAACAATTTGCAAGGGATGGCATTCGAACAATGATCTCGATGTGCTGTGAAGTATTTGAACGCAGCTATAAAGGCTTCGGAATAAAAGTCCTACTATTTCTAAGTGAACGGCTTTTATTACCACAAATAACCATTAAGTTTCGAAAAAGTATGATGCTCGCAAAATTTGGTCCCGTTGAGCTGATCGCTATAAACATTGATAAATAGTAAATAAACCCAACGCAGTTATATGAGATCTCAAACTCCGCAAACCAAAAAGTTTGAGACGTCCTGTTAGGCAGAGAATTAATTAAATAAAGTGGGTGGCCAAGTAACTTGAATAATAATAAATAAATTGGATTTTATGCCGAAAACTAATAATTCGAAAATCGAATTACACTTCTGGTGAAGCCTATAAATCGATATCCCTTATTCGATATTGAAATATCTATTAATGAAATTTTCAATCGACTGGCCACAACCAACAACGAAATATCTATTTATTGCCATTAGAAAACCTTAAGGTGGTTTTAACGCTTAAGGTTAGTAGTTCAGAAATGGAACTGCACGTGTATTGTGTACTCGTAATTCTATACACCTCGGGCCAACAGCAAAATATTAACTTTGTTTGCAAATTTTGTTAAAATCAATAATAAGTCAATATCAATTAATAGGCGAAACAAATTAACTACTATCATGCTTGATGAAGTTTTGGAAACAAATCTAAATACATAGTATATTTTTCAAATGTCACCTTTCCGTTGTAAGCTGATTTCATTTATTTTCTCTAAAAAATACTAATTTCTTAAATTGTTAGGTATTTTAATACTACTGCGCGGAAAACCATTCGTCGAAATATTTTTTCTATGTTGGTATGACTGTCAGTGACATCTGTTTTTACAATGAGTGAAATTATTCAACAAAGAAGTTCCATTAAATTTTGTGTGCGGAATCAATTTTGTGGTGCAGAAACGTTCAGAATGTTGCAAAAGGCCTTCGGTGATAATTGTATGTCGCGAGCAAGTGTTTTTGATTGGTAGAAACTGTTCAAAGAGGTTCGAGAACGTGTTGACGAACCACGTCTAGGACGGCCATCAACATCAACTGATGATCAACACGTTAATAAAATCAAGGAATTGGTGCTCGAGAATCGACGATTAACAGTCAGAGACCTTACTGGCATCGTTGAAATATCGGAGGGATCAGTAAAAACCATTTTGAAGGATCATTTGGGCTTAAAAAAAGTGAAAGCACGATTGGTTCCAAAATCACTCAATTTTTTAGAAAAACAACGTCGCGTTGACGTCTGTGAAACAATGCTTTCCGACTACCAGGATGTCATGAAACGTGTCATAACTGGCGATGAGTCTTGGATCTATGCTTACGACCCGGAAACAGACGATCAATCGGCCGAATATCGTGCCAAAGGTGAGCGGAAGTCGAAAAAACCACGTAAAAGTGGCAAAGGTGAGCAAGTCAAAAATCAAAGTGATGTTGACAGTTTTCTTCGATTATCGAGGTGTGGTGCACTTCGAATTCCTTCCGACCGGCCAAACTGTCAACAAGGAATACTATTTGAGTGTTATGCGTCGTTTGCGTGAAGCTATTCGTAAAAAGAGGCCAGGATTATGGGTCGACAACTCTTGGTTTTTGCACCACGATAATGCACCTTCTCATACTGCATTGGTTTTACGTGATTTTTTCGCCAAAAATTCCAACTATATCGTTCCGCAATCACCGTTTTCGCCTGATCTAGCTCCGTGTGACTTCTGGCTGTTCAGCAAACTCAAACGACCGCTCCGGGGAAACCGTTTTGTGTCAATTAATGTCTTATTAAACGTGAATCACTACGCGCATTGGAGGCTATTCCAGGAATTGACTTTAACAACTGTTTCGAGTATTGGAAAAAACGTTGGCACAAGTGTATTGAGGCCGGTGGGGATTACTTTGAGGGGGACGAAATAGATTTGGAGAAATAAATAAAGAATTTTAAAATTATGAACAAAGCCTTACTATTTTTTGCCCACAGTATTATTATTGAATTCAAATCACATATCATCCGTATAGTACACACATAGAAAAACTCAATAATTTGGACAATTCACATTTCTTTGTTTCTACACCAACACATTTATATTTAGTTATTTAAAAAAAAATTACTATAGAAAAAAAATTGCCAATACATCTTTAGTTAGTTATTGTTTATTTCATATTGTGGAGTTAGCAGGACTTATATTTAAGTAGATTCTGCTTGTTTGTTTGTTTTTGACCTTTGAATTCTTGTGGGGCCAAAGCACTCTCAATTCCTGCGCCGTTCGCGTATGGATGATCCAATTAAATAGAATCGTGAAAAGGCATCTTAGTAGAAAATGGAAAATTGTTAATGAAACTCATGAATATAATCTGATGAAGAAAAACATTGTTTATGTTCTTAAGAGAGTCCTTTACTAAAATAAATTTTAATTTTGAACCTAATCTAAAATTTAAAATACGCACATGTCCAATCATACTACATTATTTTCCTAGTAGTGGTTAATATACTTTTGATCTCTTGTTTAGATTTCCTTTATGAATGAAAACAAAATCAACAATAGTATAGTGTGGTTGGTTTCTGAAATAAAAACGAAACACATAGCGGTATGCATGATTGAAAGTAAATAATTTAAAGTCAATCAATGTATTCATGTTCTAATTTTCATGGAAATCGCGTAAACACAAAATGCACTAATAATGCCTGTATCAACAACAAATTATGGGTATAGAAACGTGAACAAAATGTGTAAGGAAAATAAATAAAATTTAGTAAAAATTAAATTTATTTTCGTATGATCTAACATTCTTATAGTCCTATTCCGACTTAAAAATTTTTTTTTTAATTGTTCTGCGCAGCTTGCAGTGATGTAGAGAAAAAATTTATAAAAATTTTGATGAACAACACTAATGTATTCTATATGTAGAAATACATTAGTATTCTATGTAGAATAAATTAGTGTTGGTTTCGATTGAATCATAAATAGAAACACTACCAGAAATTCATTTATTTACATATCTTTTTCTTCTCCATTCATTGTGTAAAATTATTTACAATTACACATACACAAACATTTGATTCTCTTCATGTACACGCCCATACCCAACGAGAAATAGCCACCAATCGGAAATTTGCTGAACTTATTTTCATGAAAAATTTTGATAAACTATTTTTATTATAATTTATATATTAAAATTGAAAAATATTTAGAAAATAAGAAAACTAGGCACGAGATTAATAATTCTAGTTGAGTCTTGTGAAATAATTTTTTGTCTACTGTAGTTGTACATTCCAATCGAACCTGCACAACTTGTCCAAGTTTGGGAGCTAATAATAAAATATTAAAAGAAAATTTGGAAAAACTAGAAAAACTAGGCACGAGTTTTACATGTTATCTAATGAATATAAATTCTAAAAGAAAATGTTCACACAAGTGCTTATCGAACCTGCACAAGATCCCATTACTTTGGTACAAAGACCCTCTTAATAAACAAAATTGATTTTTTTAATTTGTTCATCTAACAACAAATTAGTACAAAACTACATAGAGTAAGAGTTTGTGATTAATGCCAGCGTACATACTTGCAGAAATAAAAATTGACGGACTCGCTTCCGCGGTCTAAACCAATCAAATTTCGTGAAATGCTTTATGCCCCGCTTACTAGTTCCACACTCGAGTTGAAATATTTTTAACTATGTTGTTTTAATACATTAAGTACGATTCTGCGGAATTTTTTCCTCAATCGCTTCCGCAAGTATAAACGCTCATTAATACACATATTCCATTTTCTCAACAGTCCGTGGCTGCGAGACTTAATTTAATAAAGTTTGAAAATAATCGGCCTATTTGCTTTATGTTTTCGACAATTCGGCGCCACACGACAGTTTGATATACAGCCTTATTTATTTTTTATTTTTTATTCATTACGTTTTCTTAAACAGAACAACGATCTCGTGTTTTAGTATTTGTTATTCATTAACACTTTTTTTTTTTTTTTCAGAAGATGATGGTGCACAAGTTTCAGCCGTTTGATCACAATGTGATAGATATTATATATATATATATATAATATAGTGCAGACAGGTATTAAAATAGCTTTTTAAAAAGATCAGATTAGAATTTATAAATCAACAGAAGAGACAGAATTTTTATTTTTATGTATCAAATTTTAAGCAGGCTTCCAAGTTTGGTGCAACAATTCAATTAAAACAATATCAGTAATCTTGCAATCTTCGGAATAATATGACTTTACTATTAGCCTGCATCGAACAATTTATTATTCCCAGTCCAACATATTCAAGATATACTCGTAAACACATTATGTAGTGGCGAATTTAGCCACTCGGATTGTTACGGTCCCGTACATAGTAGTGATATCGTTATAGTGTCATAATTAATCTCCAGGTTAGAGCTTCCAAATTTTCGAATAATTTAGTTTTTTTTTCTCTCGAATAAAGCATTTTTCATTATTATTAAATAATTTTTGTTCATTAATTTTTTAACGGCTTTGTTTATTAATGGATCAGTGTACTTTTTTCAATTGGGAACTTTTTCGAAATTTTGGTTACTCTTCTCGCATTAAAGTTTCGGATCTGTTGAACTTTATTATTTTCTATATGACGAAATTGCCAATCAGTGGTATTTCTAGATAACATTTTATGAAAATGAATAGTTTTAAATAATTGCAAGTCGGAACATATGTTAATACCTAATAACATGGCATCTCTTCCAATAGGGAAGCCTAAACCTGTATTCATTTATCATGTTAGTTCTTAATCTTTCAGGGGACGTTTACCAACTTTCTTACTCTCTCTCTCATTGATAAAATAGCGATTGGGAACATTTTATTTTGTTACAAACATCAGTTGGGTTTTGAAGATAAATGTTAACCGTATTACAGAAACCCAACATGTTAACAGTTCACACGAAATGGTTATAAGGTGTTGGGCATTTTGAACCAAATTTTAAGTCAACTAAATATATTTAGTGCGAAATTATTTACACAAATTACTCTGCTGTAATCTTAATGTAATTTTGTTTGTACATTTTAATATAATTGATTCCCACAAATTTTAAAATACGCTACATTAAGAAATTTACTTTACATTATTATATCAAAATGTTTTCAATTGTAATGATAATACCTTTATTTTCATTCATTTCATAATTCCATTTTGTAGTTAATCTAAGAAATATATGTATGTATGTATGTTCAAATTATATTTATTTTGCGGGTCATAGCTTTCTACATTATTTGATGATTTGGCAGTGTGTTTTAGGTATTATCCTTCGTAAATCCGGAAAATTATCGTCCGTAAATCCCTTGTACATTTTGTTTATACAATAAAATAAAAATACTAATAAATAATTTCCGTTTCAAAATTATAAATATTGTTTTCGTCTCTGCATTGCATCGTCTGTTTACCATCGATTATTATCAGGTGAAGAAGTATCAGTTGACCGATTAACCTTTTGATATTTTGGCGATACCATTTTCAAAAGCTATTGTGTAAATAAAAATTTACGAGCTCAAAGCCAAATAAAATAATAATGGATCACTTCTTCAATTCTTTTCGAAAGCTCTTTCAAAACCACCTTAAACTTAATACTATAATGGATTTTAATTATTGTAGTATTTGAAACTTAATCTTTCCTAATACTGAACATTCTTTCAAAATTGATCTTCCATTTTAATCTGATTTATTTCGATATAATAAATTGTCTCTTTTTAAGCCGCATTTAATATCAAAATTACATTTCTTTTGCAATTCGGTTGCATTACTTCACTTGTCCGAGAGACAATTTATAAAGGTTGTTGGTCCACTGTAATTGATAATCGCCTTGCGCCGTATTTGATGCTTAATGTTTTATACATAGTTGATTTTTGAAATTATATAGGTTCTGCTCTAACTCGTATTAAATATCAAAACTTGTTTATTATTATTAATTCGGCTGGGTTAGATTACATGCTTCATTCACAAATTATAAAAGTTGGTCTAGCATGTAATTGTAATCTCGTCATATTTGAAACACTTATTGTTTTAAATCACTAAAATCAATCGTCCAATTTTAGCTCAACTATTTTAATAAATGACACGTTTCTGTTCTAACTCGTATTAGGTATTAACATTTTTATGTTACTATAATTCGGCTGTTACTAGATTAGGTCACATGCCCATCACAAACATTGTAATGATTCGTCTACTGTTTGTAATTGTAATCGCCTCCTACCGTTTTTCAAACTTAAAATTGTAAAACACTGTTCATTTTTGGAAACAGATGTTCCAATTTAGTCTGATATATTTTGATATATTACATATTCCTTTCTAACCCGTTTTCAATGTCAAAACAACTTTTCGGTTATTTCCATTTGGCTGGATTAATTCACATGGCGATTACAAAAATTGTAAAGATTGGTCTATTGTTTGTAATTGTAATCGCCTCCAACCGTATTTCATTGTTAAAGTTTTAAAATACTGTTAATATTCGAAAACTAATAGTTCAATTTAATCTCGTTTCTTTGTAACTCGTATTAAATGTTAAAAACACATTCGGTTGTTTCCGTTCGGTTAAATTAAGTCACATGAATATATCAAAAATAATCGCCTACAACTGTATTTGAACTTTAAGTTTTAAAACACTGAACTCCAATTTAATCTCATATGTTTCGACATATTACACGTTCCTTTCTAACTCGTTTTAAATGTTAGAGCAATTTTTCGCTTATTTAAATTTGGCTGGATTAAGTCACAAAAGAACATCAGAGAACAGAACAAACGAATCTGAACAGTTCGGAAAATCATTAAATACCTGTTTGTTTTTGTAAAATCCGATTTGCATTTTTGGTTTGTTTGCTCGATTCCAATATTTGTTTGAGCTATTTAGTCATTCAAGTGAGATTTCTTTAACGTTTCTTTAAAATTATTTACGATTTCAATATTTTATCATTTTCTCGTTTTAATTGGTTCTGTTATAACTCAATACGCGTTTAGTTCATTTTCAAATATCACACGACTCCTCAGTTCCATTTGAAAAATATTAGCCCCCATCTCTGGTGTTGAGGTGGCCAATCAACGTCCATGTTTTCCATGTGCTTTCTGCCGTATTCGATACGTAATCTTTAAAAACACTGTTAATTTTTGAAAACGAATTTAAATTTAATCTCATCGTTTCGATATATCACACGTTCCTTTTTAACTCGTATTCAATCAAAATATTTTTAGTTTTGTAATTCGGTTGTATTAAGTTATATGCCCTGAAAATTGTGTAGATTAGTTCTCTACTGTAATCGCCTTTCGTTAACAACTTAGTAGATCAACTCTTCAATTGTTTTAGTAGGTAAGTATGAGGTTGTTTCATGATAATCTGTAACTTAATACAATAATGGATTTGCATTATTATTATTAAACATATGTTTTCAATATTTAATGTTTAAAGGGTTATTAATTTATTCATAAAATCTAGCGTTTTTTCTTTATATATTGTCATGGTGATCGTTGAGTTTCATTTTCTATTGCACACTTACTAACATAGCTTGTTTTCTCTACATCTCCAATTTATTCGTGCCTCCTTTTCACAATTTAGGAGATTTGAATCAATCGATTAATAGCAAACTTTATTCTGATGCGAATTTGAATGTTTTCTTAGCCTAATTTTACTTTTTTTTATTTTATTAATCCATGCAATCTTTTCTGGGGTCGAAGCACCCCCTGCTCTTTTGCGGTTAATTTTTCCCGTCTTACTTTACGCAATTTCTGCCAACTCGAAGACGTACGGCTATAGGACCGATTTAAGTTATCATCTGCGCATTGCATAGCTCCATGCCAGCCTATAGTACTGCACATGGAAGATGGGTCGGCCAATGAGTTTTGCACGCCGATAAGGGGTCGTAGTTGTGTTCCTTTTAATCGCAGATCGTGATATGTTGATGAAAATTTCCTTTTGCATCGTGCCCCTTTCGGGATTCGAACCCGGTACCTCCCGATCCAAACACCAAAGCTTTAATCACTGTGTCATTTGATCGGTAGGTAGCAATTTTACCATAATAGCATTAATCCTGACCATCTCCGATTGTAAAATTCTTTCCACATTTGAGAACAAACTCGAGTCATTATATGTAGTAGCCAGTATATGTGTTGTAATAGTATTTGTTTTTATAACAGTTGCTCAGGGTAAATCCCGAGGCATTGTTGCATTTAAAATGAGACAACAAATATCTGAAAAACCAGCGACTCTTTCGAAAAATGGTCCGAGAAAGCATTGTTTGGGTCCAATTTATTTTTGATTAGATGTTTTTGTTCAAGCTAAATGCAAAAATAGCAATACATATTGCATAATTACTAAATTTGTGATGTGAAATTTATTAAAAATCTTGAATCGATAATGCCAATAAAATAATTTAAAGCAAGAATAGGTTTTTGATGTGTAAAATATAAACATGTCTATTCTAAAAAATATTCTGCCTATTCACAAAAAAAAAATCAGTAGTAAAATCGACGTTACAACGAAGCTGAGAGGATACAGCCAGGTGTGTTGTCATTTTGCTAGGTTATTTATGAGGAAGATACTTAATTATAATAAAATACCTAATGAGGAAAAAATTGGCGTTGTTGATTCACTTAAAAATTCTAAGATATATGATATTTTGATATATGTGATAGGTTTTAGTATTCAAACTAATCTACGGCTGTGCAATAATTATCCCCGTTAATTTTAATTTTGCTGTTGCAATAATGCTATAGCGTGTGATCTTATCCTGGCATGTAATTGTAACTTATGGGAAATTAAACGATGGAAGTACTGTGACAAAATACAAATTAAAATATTTTTAAAACCACTTAGTAGAATAAAACCATAGAAAAATAAGTTTACATCATAACAAGTTAACATAAGTTAACTCATTACATAAGTTAACGAGTTAAATAAAAAACTTCTGATAATTCCAATGTCATGATTGCGTTTGTCACTTTACATTGCGCGCAATGTAAAGTCATGATTGCATTTGGGACTTTACGAGTATCAGAAGTTTTTTACTCAATTCATTTTTATCTCGATTTATAAAAATGAGAAATCTATTTTTCTAATTTATTTTTCTATGATAAAACTAACCGCTAATCAAATATTAAAACTACAGTTTTTTTAAAATAAATTTAATGAAATTTAATTATGCTATATATTTGTACAGAATTATAATTCACTTCGACATATATAGAACACAATTTCTGATTATTGTATTGTAATATTTAGCCGCCATGGCCTCAGATGACTGTTTTTTATATAATCATATCAGTTCGATTAAAAAAACAGTCATCTCTTGAGGCCAAGGCGGCTGAATATTACACAATACTATGTGTACAATAATCACAAATTTGTTTCTATATATGTCGAACCCTATACATACAACAGTTACTTCAGTGAATTATATCGCTACCTTGGAAGAATAGCGACCCAACTCGAAAAATAGAAATTTTGAGGAAATGAAAATCAAAAATGTTAATTAAATTGTAATTTTTAATTATTTGTTTCTATTTGTTATATATGTCGAACCCTATACATACAACAGTTACTTCAGTGAATTATATCGCTACCTTGGAAGAATAGCGACCCAACTCGAAAAATAGAAATTTTGAGGAAATGAAAATCAAAAATGTTAATTAAATTGTAATTTTTAATTATGAAGTCCTGAAAAAGGCAATGCAAAAACACCCTTATCAATGCATTAAAAATGCTTTTAGCTAACTTTAAAGGAGGTGGTTTTATTTGTAAGTTCAATATCAATCCTTTGTTTTGAAATTTTTTTTTTACTTATAACTAAAAAATAATAATATTAATTTAATTTTTTTTATTAAGTAATTCAAAGTAATAAAAATGGTATTTATTTTAAGAAAGAACCACATCGACCTAATGGCACAGTGGTTAAAGCTTTGGCGTTTGGATCGGGAGGTACTGGTTTCGAATCCCGATAGGGGCAGGGATGCAAAAGGAAATTTTCGTCAACAGATTACGATCTGTAATTAAAAGGAACGCAACTACGACTCCTTATCGGCGTGCAAAACTGATGGGGCGACCCATCTTCCATGTCCAGTACTATATAGATTGGCAGCTATGCAATGTGCAAATGATAACTTAAATCGGTCCTATACCCAGTCTTCGAGTTGGCTTAGAAATTGCGTAAAGAGTAACACGGGAACATGAACCGCGAAAAAGCAGGGAAGTAGCCTTAGAAAAAGATGGCATGGATAAAAAAAAGAAAGAATCAAAAATTTTTGTAAAAATCGAGATTATATTTGGGAATTATTCCTTTGGCAATTAAACGTAACAGGCTTTTTTCTTCTCCTTCGTGATAGCGGTTTCCGAAGTAGCATTTTTAGTTGATTCTGTTTTTTGTTTCGTGAACGTCGTCGCGGTATGAATTCTTTATAAGCAAGTGCGTTAGTTTGTCCCGTTCCAGTTTTATAAATTTTAAGTTCGTAATTTTAAAGAGTTCTCCATCACTATTTTTATTATTGTAATCAATATTTCCGTTTTTAAAATCATAAAAGTTGTCGTAACAAAGCTCATGCACCAGTTGTTTTTGCAGCTCTAAATTGGAGCTGATTTTATCATCCCCTCATTTTGATTGCGGCCAGTAATTAAATATTTGAGGCTTATTGATTTTATTGGTCGGGACAATTGTCCGAATAAAAAATAACGTCTACAGTTATATTTGAATTTGTGTCGCTCGCTGCTTTATTTATTTGTTAGAAATATCGCCAAACGCGTGCCGATTTCGTTAGACCCTCTGTTTGCGTTCAAGTCAAAAATTGTTAATTTAAACATATTTATTTTGGATACGTAATAGAAAGATGATACATCTTCCCGTGCGCAGGGTAATATGGCTTGAAGATCGTCTACTGTCCAATTTCTTGTCAGTCTCCTTTCAATCCGAAATAAATTTTTGTCATTGAATGCTCGTTAAACTTTTCTTGAAGAATGGCTTTTTCATTTTCATTAGAATTATTGAACTGCGAGTAGAGTTCTCATTCGTCTTTTTTATGCTGGAAGAATGACAAATTAAACTCCTTGATAAAAGTATTATACTACATCAATTAATTGCCATATTCTCGATTTTCATCCTGACATATCTTTTTGTAATCTCTGTAGAGCTCACGTACCTATCTGCGATTAAAATAAAAGGCGCTATTTAATGGACAATGGCTCTCTATGGTAGCGATATTCCGGGTGAACTAATGTCATGTTAGCAGCAATAAAATCTCTTTACCTTTGTAGGTCTGCCATTTTCCAGTATTCTGTAGAAATAGTTTCCCTTTCTTCATGAGGAGTATTCTTTGTACATTCTAGCCTACAATTTTCTCCACAGGGGGCAGAAATTGTCGTGAATTTTTGGTTTCTTTCGTTTAACAGTTACATCGTTTTGCTTTATGACTTTAGTGTGCTGTTACATTTGACCGCTTGTTCCTTAGAAGTTTCATCTTATTTTTTTGTCAGTTTTGAAATTTTTTGGTCTGTCTTGATTTATCTTCTCTGCATTACAATAAAACGTGTAGTTTCAGACTATGAATCACTTGATGAAGAAGCAACATAATTTGGGTCAACCTCTGAATCGTCAGTATCAAAAATATTCCGAGAGAAACCTCTGTTTATCATACTGCTACAGTGTGGGATGTATTGATCTCTCATTATTGTACTACACGTATTTGTAGCGTTGCCGGTATTCAATGATTTATTATCTGTGTGAAAAATAAACTGCCCTGTCTTATACGTGCGACAGTGTGGGATGTTTAGTATTCGTATTTGTTGCGTTATCGGTATTAAATGATTCGTTATCTGTGTGAAAAATAACCTGCCTTGTCTCATTTGCAGTAGCTTGTAATCAACCCGTTTCAAGCAGCTTATACTACTTTACCACAAATCTCCTTAACGAAATAAGGTAAAACAATTTTCGAATCGCTTACCTTTTCGAGCACAAAAGCGGCGGCAGTTTGCATCATTGATGTGGCAGGACTAGAAACAGACTTATTGGATAAATCAGAAATAACGTTTAAAAATTTCACAAAATCATCGAATAACGTTTATCTACGTAATCAATTAACATAAATACAGCAATGACTTATTGAACTAAATACATACGATCGGCAAAGGGTACAGGGTGTTGAAGATTTTATTTTGTATTTGTTTTTGACATGATCTGATGATGTGTATGCTTGTTTCATGGTGAAAGAATATTATGTATTTTATTTTATTTAAATTGTAAATGCAATTTAAAAGTTTAATAAAATTGTAATATTGAAATCCAACCATAAAACAAACTTTAATATTAGTATTTTTATTTTTTGGTTTGTCAATTAAATTTTCGATGCCGATATTGAAAAATACATTTGCTTTAAAATATGAACTCACGAGAAAAAAGTCCAACTATTTAAATTAAAAATAAATCAACACCCTGCTAAAGCAAAAAAACGTAAATGCAAGAAGTATCGTACCGTACATTATAAAGAACATAGTATGCGATAAGTCGAAACAAAATTTACTTGAATGAGATGACTGAAATATATGAAATATAAGTCCTCTCATTGACAAATATATGATGCGCAGCCTCTGATTGTCAAATATATTTAAAAAAATATATGTACGAGTATATAAAAAAAACTACCAAAGTGTTTCATACGTGCTATACAGTGTGAAATGTTTTGACCGCTCGTTATTGTACTACTCGTATTTGTAGCGTTGTCGGTATTTAATGTTTCATTATCTGTGTTAAATGTCGAACTACCTGTGAAATATAATGACAAATTCAATAAATAGTGAAAGTTTTAATCTAATCTCTAAATCTAAATCTCAATCATAAAATCTCTCGAGATCGTTTTAAATTAATTAATTGACTCATTAGTAAATTTGGAAAAGACTAAAGGAGGTGGTTTTCAATAAAATTATCAATTTTACCAATTACACAAAACCATATTTATAACAATGCACATACGACTAATTGAATTTGTACCTGAAATTCGCATTTGTCATTCAAAGACATAATATTTACCTTTTTGCCAAATTTGAGCATTTCATTAGAAGACAAGCGTTAAAATTGGGAATTCGATTCGAATACATTTTCCCTTTATATGCATAACTCCTGAAATGATTTAAAAAAAAACAAAAAATTAAGATGAAAACATTATTCAAACCTAAATTAGACATCACTTTACTAACAAAAACTGAAAATTGTTAAATCTATGATAATAAGATTATCTATCTTAGCAAATAGGCAAAAACGATCTTAGCAAAAAATGGATATTAATAAAATGTCTTCATTTGTAACTTTTTCTTTCTTCTAAAATAAAATATTGTTTTTTTATTGCGTATAAGTTTGGCCTAACTTTCGATTTGATTTATTTCTAGAAACTATTTAATCTTTATTATTTTATTTTTTTGGGAAAACCAGTGACATGGAAGCTCTACCCTCGTTGGCTGTTACGGGCATAGCTATTAAGGTCTCGCTAGAGACGCGGTAATTTATGCCATAGTTAATTTATTTTAAGACAAATATTTGTAATTTTTGGCGGCAATCTGATATAAAGAAATTTTAACATTCCAAAAATCTTATTTTGAAGTTCGTAATTTACATACAGAACTATATACTTTAATAAAACTAAAAATGTATTCCATTACATGTTGTGACTGGTTAAACAAAATTTAAGTATAGTTAAATTAATATACGCTGAAAATGCTCAATCTTTCATTCTTACCGGAGAACAACAACAAAATTATAAAAGCTTAGCTGTGAGAAAGAAGAAGTAAACTGCAATCTTTTTGTAGTGAGATTTTTAACGCCGTATATGTATGTACATAAAAAAAATATTTAAAAAATGTGTATTTAAAATAAAAAAATGTATGCTTCCTACCCCGAATCCATATAGCAGTGACACATTTATTTATAAACATATCAATCCCTGATCCTTAATTAATGTTTAGAGATCCATTCCATTCGTTTTCTACCATTAGGTGTACCTGATATTTTTATTTTCATAATTCTGTGATTGGATGACTAATCATTATGGTTAATTACAATACAAACACACTAGGTTGGTCTCCGCTGAGCAAAGAAAATCACTTAAGACACACGTTTTTTTTTAAATTCACTTGAAAACACGCACCTGAATTACCTTAACGTGAATTAATATAAAGTCAAAATAAAAGCTATTTATCATATTAAGCGTCCAAAATTCCATTTTATTTTGTGCGGAGAGTAGTTTTAGATACAAGCGAGGTGGTAGTTCACTTTTGATACTGTTGCTAAAAGCAAATTCTGAATTCTGAATATACTAAATTAACTTTTAGTGCTGGATATTAAAGTAAATTGTCTTAATACTTATGGGATCTAGTAAAATTATTAGCTAAAAAAAACAAAGGTGCGAATGCCTAACAGAGTTAGTAGAAAAAAACATTCTGTTACGGCTATTTGTATTTATATATTTGTATATATATATTTGTATATATATTTGTATATATATATTTGTATATATATATTTGTATATATATATTTGTATATATATATTTGTATATATATATTTGTATATATATTTTGCTATTTGTATATATATATTTGCTATTTGTATATATATATTTGTATATATATATAAAATTGTGGAACAAAAGAATTAAAAGATTCGAATTAAAAAATTTCGGTAAAACTTTATTTAACCTCCTCACAAAACTGAGCAAAGCATCAGGCCAGCTCTAATGAAAGCACTTCATGCTCCAGTGGCACAAGATCAGATTATATGGTGGTTGCATTAAAATTTCCTCTCCTTTTCATTTTGCACTGGTCGGCAGATAAATGCGAAGTTTGAGGTTTCTTCTATTAAACCCTGCGTTTGAGATCCTCTTTTTCATAATTATTGTGGTAGGTATAATTTTTTTATTGCTGGTAATAAGCCTACTGATTTGAATTTGTTCCATTCCATTTGGATGGTTGCTTTATTAGTGGACATTACATTACCGCTATATCAGAGCTATGCACACCATTGGCAAGGAAATTTTTAGTTTGAGAACACTTGTGCCAACTTTAAATCACACATGTTGGTATTCTACCATCTGATATTCTTTTTCGATGATTAACTTGGTTGTTTTAGAATCTAGCTATATTATTCCATTTTTTATATTTCAAAATGTATCGAATTTAATTAATAACAACAAATAACACATTTTTAAAAAAATTAATTTTTAATATGTCCACACACGGGCACAGACTGATGATAATACACAGATCATTATATATTCTGTTCAATTCGATGAGCCCTGGTAATTGCGTTAAACGAAAAATCAATGGCAGAATATTAATGTTTATTGTTTTTAAGTATTTTACTGAGGTTCTTCGATGTTTGAACAACGAATTGTTCCCAATGGTTGGTTATGTATTCTGATCTGTGCTAGGGTCTCTGACATTTGTTGGCAAAAAATAAAAATTGAGACAATTGTGGTTGCATTAAAATTTCAGTTTTCGCTGGTCGACAGAGATATGCAAAGTTTGACATTGTTGTGTTAGACATTATTGATGACAATGATGTTGCTTCATTGGCGACATCATACCCGATGGTTGTTTTATTAGCGGACATTACCGCTATGTGTCGGGTTTTGTTCAATTTCAATAATTAGCCGACCAGAGCTAAGTGCACCATTGGCAACGAAATTTTCAGTTTGCGAACGCTTAGATCAACTTTAATCACTGGTACTCTATCATCTGATATTCCTTTTTTAATCATCGTGGTTGCTTTGAAACTTAGTTACATTCTTCCATTTTTTATATTACAATTTCAAAATGTTTCCAATTTCTTCTTGGCTTCTGTTCCTCATTTATGAGCAACAATCTCTCTAAATAAATCAACGAATATAACATTTTTTAAAATACTCTTCTTAACATGTCCTAGGGTACAGACTGATGAGAATACACGAATCATTCATTGGGAATATATATATTCTGTCCAATTCTCTGTCCATATACTCATCAGTCTAATTATAGTAAAGATTACAAGTCGTCATTTAAATATTTAAAGATTACTATTAACTTTGACTTGGAAGGTGAAAATTCCCAAATCAAATGGAAATTATCTTTGCAACAAACTCTATCAACCACATAATTTGTTTATGTATTCGCTTCATGAATCTATCGGTCTTCATATTGTCATTTTTTGGTAATTCATATTGAAGAGGAATCGAACCAATTAATCTATTTTCACCGGTTACTTTACAATTCAGCTTGAAAATTATTCAACGTAACGTGTTGATAATTTTATTTCCGTGCGTTGTTTAATTCATGTTACGTTAATTCGGGTGCCCTAAAAACAGATGTACCTGACAAGGTACATATATATTTTGCACACTGTCTAGGCCTTTCGTGTCTAAAATACACACCTCACATTTCTGTTTAATGTATTTTGGTCTTTGGAAATAATAAAATAGAATAAAATAAAGTATTTTTTATAAATTATATATAAAACATAAATGTATAACATAAATTAAAAATTAAATGTTGAAATTTATCATATTAATGTTCATTATTAATAAGCTACACATCAATAATTCATAGGTTTTCTCCATTTAGGTCCAAATAATCCATTAGGGTCGCATTGACATGTATTATATAAAATGGCATATCATCTACATTCGAGAATCTCAGATAATAAAAGCAAATGGGCAAGTCAAAAGCAATCCAGAACAATATACAGGATGGATCAGTCGAAGAAAAATCCTAAATTTAAATCATTAACAAAATGCAATCTCAATTAAATGCATATCAGATACGACAAATGTATGCCCCTATCGAATAACGTTAGTGTCGCCTAGACATGAGCATGCAATTTGTTGACGTTTAAAGATTTTATGTATGACCTCCTGTGTATTTTATTTTTGAGTATTGCAAATTACAGTAGCAGCGTAAACTAGGAACTTATGAAATAATAAAATATATACCATACTGAATCTCAAATTCTGAATTTTCCCTAGTAACAAGCAACAAATAATATCGATTATTTGGACAGTTCCTACTATCAACAAAGTTGATGTTTAACTGACAACTGACTAACAAATAGCCAAAGTAATTATGAGGCACACCGTTAGTATTGCTCAACAATACCTAATCGGCATGCTTATTCAGCCATCGATCAAAATGGGTAAAATCTGGGTTCTTTCAATAATGTTGGTAAACAATCTTTGAGAATAAATAAAATCATTTTCATGCAACCGAATAAAATTTTGTGTAGCGATCAGACTGTAATGCGCTGTAATACGTGTATATATAAATATAATGATTAAGAGAGACACATCTAGTATAATTTTTTATAATAACTGTTTGTGATGTTCAATGGACTTTTCGTTCAAGAACAAAATTCGGAGGCTTTTAAAGGAATTCTTGAGAATTGATTTAATAATAAATAAAATTAAGAGAGAAGATATGTCAGTAAATTGTATATAGCTTTGGCTGTAATCTCTTAAACACTAATGTATAATACTCAAACAAAGGCAGCATTAATACATGGTAAAATAGCACAATTCAATTAGTTCTGACCCTCTTTTTCGTATTGTATATTATTGTAAATGTGAATAGTGTGATAAAAAAGAAATTAATTTAAACTTAAAGTCGATGCTGATGTGTATAAATTAAATCAAAATAAATAAAGCCCATTGGTTCATCACATGTTAAAAAATATCAAATATTTATGTAAATGAAAAATGTAATTTAATATATAAAAATATAAATAAATAAATATATATATATATATATTAATATAATATATTATATATATATATATATATATATATATATATATATATATATATATATATATATATATATATATATATATATATATATATATATATATATATATATATATATATATATATATATATATATATATATTTTATATATATATATATATATATGTATGTATGTATATATATATATATATATATGTATATATATATATATATTATATATATATATTAGAAAAATGAGATAAAAAGCCAAATATATAATTTTATTTTTTGTTAATTTAATTAAAACAAGCAAAATTTATGTTAGTTGAAAAAGCCATTTTTGTTTTTATAATTTTACTTAATATTTTTGTGACACATTTAATTTAAGAAACGAATCTTTAAAAGTAGAAATGGATTTAAAATATATACATTTTCTAATATTCTCTAATTTTTCGATTATTCATTTATATAGGCGCATAATAAATAATGATCACACAGATATAATACTATTTGTAAAATGTACAGCCCACTATTTTGTAATTTTTATGAATTAGTTTTTTAATTTTATATTTGTATATAGATATATATTATACTTTATAAAATTAATAAACTAGTTCTTTATTAATTAGCTTTTTAATTTTATTTGTATATGTCTACACATAATTTAAATTAATTTTTTTTAAATACAATTTTTACTTTTTAATTTAAAATTTCTCAAAATTTGTTAATGAATTTAGATGAAATGCGAACTGTAATAGTTTGTGACGGTCGCTTGGTTGTGGCATATAGAATATTATAGATGGTTGAAGTTGTGAATCAATACCCGATTCAGGTGGTCAACAAAACGATTGCATCCAATCCGCTTCCTGAGGTTGTCCGACCGTTTAATTTCTATATAGCGACAATCATTACCTTTTCTAATTGTCTCGCACTGCTGGATGTACTGGTTAAATTGCATAGCATCTCATCCCACACTAAAGGGGATAGCTTTCGTTGTATCGGGCGTTAATGACTTGTTTTTTTCTGGTTTTGGTTTTGCAATGAGTTTATCAGTAATAGTACTAAAAAATCGTACAAAGAATTACAGCAAATTACTGTTAAATGAGTTGCTCGAGGAAAGATGGCTTTGGACTAAGCCTTCTCGGATGAATAAAAAATAAAATGAAAAAAAGCAAAAAAATGAGTATCAGGTTGGAGAGGTCAAATTTCTTGTTCCGGTAGTTAATTTTTGGAGGTGGAAACGTCATGACGCAAGAAGCAAGAAAATAAATTTAAAAAAAAAACACGAGAGCGGGGACAATATACCGTGAATGGCAGCGGAAATCTAAAAAATAGGGATAAGGGAGAAGACCAATAAGGGATATTGTTCGGATGATTAATAGATGTGTAAACAAAATGTAAATAAATAATAAACATAGGAGAAAATTAAAACACAAATCGCTGTTTGGATTTGAGTAGGAAGAAAAAGGAAAAGTAAAAGTTTTGTAAATCAGAAAATATCTGTAATATTTTCTGTGAAGTATAACCTATAAATGTGATAACCTTTTAATATAAAATCGAACATAAATACTCATATCCCCATTTTGTTTTTTGTGTGTTATTGTTGTTTGGGAAAAGATGGTATCGAGTTTTCGAGTTTAAAATTGATATCAAATAAAAATAAATTGATATATTCTTAGAGTGAAAGCAGCGCACAAAACAAAGGAAAAGGAAAGTCCAAACTAAAAGGAAGGAAGAGCCTCGCAAGTCGGTGAGAATTTAATAAATATATAATAATAAAAAGGGGTATCGTGGTCTGACCCAAATCGCAGGAAGCAAGAGTGATTCGTCGGAACGTGGCGAAGAGACGATAACTGAGAGAAAATGGTGTCCAACGAACGATGAGGAAAAATTCGAGAACGGTAAGTGCGTTCGGACTGGTGGAGTCCCCTTTGTATCTAATTTATATTTTGTTTGAACTCCTGCCCACATACGTCCCACTCGACACGATTTCGAGATTGATAATCTAGATCGGCGATTGATGATCTTGGTCGCAATGTTTTGGGCTTTCCAAGCATAAAGAAAAAGTAAGAGGGAGACCGCCCTGCAGTCACCATGCTGTTCGAGCGCATAATCCGGCTAAACGTGCTAGGTAGACTGGCGCCGAACACATTTTGTGTGCTAAATTTGGATTTTTTTGTCTACCCGAGCCACTTTTACGCACACCACGTTACATTTTGGCGTCGAAACAGGGATCTGAGTTGATTTTTTTTGTATAGTGACGGTTTGTCAAAGCAACGCTGATTGCTCATATATAATCGACTTGTTATGTTGAAGAAATGCATTGTGCGAAACACTGGATTGAGTGATTCGCTTAAAACACCCTCACCTGAACATCACAAATATTGTAACGAAAGCTAAAGAAATATATATATGGTGAAAAATTCGTGAAATCAAAAATTCAACATATGGGACTGGAAGTCATGTTTTAATTTTGGGATTTTTATATTTTGAATGTGTAGTACTGGGTAAAAAAAAATATTGTGGAACTCGATTTGTTGTTGTTCTTGTTGTTCCATAAGATACAGTCGTTCAAAAATTTAATAATTAGTAGAAAATACTAATATAAAAAAAAGTATTTATTCGTAAAATATAAAATAGGGCTCATTTTAAAGGTAATAAAGGTGAATAAGGATTAAGAAAATATTACAAAAATAGTATCATATTTAAGTTTTTCATTTTCAAAATGGCCACAAAACTGGTTTTTCTCAATTTTCTGAAAAACTTATTTTTTTAAATTTATTTTTTATTTTTTTTTTGTTCGCCATTTAACTCTTAAAAGGAATTTTTCAGGTACATTTTTCAGGTATACATTTCTAGTTTTAAATTTTTGGTATAAATAAGAGTCAAAATCAATATTTAGGTAGTTCAAATTTTAAAGTGTAAAAGTAAGTAACATTGACATAAACAAAATTCAAATTTTAGTTTATCATATAGTGAATTTGTATAGTGTGTTTCAACAGGTGCGCTTCAACTTTTTTCCGATAGGGACGGCGAACGACGCCATATTTTTTACTAATCTTTTGCCATTTGGAAACTTCATTAGTATACATTTCATCATGGAACGCTACACACGTGAACAGCGATTGCAAATCGTGCAAATTTTTTATCAAAATAATCGTTCTGTCGATTCTGTCGAATAATCGAAAAATCATCTTCAGCGATGAGGCTCACTTTTGGCTAAATGGATTTGTTAACAAGCAAAATATGCGTTACTGGGCAGGAAGCAACCCACACGTGATTCATGAGGCACCGTTGCATCCCGAAAAAGTCACTGTTTGGTGCATGTAGCCGGCGGCGTCATTGGGCCATATTTTTTCATCGACGATAACGATCGCCACGTTACTGTTAATGGAAATCGATACCGCGATATGATAAACGATTTTTTTGGCCGCAATTGAATGGAATGGACTTGGACGACATGTGGTTTCAACAGGACGGAGCCACATGCCACACAGCACACGATACAATCGCGTTATTGAAGACTAAGTTCGATGAGCGTGTTATTTCGCGAAATGGGCCCGTCCAGTGGCCGCCGCGCTCAGGTGATTTGACACCTCTAGATTATTTTCTTTGGGGTTATGTGAAGTCATTGGTCTATGCCAATAAGCCGGCGACGTTGCAAGAGCTCAGAGCCAATATAGATCGTGAAATTGCTGGAATTTCGGCCGATTTATGCGAAAGAGTGGTCGAAAATTGGGTTCAAAGATTGGACTTCGTAAAACGTGCACACGGTGCTCATGCAAAAGAAATCGAGTTTCATACTTAAATGTATATGTTCAAATTCGTTAATAAAAAAAAAGTTAGTTCAAAAGTCGAACAGTTTGTGTTTTATTCAAAAAAAAAGTTGAAGTGCTCTTATTGAAAAACCCTATATTACTTGAATTAAATAATGAGTGAAATTAAAGTGTTGTAAGCCGTTTGTTGGCTCGAGGTGTTCTAAAAATTTACGAAAAGTGTATAAACATACTATGTATTTTTTGCCGCCTTCTAGATCTAGATCTAGATTGAAAGAAATGAAAATTTATTCATTTATTTATTTATTTATTTATTTATTTATTCATTATACAATTTTGTGAATCTACAAATCCCATTTTGAGCAACATGCTCATTTGCAATAAAAAGTGTAGTTCAATAAATTCCTAATAATAATTTTTCTTCGTAAAAAAAAAAAGGTGGTATTTTTTTTTTTTTTTTTTTTTTTTTTTTTTTTTTTTTTTTTTTTAAATTTGTACCACTTGTTATGTGAACATTTCTTTTAAACGTCGAAAAATTGAAACAGATATATCATCCGCTTCACCATCAAGTTCTGCAGTTACGCCGAATTCGTCATCAACTGTAGTAGAATCTGAAATAAATTCTACTAGGAGTGATAGTGAAGAACGCCAAACACAAAAAGCGAGCGTTCTTCAAAAAATCAATGAGATTTTACCAGATATTGGAATGTCGCCCATATACGCCAGTATATGGCATCAGCATCATCATATTTGATTCCTAGAATCGAGCCCCTTGTGAATCATTCAATGGACAACGCAATGAAGGCTAATTTATATGACGAATTCATGGATCAACTGAAAAATAAATTCAAATAATTGGAAAAAAATTGTGATAAGATACAGCTGCTGACTAAAACTGGGAAACGAATAAGCGATGAATTAAACAGTCAGTGATAGATTATTAAAACGATGATGAAGTCAGTCGGATAATGCCTGGAAAAAACGATTGCTTAACTATTGAAAAAATTAAAGTTCAGAAACGTCTAATGATGAGTACATTAAAAGAATGCTACGAGGGCTACAAGATTCTCCATCAGAACGACGAGTCAAAAAAAATCGGATTTCCCAACTTTTGCTTGCTTCGTCCTAAAAACTGTGTGCAGCCAGGAAGCAGTGGAACGCATACAGTGTGTGTTTGTACAATACATCGAAATGTAAAATTAATTATTTATGGAGCCAAAATAGAAACTATTACAAATGGAAATATATCAAAAAACCAAGATTGCATTCCATCTATTTTACGTCCAGATCCTAAGCCGACATGTTATCTTCTAAAATGCAATGATTGTCCAGGATTAACTTTATTTTGAGAATATTTGAAAAACGCTTTTCCTGAAAAGGACTACGAGGATGCTGATTTATCATTTAGTCAGTGGATTTCAACTGACAGATGCAATTTGGAAAAGTATTCAAAACCGTTAGAAGAATTTTTGGATTACTTCATAAAGAAGCTGGAAAATCTGATTCCTCATTACTTCATTTCACTTCAACAATCTAGCTTCGTAAAAAATAAAAAACTTACTCTGGGGTCTACAGAAGCACTTGTTTAATGTGACTTTGCAGGAAATTATTCATTTATAATGCAGAATGCAGCGCAGAGTTTTCATTGGAATAATAAGCAAGCGACTATTCATCCATTTGTAATTCACATAAATGTAGATGGGGAATTGCAGCACTACAACTTCATTGTTATATCGGATTGTCTTAGTCATGTCACTGTGGCAGTTACTGTTCATCGAAAAAATGATCCAGTTCTTCAAAACTAGAATGACGAGTTTAATCAAAATGTATTATATTACTGATGGTGCTGTAACTCATTATACAAATAGAAATAATTTTATTAATATAATGAAACACAAGGAGGATTTCGGAGTCGATCGTGAATGGCATTTGCATGCCACAGCACATGGAAAGGGACCGTGCAATGGAGTAGGATGTACTATCAAGAGAATGGCGTTCAGAGCCAGTCTCACTGATGAATTTGACTGTATCTTATGCAACAACAACAACAACAAAAATCGAGTTCTACAATATTTTTTTTTACGTACTACACATGAATAGTACTACACATGTACTACACATTCAAAACATAAAAATCACAAAATTAACACATGACTTCCAAAAATTTTTAATTTCAACATTTTTTCAACATGCAAATCTTAAAGATAGATATAATAATTGATTGCGGCTTCCACGATCGGTTGTTTTATTGGAGTGCCCCATTATTTACCACTTGGGGGAGTTGGTTCCTCAGCTTTTAATTGTTTTGTTGATTTTATTTAAACGAATTATTTCCGGTTTTTTTGGTAATACAGAAAGTTTCTGGCAGTTGTTAACGTTTGGTATTTTGTTTCGTTAGGTAAATTTGTTAGCGTTTTGTGACGTAAAAAAATTAGATAATTTTATAAATACCCCCTGATACCGAATTGAAACGGACATTAACAGGTCCCATGCAGTGAATTCGTCATAAGTTTTTTTTGGTGGGGTCGAAGCCGCGCGTTACTGTCGAATCGGACTTGTCGTTTTAGAGTTACACTCACTTAAGACACTGAAATTTGACCCGGATCGTGAAGAAATAGTGTATATGTAGTAGACCTCTTGGGACATTGAGTTTTCATTGTTACATGAATTGCAGTTGTGACGGTTGAATCTAGCGTATAGCAACTGGATTGGACGAACACGAATTTGGTGACGGGTTGTCATTATTTATTAGTACTAAAAATAAAAAAATATATATACGGTAATAATAAAAAAAATCGTTCAAGTATTATCCCTTCATGCTATTTGGTGGGAAATCTTACCGAAGGCTTGATTTGCAAGACGGAGGAGTTGTTGGATTTTGATTTGAATCTGGACTGAGTGCACCTGAACTAAATTATGAGTTGAACATCAGAAATAAGAGTTGTAGTGGCACTCAGAGACATGAGGTGGTTGAACTCAGGATTTTGTTAGAGAACGAGAGAGAAGTATCTAGGGAAACGATTGTTGATCATGACAATTTCAACAGTGGGATATGTTTGATACACTACTGGTGAATTTGAAAATGGCATTTAGAAAAACGATTCAATCACGGAAAGGATCATAAATCCAAAGGTCCGCTACTACCAAGATCGAGCATTTAGGACGATGGGTTATGATTCCAAAAAAGACGCAATCCTGTTTGGTATTTTACAACAAATTAAACGTGTGGTTCGGACTTCTGGGGTAAATATTCCAATATCAGCGCGACCAATAGAGACAGCAGAGAAAGAAAGAATGGTTGTTTCGACGATACGGTGATGAAACAACACGGTTGTCCGGCGTGGGTAGGGGTAGAGGTTGTGTGCCCATGGCTAAGATGGAGCTGTAAAGTAGGCGCAAGCTGCTGGACAAAGGGACCGGAAATTGAGGAGGCAAGGTTGAAAATCAAGCAGATGGCGCATCTACAAAATCAATTACTTGAGTCTCAGTTCGCGGCGCTGTTCGCTGAGGGAAACGAAGTTGATCGTGACGCTGAGAGGGACCACAACATAACGTAAACTCAAGAAAGGGCCGGCAGGGTCCGCACAAATTATCGAACGACGGAGGGTCCACATCGGCAAGTGGCCTATAAGATTCAGTGGGGACGATAAGCTGTATACTCGATTCAAATTGCTGGACGATGTAGCTCTAGAATGATTTGAGGTTAATGCTGGCAGATTCAGAACATGGAATGAAATGGTCGAGCGTTTGAAATCAAGATCTCTGTCGCAAAATCACGATTACATCATTCGTGAAGAAATACTGTAAAGAATGCAAGAGCACAATGAACCGATAGTCGATTTCTTGATACACATGAATAAGCTCTTTCTGAAGATTTCTCGCCCACTCGAACAAAGATATAAGATTTACGTCCTAATGCGGAACATGCGCCCGCAGTATCGAAAGCAGCTTTCGGTAGCAGATATAACAACCGTGGACCAACTGAAAAAGTTATGTAAAAATATGGAGGAGGCCCGAAACATAGAAATGCGTCAGAGGACTGGTCATTCGTCAAGTAGTCGTCCTCTCGGAAATTCAAAAGAGGCCACAGATGAAAACACAAAGACATTACGAAATGGAGCAAATGGCTGAAGCAGCGACGATGCAACCCCTGGTACGAGGCTTTCGAAGTAATATACCAAGTTTGAGAAATCAGCGACAAAGTGTCAAATGTTAGATTTGTCGGTAATCGGGTCATCGCCATTTTGATTGTTCCAAACCTCGAAACCGCATATATTGTTGGTGTTGCGGATTGGATGGAGTGACATAATCTCCGGAAAACCACAAGAGTGGAATGTTGTTTACAAGTGACCGAAGTAATCGTTCTAACGCCGATTCGGGAAACCGGCTAAACGAACAATAGTGGGTCGTATTGTTCGAACAGCTAATTGTCGAAAGATCCCCATACTCTTAGAAAAATCTACCCAAACTAATTCAATTCTATTGGACGACGAATTTAGACGCCAGCAACCTAGGAATACAGAGACCGATGAACGTGAATATTTAAAGCACGCACCGATACATAAGCCCAAACGGAGTAAACGCAGGTCTCATAAACTGAAGGACAGATCTAAAAAGTTACAAGAGTCAGTGACACAGAAGAACGAGAATGAAGTTCACCCACAGGCCATTTCATGTGTGGTTAATGTTGACGGTGATAATCGACCGCATTTTGACGTTGAAGTTTTGGGTTATGAAATAACGGGTCTCCTCGATTCGAAACTAACGTGTTCTATTCTCGGCGGTTGCGTGGTATTCAGTATGATTAACAAGCTAGGACTTATTTCCTTACAAACCAGAGTTTGTACCACCACGGCTGATGGAACGTTTCACTCTGTGAATCATGTGGTAGGTATTCTGTTTGCAGTTGACAGTAGATGCGGTTATCAGTTCATTGATTGTATCATCAATAATTTTTATATTTATTTATATTGTTTTTGTATGTAGTTTGTAAGCATTCACTTCTTGCAGTATCCTCCGTAACAAATGAGCTTGAGCTCAACATGGAGGGTATTAGCATGGAGTGGATTTGGTTTTTGAAAAAAATTGAGGTTTTTATGCCTAATGGAAGTATTTTTTTGTTGATGTTCATTTATTATGCTTCCATATGTACTTTTCCTCTACTAAAATTGTTATGTCAATCTATCAATAAATAAATAAATCAATTCCCAGAGAATTAATCTGTGGAATGGATTTTTCGAAAGTGTTTGGGATTTGGTCGGTACTAGAAAAAGATGGTAAGTTGTTCAATGTTGATAGTATCACAGGTGAGATGGAGAACCACGCCAACACGCATATTATGGATCCAATTCAAATACGAGTGTTGAACCAAGTTATAGAGTCATTCTTAGTTACTCTACTGGATAAATTAGGCTGCACTAACTTAATAGAACATGATATCGAGACAGGAGAGGCTGAACCGATCAAGACAAGAGCTAGACCCATATACGTACAACGGAAAATAACAGCTAAATTAGGACGCATGTTGAGATTGGGAGTCGTGAGAGAAGCTGGACCTACCGAATGGGCACTACCTATTATGTGTGTGAGGAAACCTACGGGGAAAATACGGTTTTGCTTGGATGCGCGAAAGCTAAACGGCGTCAGTGTCAAACATAGCTACCCGCTGCAGTACAGAAACCGCATTTTAGGGCAGATATCTGGAACTAAAATTCTGACAATATATGTAGTGCAGTACCATGAAGAGGTCATCGGCTTCCAAGACACCGGCTCTGTGGGAGTACTTACTAGTACTAAACAAATTGTACAAAGAATTACAGAAAATGACAGATAAATGAAATGCTCGAGGAAAGATGGCGTTGGACTTTTCGGCCTTTTCGGATGAATAAAAAAATAAAATGAAAAAAAGCAAACAAATGAGTATCAGGTCGGTGAGGTCAAGTTTCTTGTTCCGATAGTTAATTTTTGGAGGTGGAAACGTCACGACGCAAGAAGCAAGAAAATAAATAAAACAAAACACGAGAGCGAGGATGGAAAAATGGTGGAAGAACAAAGAGAAAGGGAAATCCAAAAAAATGTAAGGCATCGCAAGTCTGCGAAAATTTAATAGACATGAAATAATAAAAAGGGGTAATCGTGGCCTGACCAGGGAGAAAGAGTGATACGTCGGAACGTGGTTAGGAGACGAAAACTGAGAAGAAGCGGCGAGGAATAAAGAGAGTGGTAAGTGCGTTCAGACAGGTGAATTCCCATTCTATCTGATTTACCTTTTTCAACTCCTACCCACATACTTCCCACTGGACAAGATTGCGTGGTTTCCAGATCGGCGATTGATGGTCTTGGTCGCAATGCTTTGTTATTTTCTAGCGTAAGTGGGAGATCGCCCTGCAGTCGCTCTGCTCTTCGAGCACATAACCCGGCTAAACGTGCCAGGTAGACCGGCATCGGACAAATTTTGTGTGCTAAATTTGATTTTGTTTTGTCTACTCGATCCACCCTCACGCAACGGCACGTTACAAATTACAGAACCTGCGGATTAGCAATATCTGTACACCTTTTCGTTAAGCCACTTGAACTTAAAAATGTTAATTTTAAAGGTCCCGCTCAAAATTTTTGAAAAATTGCCGCTTTTTAGGTAATGGATTGTTATTGTAATTTTAATATAAATTAATTAACTCAGTTTTGGTTTTTAGGAAACAGCTATCTAAAGAGGGCGTTGAGCTAACTGATTAACAAATAAAGCACAAAATCTATGATCTATGTGATCTTGGGTGGTAGGTATATCTTTATTAATAACTAGTTGCCTGTGGCTGCGTGTTCAAACTACAGTAACTGTAGAAAAAAGAAAGAAATTTTCAGACACAGCCAGAACAAATATTTGGCCAAAATATTTTGTCAAGAATTTGTTTGAGTCGCTTTTAGCCTGCCCAATGGACAGAACACTTAGCATTGTTATTCGGAACGCGAATGGATTACTACAGTATGTTCCAGAGCTAGAAATTTTTCTAAACTTAGAAAAAATAGATATATGTCATGTATTGGAACTTCATTTAGCAGAAACTTCATTTATTAAAATACGTATATATGAATGGTACTATGCTATTCATCCAGGAGGGAACGCTAGGATCTACGGCAATTATTAAAAATAATATTAAACATTATGAAGCGCCTGGTATTGAAACGGAAATTATGCAAGTTTAAACCATACAGGTTGAATCAATCATTAGAAATGATCTCAGTATCTCCTCTATTTGCTGTGTGAGGCATCAGTTAAAAAAGAAAGCTACAATCGAGGTGGGAATCTTATTGCAAAGGATACCTATTGGGGATCTAGACTTTAAAGAAAAGAGTTATTTTATGCAGCTCGTGAGAACAACTGTGAATTTCACTCTAGCGTTAAACCAACATGTTGGCCTGCTGACATATAAAATACCAAATCTTCTTGACTTCTGTGTAACAAAAGGACTTTTAGAGGACTACACGTGTATCGAAAGTAGTGAAGGACTATCATTTGACCACTCACTTGTGATCGTGACTCAGAGCACAATCATAATAAAAAAGATAACTTGCCTAAATTAATTAAATTTTATTAATTAAATAATAAAACCAATTGTGATTTATTCAAAAAATTAGTGGAAGAGCGAAGAAATCTTCATGAACCAATTAAAACAGAGATGCAGCTGGAAGATGATGAACTGGAAACATTCCATAATAATATTCAACAAGCAGCTTGGGAAAGTTCACCTATTCCTCATACCAACACAACTATCCTGTTGAGGTCAGAGAACTAGTTAAAGAGAAACTGAAAGCTCGTAGAATCTGGCAGCAGACTCGTTCTCCACAGCACAAACCTATTCTTAATTTTCTGTGCAACGAAAGCATAAAAAAGCGACTTCGAGTTCTTTCTGAACTAAAGGATGACGAATACTTGCTTTGGAAAGCAACGAAAGCGTTAAAAAGAAATAAAACGCATGTGCCACCTACCAAAAATGATAGTGACAAACAGGAAGTCTCACCATTTGCTGTTTATTTGGAAGAGACTTTTCAAACGTTGCCGATACAAACAGTAAATACACCTGTCGTAAACAAAGTAGATGATCTTAACATAACATGCAACTTTATTGGAACTGACAATTGAAATCAATAATAATTTTAGTATCAGAAAAGCTCCAGCTTATGACTTAGTTCCTCTTATTGAGCAAATTGTGAAAGCCATTTCCGAGAAAGGTTTGTGTAAATTTCAAATAATTGACGCAGCCTTCAGATTGAATTATGTTCCACGTCAATGGAAGGTGACTGAAGTAATTATAACTCTTAAACCAAGTAAATCAGCAAACGATAAAAAATCATATATACCGATATCACTACTTCCGGTCATATCAAAATATTTGAAAAACTGTTGCTCAAGAGACTCAAATCTATAATAGAAGAAAAACGTTTAATTCCACCAGACTAATTTGGGTTTAGAGAAAATGACTATAGTTGAACTACTTCAGAGAATAACGAATGGCTTGAGGATGCGCTTGAGAACAAGAAGATATGCTCCATTATATTCTTAGATATAGCGCAAGCTTTCGACAAAGTTTGACACAAATGGTTTGGATTTAAACTGCATCGAGACCTGCTTTAGCAGTTTTATCAAATTCTTAAATCTACATAGCAGATCGACACTTTAGAATCAAACTTGAAAACGAGTACTCTGAACTAAAAAGAATATTAGCAGCCAAAAGGTAGTGTTCTAGTTCATTATTTATACGAGAACTTGAAAAAGATATTGAAGTTAATGAAGCCAAATCAGTACATGCCAGCTTTTCAAGCCAAAATGTAAACTGTATTCCCGTGGTTCTCAACTCAAACATAATTCCATATGCAAATACAGTTAAACACATGACAGACCTTCGATGCTAAGCTAAGATGGAAAGAACACATCAAGAAGAAAGAGAAGAGTTAAACATCAAATATAGGAAAATATACGGCCTCTTGGGTAGAAATTCTGAGCTCTCAATACACAACAAATTGCTTCTGTTCAGGCAAATGCTAAAACCGAATATATCGTAAAGTGCTGCGAGGGATTGTGAATGCCCCAAGGTACATTAGGAACGACAACCTTCAGAGGGTCTTGAAGATGGAATACGTCATCGATGAAATAAAGAAACAAGCAAGAAAACACGTACAACGATTAATTCGACAGATATCCGTCGTATGTTGGACTTTGTGCCGTAGAATTTCGAATACATTATACGAACTAAAAAAATTGCCAAAATATATGTTTGTACCGTTTGCTTTGTAGTCTTTCTACAAGCTTTAGAACGACACTAGCTCCGAAACCGGAACGGCTTAAATTTATGGATCCATTGCTAGCACCCTGATAAAGGAACAAATCATATGGGATTCCACTTTTTCCGCACAACACGTACATGTTAATACCCCATGGATTCGGCTTCCCTTTCATGTACTGTTTAATGTTTAATCTATCTTTAAATGGGATAACTTGTTCGTCGATTGGAAGATTTTCGTCTACATTTAACTTTTAACTGTAAACAGCAGACACAGGCGGCATTAAACGCGTTCAATTTTGTGCTCTTAAAAAATCTTGAAAATATTAATTAAAATATTATTAAAATAGCTAGTGGATTGTGTGTAGTGCATCATTTTAGTAATACAAATTAGAAACATTTAATAAAATGAAGTGTCTCATGAAAATCTGCTAAATACGCCTAAAAAATGACAGGAAGGAATTTCGTACCATCAGTAAGTGTTTATATAAAATAAAATGTAAATCATGTTAAAAAGAAAGTGATTTGCGGTAAAATTATCCTTAATTTAAGTTATAAATCAGATAAAAATAAAAAAACAATTTTGGTTGTTAGCGTGGGTTCTTTCTTTTTGTAAACAATGGTTTTTACCAGTGTCGCATTTATCGTATTACTATGGTTCGAAAAGATGGTGTTGATTGTTTCATGTGCTATGTGCTTTTCTTTTCATAATTTATTTTTATTTTGGAATATGTACTGTAAATACAATTTTTCACCGAAAATATAATGTAAACATTTGTTTTTAGTTTACCAAAATATGGAGAATTGAAAAAGCAATGGTTGAAGCCTCATCAGATGATATTTCAATTGGCCAAGAAATTTCTAAAGTAGACGAATCTAACATGTATGACGAAGATTTTTTTGGATACCCAATTATACTAAGTGAATTTTCAATTAATGTTATTGATTACATAGGAGGATTTATAGTTCGATATTTATTTAGAAAATAGAATTGTGAGGAATGTTGCAAATTAATAGAAGAATGTAATTCTTATAAATCGCTAATCAATTTACGCCTTCGCCGTCAGTATTAAAAATTTGTAAATATTCCGAAGCAGTGCTAAAACGGGAATTGGCTATTGCGGACTACAAAAACATAACGCAATGACAATCTAGTTCTAAATTATTTAAAAAAGTAAGTTATAACGTTCTTCACAACCTAATTAGTGTAAATATTTTCAATGATGAAGATCAATATAGTCATTCTCAAGAACACGTTAATTTGTTAGCTCATTCGGTCATAGAAAAATATTATGACATCCGGTTGAATTATTTTTGTAACCAAAGGCCTTCTTTATTACATTTCCAAGGAATGTAAAATAAATACAGAAAAGTTATTCTGTTCACCACCATCCTTCATATGCTGTGGATTATGCCTACGGGGGATACCACATTAAAAAAAACGCGCCAAAAACTCTTCCTCTTGGGAGGTGCGGAAATGAGTATATTACTAAACAGCAAAATATATACAAAACATGACGGTGGTAAAAAAAATTAATTTAGTTTTAATTGTAACTTATAATTATTTGAATACACGCCACTTAGAACTTACATAATATTTTATTTAAATAAAAACAATTGATGTACTTATTTGGAGGAATAAAAATAATTTTGAATTTGTGTAGGTTTTAATTTAAACTTCCTAACTTCATTGCACTCGATCGAAAAAAATTCTAAATACGGCCCAGTTAATTCATATGCTTTCTCTTTTACCCTCCGAATTTGTGACGCTTGACAGTTGCTTACATTCATTCTATATACTCTATTTCTATGGTTTGGAAAAATATCATGGGTTTTGCGCGGAATGTATTAAAACTCGTAGGCGGGACAAATAGCATTTCACGAAATTTGATTGGTTTTGAGTGCGGGAGTATAATGCTTTTTATTTCCGATGTCATGTACGCAGCCTAAAGGTTAAAATAATGATTTTGATACAACAACCTTCAGAGGTTCTACAATGATGAAAGTGATCAGTGGTGCGACTACTACCAATTCATTTTTACACTTCGTTCTTTGTGTATGTATTAATAAGCTATTTTGACTACATTTTGACATAACAAATACATTTTATTTTATCGTTTAGATCTTTAATTTGGGGCTGCAATGAAGGCAAAACGTTTTATAATCAATCGTGACCCTGGTATTAAATCATTTTCTTATCTTCGTACTTCATGTATAGATTAACAAGTTACTTTTAAAGCTATAATAATAAATACAAGTTTAATTTGAAGATTGCAATGAAGACAAAATGTTTTAAATATGCTAAACCATTCGTTGGTGAACCAAAAGTCACGGATTTTGAATTGATCGAAGAAGAATTGCCCACATTACAAGATGGAGGTAATTGAGATTGAACATATACATATTCTGTAGGTTAATTAATGAGTTTGAGTTTTAGAAATTCTAACAGAAGCCGAAGTTTTTAGTGTTGATCCGTATATGAGGGTGTATATGGCAAACTATCCAATCGGTAATACAATGATTGGGCGCCAAGTGGCGAAGTAAGTTGTTTTATTTATTATTCTTAACAAGCGGCATATTAATTTACCTGTTTAATTATTTTACAGAATTCTTGAGTCCAAAAATGAAAAATTTCCCAAAGGTAGTTACGTGTTTGGCCATTTTGGTTGGCGGATGCACACCGTTTACAAGCCAAATCCAACCAATCCAACGGATTGCTACATTTTACCTGATTTTGATGGACTACCAAGGTCTTTAGCTGTTGGATATTTAGGTGCACCTGGAAATTCTGCATATTTTGGATTTTTGGAAATATGCAAACCCCAGGTGGGTGAAACTGTTGTGGTATCTGGAGCTGCCGGTGCCGTAGGCACTCTAGTTGGACAAATTGCTAAGCTAAAAGGATGCAATGTAATTGGATTCGCCGGATCCAACGATAAATGTGCTTGGATCGTAAATAAATTAGGATTCGATCATGCCATCAACTATAAAAACGGGAGTCTTGAAGATACTCTAAAATTACTCGCGCCCAACGGCGTTGATTGCTATTTTGATAATACAGGTGGCCAAATTAGCTCTATAGTGCTAAACCAAATGAATTTATACGGTCGGATCGCGGTATGTGGCTCGATTTCCTCATATAATTCAGATCCTAGTAATTGGCCAAAAATGCCACATATCCAACCAGTGTTTGTATCTAAGCAATTGACGATGCAAGGTTTTATTGTGCATGGCTGGGCTAATCGATGGTTTGAGGGAATTACAGCCATCAAGGAGTGGATTAAAGATGGTAAAGTACAATATGTGGAAACGGTTACCAAAGGTTTTGAAAATTTGCCAGTAGCGTTAATTGGAATGTTGCGAGGTGAAAATTTTGGGAAAGCTGTAGTTAAAATATAAATTGTTTTTTCAAAATGTTTTATTACACTTATAATTTGTATAATAAATTATGGCAAACTTGTAGCTAAATTTTTTTGTTCATTTCTTGCGAGTACAAACATATAATCAATCAATTTTGCACATCATTGAGAAGACTCGATTCTCCTCAAAAGACAGAAAGAAAACCACTTTTGTTATTTTGTGGCAAATTTTGTGTGCTGCTTTAATTGGCATCGTGATAGATATGTTACGGTTAAAGTCCGAAATCGGTAAGTGATAATTTTTAAATTCGTTTACACATCTAAAAATCGGTTGTACAGATGTTCAATGTTAATGAAATGTTTGCTAACCTCCCCCTACATCATCTTAATTTTATTTATTCCCCATCAAAGGGCTTAACGACACAAGGGGCGTAATTAGCTCCCACAATTTTGATCGTGTTGGTGGCACCTCTAAACCAAACGATAAATTGTTTTTATTATTGTAAATTCATAAAAACTTGAAAAAATAGATGGCCACCATCTTAAATTAGTGCTTGCTATTTTTAAATCATCATAAATTTTTTTTTTGTTATTATATTATTATGGTCCTCGGCTGTGACTGTTTGTAGCCCGGTAATTCTTGGTAGACGCGTCTCCATCGCAGGGAATGGACGTTGCAAAAATAATGGAAAAAGGAGAAAATACCCCAGATGGTACACCAACTATTCAGTTGGCTAATCCACCCTCTAACGAGGCTGGCTCAATGGATTCTGAGGTCAGCTAATCATTGCTATACCCATTCATAAGTAGTTCAAAGTTGTCAAGATCACCAACTAGACAAACTAACTCAGCAACAGCAACTGAAAAAAGAAAACGCTGAACTCTGTCGGAAACTAAGTGAAGTAGAAACACTTACAATCCAACTAAGAAGCGAAGTTGACAAACTAAAAAAGGAAAATGGAGAATTAAATAAGCCCAAAAAATGGAAATGGAGATTTTTGAAAACCCTCTAACTAGTTATATCGAAGCAAGTACATACACCAATTATAACACATCGATACGGATGAAGAGGAACTCGCGAGAAAAACAGATTGGGTACTGACAAGGAAAAAAAGACCTACTGCAAAATTATGAGCAGAATTCTCTTTTGAAGTTGGAAAACAATCGCAAACTACTGTAACTGATATTACTAATACTAGTCCAGCACATCAGCAACAAAAAGAACAGCAAGAAAATCAACAACAAAAGGTTGCACCGAAAGAAAAGACCTCCGCCAATTAATGTATTCGGCATAACTGAATTTTCTAGTATACAAACTATAAAGGAATCAGTAACCACTAAGAAGTACAGAGTAGTTTCACTGAATAATAACGTGTGGAAATTCAACACCAGATTCCGACACATATAGTAGTGCGCCACAAAGCTCAACGAGGAAGGTAAAGAATGGTTCACATACGAAGAAAAAAACTACCGTGCAATTAAGGTTATGGCCTGAGGCCTTCGTCCTACGTGTAAGAAGGAGTATATAATAGAGGACCTAAAGGCAAGAGATCTGCAAATAGAAGATGCAGTAAATATCCTAAAACGAGAGAGAGGTGAGAGCAATGAAGTAAAAAAAGAGTGCTCCCACTCTTTATGTTTACTTTTAATAAAAAGGAGAAAGTAGGAAAAGAAATTAACATCAAAGCAATTCTAAATATGAGGTTTAAAATAGAACTCCTACAGAAAAACACGAGGCTAATACTTCAATGCAAAAAATTCCAAGGTCAAACCACACGCAAAAATATTGTGGTCGGGAGCCTATATGCGTAAGCGTAAAGCGCCTATATGTGCTTGAAAACACAACGCGAAAGAGTGTAAGGAAAGTAGAAACAACCCTGCAAAATGCATAAACTGTAAAGGGCATCATCCTGCGAATTACAGAGGATGTGCAGTAACCGTAGAACTCCAAAGGCTAAGAAACAAAATGTATCAGTTTCCTTAAAACTCTAAGGCGACCAAAGAGAAATCAAGTAAAACCCAAGTGGAGCCAAATCAACCAATTATAGGTACAGCGCGGGAAACCTACTCCCAAATTGTACAACCATCATCTAATGCTATTACTGATGACTCTCTTGAAAGGATATGGAGAAGATTAGAAGCCATAAATGCTAGGCTATCAACGCAAGAACGTGGTCTAGAAGCTTTATATAAGCGCCTAAAAGCAAGAAACCACGTTATCATGCTGTTCCCCCAGGAGGTAAAGCGAGGGGAGGATCATCAGTAATAGTGAAAAAAAATGTCAAACTTAATGAAGAACCTGGTATCGAAGAAGAAAGTATGCAAGTTAAAACCATAAAAGTTGAAAGTAATAATAATAATGAATTCAGTATTTCTTCTATCTACGGCCCTCCACGCTATAATCTAAACAAAGAAGATTATACCTGGCTCTTTAGACCACTAGGATCCAATTTTATTATTGGTGGCGATTTTAATGTAAAAACACCTATTGGGGATCAAGACTTACAACCCGTAAAGGAAAAGATCTTTTCGAAGCAGGTCGGGTAAACAACTGCGAGTTCCATTCCAGAGGTAAACCAACATATTGGTCTGCTGATATAAATAAAATACCAGATCTCATTGATTTCCTTGTAACGAAAGGGATTTTCGAGGACTAAATGACGAGTCTCGAAAATAGCGAGGGGATATATTCTGACCATTTACCTGTTATCATGACACTCAGCACAATGATAATTAATAAGGATAACTTGCCTAAGCTAACAAATAATAAAAATAACTGGGACCTATTCCAAGAACTAATTAAAGAGCAAATAAACCTTCAAGTGCCAATTAAAACATCGGTACAATTGAAGACGAACTACAGGCACTTTACAGTACTATTCAGCAAGCAATATGAGAAAGATCCCCTACTAATCATACCGAATCCCTTAGGAATCAAAATTATCCTCTTGAAGTCAGGGAAATAGTTAGAGAGAAACGGAAGGCACGAATCACCTGGCAAAGGACACGTGCCCCTGAAAATAAAAAAATCTTCAACTATCTGTGCAATAAACTGAACCAACTTATAAAATAAATTAAAAACGAAACTATTAACAAGTATTTAGGTGGCCTCATCGAACATAAAGCCACTGATTACTCTCTTTGGAAAACAACAAAGGGATTTAAAAGAACCAAAATCCATGTGACATGCAAAAAGATGTTTTCAAAACAAAGTGCTGCGTGGTATTGTCAGCGCACCATCGTACATCAGAAATGATAACCTACATAGGGACTTAAACATGGAATATGTCAATGAAGAAATCAAAATCATGCGAAGAAACACATTCAGCGGATATCTCGGCACCAAAATGCAGACATACGAAGTTTGTTGGACACCACCAATGCAGTAAGAAGGCACTTCAAAGGCAGAAACCTTTAGAACTGGGCAGTTGTATTTAATTAGGACCGATAAATATAATAAGAATTTACATATCAAATGGGAGTAACCGTTGCCACAAACAATATATTAAATCAGATGTGAAAACAACAAGTAAAAGTTATGTAATTCAATATTTTAGTTAAACTCCATTTGTACAATCAGCAACATCTATCGCATTAAAGTAAACAAAAAAAAAACAAAAATTTGGAAAAGTCGTTTTCTGAAATCAGGTCACATTTTGTGATCGAACCTGGATTGCAGGCGATTAAGATGACATATTGCAACAACTTAAACTCAGCTTACTCAAAATAGCATCACTAACTCAAAATAACCGAGACATACGGAATCTGTGACAATAAAATTTATCCGTTCAAAATCAGTAAGGCTAACTAACCATCAGGGATTTTTGCAACCGATGTGAAGTTTGTACTAAGTTTGTCCTAAACCAACAAAAACAATATAAAATGTTTGTTTGTATTTGTGAAATGTAAACATTTAGGCGATCACTCGATGTATTTAAATTGTTAATAGAAACTTAAAAGGTTGTATAATGTTTAAAAGAAACAATGAGGAATATTTAATTACAGTTGGTAACTTTACCATTAAACAAAACTATAATTAACAATTTGCTCTATTTGCTTAAAATAATAATGAAATACAGTAATTAAAAAAAATATATCAAAACAACTAATTTAAACTACAAGTTTCATAAATTCGCCATAAAGCCATCAGACGTTTATGTGCATTAATGTCTACTGGATCAATCAAAAAGTTTCATAAATTTATCATGGAGCTCACTTAGTGAGACAGACGTTTATGTGAATTTATGTCTCTTAAATCGCTTAGGGGTGCCGTTTAAGGGTAATACTAAATAGGGTTACAGGTCATTCTCATCGGTTTCACTTGTAACTGAGCAAGATAAGAGTACTACCGACTCAATCTATAAGTTTCATAAATTTATCATGGAGCTCACTTAGTGAGACAGACGTTTATGTGAATTTTTGTCTCTTAAATCGCTTAGGGGTGCGGTTTAAGGGTAATACTAAATAGGGTTACAGGTTATTCTCATCGGTTTCACTTGTAAGGGAGCAAGATAATAGTACTACCGACTCAATCTATAAGTTTCATAAATTTATCATGGAGCTCACTTAGTGAGACAGACGTTTATGTGAATTTATGTCTCTTAAATCGCTTAGGGGTGCCGTTTAAGGGTAATACTAAATAGGATTACAGGTTATTCTCATCGGTTTCACTTGTAAGGGAGCAAATAATAGTACTACCGACTCAATCTATAAGTTTCATAAATTTATCATGGAGCTCACTTAGTGAGACAGACGTTTATGTGAATTTATTTTTTTTTTCTCTTAAATCGCTTAGGGGTGCCGTTTAAGGGTAATACTAAATAGGGTTACAGGTTATTCTCATCGGTTTCACTTGTAAGGGAGCAAGATAATAGTACTACCGACCCAATCTATAAGTTTCATAAATTTATCATGGAGCTCACTTAGTGAGACAGACGTTTATGTGAATTTACGTTTTAAATCGCTTAGGGGTGCCGTTTAAGGGTAATAATAAATAGGGTTACAGGTTATTCTCATCGGTTTCACTTGTAAGGGAGCAAGATAATAGTACTACCGACTTAATCTATAAGTTTCATAAATTTATCATGGAGCTCACTTAGTGAGACAGACGTTTATGTGAATTTATGTCTCTTAAATCGCTTAGGGGTGCCGTTTAAGGGTAATACTAAATAGGGTTACAGGTTATTCTCATCGGTTTCACTTATAAGGGAGCAAGATAATAGTACTACCGACTCAATCTATAAGTTTCATAAATTTATCATGGAGCTCACTTAGTGAGACAGACGTTTATGTGAATTTATGTCTCTTAAATCGCTTAGGGGTGCCGTTTAAGGGTAATACTAAATAGGGTTACAGGTTATTCTCATCGGTTTCACTTGTAAGGGAGCAAGATAATAGTACTACCGACTCACTCTATAAGTTTCATAAATTTATCATGGAGCTCACTTAGTGAGACAGACGTTTATGCGAATTTATTTTTTTTTCTCTTAAATCGCTTAGGGGTGCCGTTTAAGGGTAATACTAAATAGGGTTACAGGTTATTCTCATCGGCTTCACTTGTAAGGGTGCAAGATAATAGTACTACCGACTCAATCTATAAGCTTCATAAATTTATCATGGAGCTCACTTAGTGAGACAGACGTTTATGTGAATTTATGTCTCTTAAATCGCTTAGGTGTGCGGTTTAAGGGTAATACTAAATAGGGTTACAGGTTATTCTCATCGGTTTCACTTATAAGGAAGCAAGATAATAGTACTACCGACTAAATCTATAAGTTTCATAAATTTATCATGGAGCTCACTTAGTGAGACAGACGTTTATGTGAATTTACGTTTTAAATCGCTTAGGGGTGCCGTTTAAGGGTAATACTAAATAGGGTTACAGGTTATTCTCATCGGTTTCACTTGTAGGGGAGCAAGATAATAGTACTACCGACTCAATCTATAAGTTTCATAAATTTATCATGGATCTCACTTAGTGAGACAGACGTTTATGTGAATGTATGTCTCTTAAATCGCTTAGGGGTGCCGTTTAAGGGTAATACTAAATAGGGTTACAGGTTATTCTCATCGGTTTCACTTATAAGGGACCAAGATAATAGTACTACCGACTCAATCTATAAGTTTCATAAATTTATCATGGAGCTCACTTAGTGAGACAGACGTTTATGTGAATGTATGTCTCTTAAATCGCTTAGGGGTGCCGTTTAAGGGTAATACTAAATAGGGTTACAGGTTATTCTCATCGGTTTCACTTGTAAGGGAGCAAGATAATAGTACTTTCGATTAAATCTATAAGTTTCATAAATTTATCATGGAGCTCACTTAGTGAGACAGACGTTTATGTGAATTTACGTTTTAAATCGCTTAGGGGTGCCGTTTAAGGGTAATACTAAATAGGGTTACAGGTTATTCTCATCGGTTTCACTTGTAAGGGAGCAAGATAATAGTACTACCGACTCAATCTATAAGTTTCATAAATTTATCATGGAGCTCACTTAGTGAGACAGACGTTTATGTGAATGTATGTCTCTTAAATCGCTTAGGGGTGCCGTTTAAGGGTAATACTAAATAGGGTTACAGGTTATTCTCATCTGTTTCACTTATAAGACAGCAAGATAATAGTACTACCGACTCAATCTATAAGTTTCATAAATTTATCATGGAGCTCACTTAGTGAGACAGACGTTTATGTGAATTTATGTCTCTTAAATCGCTTAGGGGTGCCGTTTAAGGGTAATACTAAATAGGGTTACAGGTTATTCTCATCGGTTTCACTTGTAAGGGAGCAAGATAATAGTACTACCGACTCAATCTATAAGTTTCATAAATTTATCATGGAGCTCACTTAGTGAGACAGACGTTTATGTGAATTTACGTTTTAAATCGCTTAGGGGTGCCGTTTAAGGGTAATACTAAATAGGGTTACAGGTTATTCTCATCGGTTTCACTTGTAAGGGAGCAAGATAATAGTACTACCGACTCAATCTATAAGTTTCATAAATTTATCATGGAGCTCACTTAGTGAGACAGACGTTTATGTGAATTTACGTTTTAAATCGCTTAGGGGTGACGTTTAAGGGTAATACTAAATAGGGTTACAGGTTATTCTCATCGGTTTCACTTATAAGGGAGCAAGATAATAGTACTACCGACTCAATCTATAAGTTTCATAAATTTATCATGGAGCTCACTTAGTGAGACAGGCGTTTATGTGAATTTATGTCTCTTAAATCGCTTAGGGGTGCCGTTTAAGGGTAATACTAAATAGGGTTACAGGTTATTCTCATCGGTTTCACTTGTAAGGGAGCAAGATAATAGTACTACCGACTCAATCTATAAGTTTCATAAATTTATCATGGAGCTCACTTAGTGAGACAGACGTTTATGTGAATGTATGTCTCTTAAATCGCTTAGGGGTGCCGTTTAAGGGTAATACTAAATAGGGTTACAGGTTATTCTCATCGGTTTCACTTGTAAGGGAGCAAGATAATAGTACTACCGACTTAATCTATAAGTTTCATAAATTTATCATGGAGCTCACTTAGTGAGACAGACGTTTATGTGAATTTATGTCTCTTAAATCGCTTAGGGGTGCCGTTTAAGGGTAATACTAAATAGGGTTACAGGTTATTCTCATCGGTTTCACTTATAAGGGAGCAAGATAATAGTACTACCGACTCAATCTATAAGTTTCATAAATTTATCATGGAGCTCACTTAGTGAGACAGACGTTTATGTGAATTTATGTCTCTTAAATCGCTTAGGGGTGCCGTTTAAGGGTAATACTAAATAGGGTTACAGGTTATTCTCATCGGTTTCACTTGTAAGGGAGCAAGATAATAGTACTACCGACTCACTCTATAAGTTTCATAAATTTATCATGGAGCTCACTTAGTGAGACAGACGTTTATGCGAATTTATTTTTTTTTCTCTTAAATCGCTTAGGGGTGCCGTTTAAGGGTAATACTAAATAGGGTTACAGGTTATTCTCATCGGTTTCACTTGTAAGGGTGCAATATAATAGTACTACCGACTCAATCTATAAGCTTCATAAATTTATCATGGAGCTCACTTAGTGAGACAGACGTTTATGTGAATTTATGTCTCTTAAATCGCTTAGGTGTGCGGTTTAAGGGTAATACTAAATAGGGTTACAGGTTATTCTCATCGGTTTCACTTATAAGGAAGCAAGATAATAGTACTACCGACTAAATCTATAAGTTTCATAAATTTATCATGGAGCTCACTTAGTGAGACAGACGTTTATGTGAATTTACGTTTTAAATCGCTTAGGGGTGCCGTTTAAGGGTAATACTAAATAGGGTTACAGGTTATTCTCATCGGTTTCACTTGTAGGGGAGCAAGATAATAGTACTACCGACTCAATCTATAAGTTTCATAAATTTATCATGGAGCTCACTTAGTGAGACAGACGTTTATGTGAATGTATGTCTCTTAAATCGCTTAGGGGTGCCGTTTAAGGGTAATACTAAATAGGGTTACAGGTTATTCTCATCGGTTTCACTTGTAAGGGAGCAAGATAATAGTACTTTCGATTAAATCTATAAGTTTCATAAATTTATCATGGAGCTCACTTAGTGAGACAGACGTTTATGTGAATTTACGTTTTAAATCGCTTAGGGGTGCCGTTTAAGGGTAATACTAAATAGGGTTACAGGTTATTCTCATCGGTTTCACTTATAAGGGAGCAAGATAATAGTACTACCGACTCAATCTATAAGTTTCATAAATTTATCATGGAGCTCACTTAGTGAGACAGACGTTTATGTGAATGTATGTCTCTTAAATCGCTTAGGGGCGCCGTTTAAGGGTAATACTAAATAGGGTTACAGGTTATTCTCATCTGTTTCACTTATAAGACAGCAAGATAATAGTACTACCGACTCAATCTATAAGTTTCATAAATTTATCATGGAGCTCACTTAGTGAGACAGACGTTTATGTGAATTTATGTCTCTTAAATCGCTTAGGGGTGCCGTTTAAGGGTAATACTAAATAGGGTTACAGGTTATTCTCATCGGTTTCACTTGTAAGGGAGCAAGATAATAGTACTACCGACTCAATCTATAAGTTTCATAAATTTATCATGGAGCTCACTTAGTGAGACAGACGTTTATGTGAATTTACGTTTTAAATCGCTTAGGGGTGCCGTTTAAGGGTAATACTAAATAGGGTTACAGGTTATTCTCATCGGTTTCACTTGTAAGGGAGCAAGATAATAGTACTACCGACTCAATCTATAAGTTTCATAAATTTATCATGGAGCTCACTTAGTGAGACAGACGTTTATGTGAATTTACGTTTTAAATCGCTTAGGGGTGACGTTTAAGGGTAATACTAAATAGGGTTACAGGTTATTCTCATCGGTTTCACTTATAAGGGAGCAAGATAATAGTACTACCGACTCAATCTATAAGTTTCATAAATTTATCATGGAGCTCACTTAGTGAGACAGGCGTTTATGTGAATTTATGTCTCTTAAATCGCTTAGGGGTGCCGTTTAAGGGTAATACTAAATAGGGTTACAGGTTATTCTCATCGGTTTCACTTGTAAGGGAGCAAGATAATAGTACTACCGACTCAATCTATAAGTTTCATAAATTTATCATGGAGCTCACTTAGTGAGACAGCCGTTTATGTGAATTTACGTTTTAAATCGCTTAGGGGTGCCGTTTAAGGGTAATACTAAATAGGGTTACAGGTTATTCTCATCGGTTTCACTTATAAGGGAGCAAGATAATAGTACTACCGACTCAATCTATAAGTTTCATAAATTTATCATGGAGCTCACTTAGTGAGACAGACGTTTATGTGAATGTATGTCTCTTAAATCGCTTAGGGGTGCCGTTTAAGGGTAATACTAAATAGGGTTACAGGTTATTCTCATCGGTTTCACTTGTAGGGGAGCAAGATAATAGTACTAATGACTCAATCTATAAGTTTCATAAATTTATCATGGAGCTCACTTAGTGAGACAGACGTTTATGTGAATTTACGTTTTAAATCGCTTAGGGGTGCCGTTTAAGGGTAATACTAAATAGGGTTACAGGTTATTCTCATCGGTTTCACTTGTAAGGGTGCAAGATAATAGTACTACCGACTCAATCTATAAGTTTCATAAATTTATCATGGAGCTCACTTAGTGAAACAGACGTTTATGTGAATTTATGTCTCTTAAATCGCTTAGGGGTGCCGTTTAAGGGTAATACTAAATAGGGTTACAGGTTATTCTCATCGGTTTCACTTGTAAGGGAGCAAGATAATGGTACTACCGACTCAATCTATAAGTTTCATAAATTTATCATGGAGCTCACTTAGTGAGACGGACGTTTATGTGAATTTATGTCTCTTAAATCGCTTAGGGATGCCGTTTAAGGGTAATACTAAATAGGGTTACAGGTTATTCTCATCGGTTTCACTTGTAAGGGAGCAAGATAATAATACTACAGACTCAATCTATAAGTTCCATAGATTTATCATGGAGCTCACTTAGTGAGACCGACGTTTATGTGTAAATTCACATAAACTAAACATTAATTCATATTAACGTCTGTCTCACTAAGTGAGCTCCATGATAAATTTATGAAACTTACAGATTGAGTCGGTTGTACTATTATCTTGCTCCCTTACAAGTGAAACCGATGAGAATAACCTGTAACCCTATTTAGTATTACCCTTAAACGACACCCCTTAGCGATTTAAGAGACATAAATTCACATAAACGTCTGTCTCACTAAGTGAGCTCCATGATAAATTTATGAAACTTATAGATTGAGTCGGTAGTACTATTATCTTGCTCTCTTATAAGTGAAACCGATGAGAATAACCTGTAACCCTATTTAGTATTACCCTTAAATGGCACCCCTAAGCGATTTAAGAGACATAAATTCACATAAACGTCTGTCTCACTAAGTGAGCTCCATGATAAATTTATGAAACTTATAGATTGAGTCGGTAGTACTATTATCTTGCTCCATTATAAGTGAAACCGATGAGAATAACCTGTAACCCTATTTAGTATTACCCTTAAATGGCACCCCTAAGCGATTTAAGAGACATAAATTCACATAAACGTCTGTCTCACTAAGTGAGCTCCATGATAAATTTATGAAACTTATAGATTGAGTCGGTAGTACTATTATCTTGCTCCCTTATAAGTGAAACCGATGAGAATAACCTGTAACCCTATTTAGTATTACCCTTAAACGGCACCCCTAAGCGATTTAAGAGACATAAATTCACATAAACGTCTGTCTCACTAAGTGAGCTCCATGATAAATTTATGAAACTTATAGATTGAGTCGGTAGTACTATTATCTTGCTCCCTTATAAGTGAAACCGATGAGAATAACCTGTAACCCTATTTAGTATTACCCTTAAACGACACCCCTAAGCGATTTAAGAGATTAATTAAAAAAATTAAATTTAAGAAATCTAATTCACATAAACGTCTGTCTCACTAAGTGAGCTCCATGATAAATTTATGAAACTTACTGATTGCAAACCTGGTTTTTTCACATTTATAGTAACAATAATAATATTGTGTATGTATTAGAAAATATTTTTGTAATATTAGAATAATACTATTTCATTTAAAAAGCTGACTTAAATTCACATTTATTTGTAAGAGTTTAATATGATTTATTTTTATTCAATTAAAGCGTATTTTTTATTTATGTCAGTTCAAGTTTTTAGTATTACATGATAAAATTTAAAAGTTAATTTAAACAAGCGATTATTTTGTGTATTCGCCTAAATCTCTACATTTCACAAATACATATAAACAAGTTACATTGTTTTGCTGGTTTAGGACAAGCTCAGTGCAAACTTCTTATCGGTATTATGAAGCGTGAACTTTGTATTAAGTTTGTCCTAATTTTTTATTTTTTATTTTTAGGACAAACTTAGTACAAAGTTCCCGTGCATTTTTTGCAAAAAATTGATAAAATGTTGTTGTTGAATTTACGGTTCAAAATGATTATAGGTAACTGTAATAACATGCTTGGCAAGAAACTAACGGTAGGTTGCCAATGGAAAGCGTGGTTATTGGAAAAGTCGTTTTCTGAAATCAGGTCACATTTTGTAATCGAACCTGGATTGCAGGCGATTTAGATGACATATTGCAACAACTTAAACTCAGCTCTACTCAAAATAGCATCACTAACTCAAAATAACCGAGACATACGGAATCTGTGACAATAAAATTTATCCGTTCAAAATCAGTAAGGCTAACCCATCAGGGATTTTTGCAAAAAATTGATAAAATGTTGTTGTTGAAGTTACGGTTCAAAATGATTATAGGTAACTGTAATAACATGCTTGGCAAGAAACTAAAGGTAGGTTGCCAATGGAAAGCGTGGTTATTGGAAAAGTCGTTTTCTGAAATCAGGTCACATTTTGTAATCGAACCTGGATTGCAGGCGATTTAGATGACATATTGCAACAACTTAAACTCAGCTCTACTCAAAATAACATCACTAACTCAAAATAACCGAGACATACGGAATCTGTGACAATAAAATTTATCCGTTCAAAATCAGTTAGGCTAACCATCAGTAATTTTTGCAAAAAATTGATAAAATGTTATTGTTGAATTTACGGTTCAAAATGATTATAGGTAACTGTAATAACGTGCTTGGCAAGAAACTAACGGTAGGTTGCCAATGGAAAGCGTGGTTATTGGAAAAGTCGTTTTCTGAAATCAGGTCACATTTTGTAATCGAACCTGGATTGCAGGCGATTAAGATGACATATTGCAACAACTTAAATTCAGCTCTACTCAAAATAGCATCACTAACTCAAAATAACCGAGACATACGGAATCTGTGACAATAAAATTTATCCGTTCAAAATCAGTTACGCTAACAGGGTTTTTTGCAAAAAAATGATAAAACTTTATTGTTGAATTTCCGGTTCAAAATGATTATAGATAATTGTAATAACATGTTTGGCAAGAAACTAACGGTAGGTTGCCAATTGAAAGCGTGGCTATTGGAAAAGTCGTTTTCTGAAATCAGGTCACATTTTGTAATCGAACCTGGATTGCAGGCGATTAAGATGACATATTGCAACAACTTAAACTCAGCTCTACTCAAAATAGCATCACTAACTCAAAATAACCGAGACATACGGAATCTGTGACAATAAAATTTATCCGTTCAAAATCAGTTACGCTAACAGGGTTTTTTGCAAAAAAATGATAAAATTTTATTGTTGAATTTCCGGTTCAAAATGATTATAGATAATTGTAATAACATGTTTGGCAAGAAACTAACGGTAGGTTGCCAATTGAAAGCGTGGTTATTGGAAAAGTCGTTTTCTGAAATCAGGTCACATTTTGTAATCGAACCTGGATTGCAGGCGATTAAGATGACATATTGCAACAACTTAAACTCAGCTCTACTCAAAATAGCATCACTAACTCAACGGTTATTTTGACATACGGAATCCGTGACAATAAAATTTATCCGTTCAAAATCAGTAAGGCTAACCCATCAGGGATTTTTGCAAAAAATTGATAAAATGTTATTGTTGAATTTCCGGTTCAAAATGATTATAGGTAACTGTAATATAACATGCTTGGCAAGAAACTAACGGTAGGTTGCCAATGGAAAGCGTGGTTATTGGAAAAGTCGTTTTCTGAAATCAGGTCACATTTTGTAGTGGAATCTGGATAGCAGGCGATTTAGATGAAATATTGCAACAACTTAAACTCAGCTCTACACAAAATAGCATCACTAACTCAAAATAACCGAGACATACGGAATCTGTGACAATAAAATTTATCCGTTCAAAATCAGTTAGGCTAACCATCAGGGATTTTTGCAAAAAATTGATTAAATGTTGTTGTTGAATTTACGGTTCAAAATGATTATAGGTAACTGTAATAACATGCTTGGCAAGAAACTAACGGTAGGTTGCCAATGGAAAGCGTGGTTATTGGAAAAGTCGTTTTCTGAAATCAGGTCACATTTTGTAATCGAACCTGGATTGCAGGCGATTAAGATGACATATTGCAACAACTTAAACTCAGCTCTACTCAAAACAACATCACTAACTCAAAATAACCGAGACATACGGAATCTGTGACAATAAAATTTATCCGTTCAAAATCAGTTACGCTAACAGGATTTTTTGCAAAAAAATGATAAAATTTTATTGTTGAATTTCCGGTTCAAAATGATTATAGATAATTGTAATAACATGTTTGGCAAGAAACTAACGGTAGGTTGCCAATGGAAAGCGTGGTTATTGGAAAAGTCGTTTTCTGAAATCAGGTCACATTTTGTAGTGGAATCTGGATAGCAGGCGATTTAGATGAAATATTGCAACAACTTAAACTCAGCTCTACACAAAATAGCATCACTAACTCAAAATAACCGAGACATACGGAATCTGTGACAATAAAATTTATCCGTTCAAAATCAGTTAGGCTAACCATCAGGGATTTTTGCAAAAAATTGATAAAATGTTGTTGTTGAATTTACGGTTCAAAATGATTATAGGTAACTGTAATAACATGCTTGGCAAGAAACTAACGGTAGGTTGCCAATGGAAAGCGTGGTTATTGGAAAAGTCGTTTTCTGAAATCAGGTCACATTTTGTAATCGAACCTGGATTGCAGGCGATTAAGATGACATATTGCAACAACTTAAACTCAGCTCTACTCAAAATAGCATCACTAACTCAAAATAACCGAGACATACGGAATCTGTGACAATAAAATTTATCCGTTCAAAATCAGTTACGCTAACAGGATTTTTTGCAAAAAAATGATAAAATTTTATTGTTGAATTTCCGGTTCAAAATGATTATAGATAATTGTAATAACATGTTTGGCAAGAAACTAACGGTAGGTTGCCAATTGAAAGCGTGGTTATTGGAAAAGTCGTTTTCTGAAATCAGGTCACATTTTGTAATCGAACCTGGATTGCAGGCGATTAAGATGACATATTGCAACAACTTAAACTCAGCTCTACTCAAAATAGCATCACTAACTCAACGGTTATTTTGACATACGGAATCCGTGACAATAAAATTTATCCGTTCAAAATCAGTAAGGCTAACCCATCAGGGATTTTTGCAAAAAATTGATAAAATGTTATTGTTGAATTTCCGGTTCAAAATGATTATAGGTAACTGTAATAACATGCTTGGCAAGAAACTAACGGTAGGTTGCCAATGGAAAGCGTGGTTATTGGAAAAGTCGTTTTCTGAAATCAGGTCACATTTTGTAGTGGAATCTGGATAGCAGGCGATTTAGATGAAATATTGCAACAACTTAAACTCAGCTCTACACAAAATAGCATCACTAACTCAAAATAACCGAGACATACGGAATCTGTGACAATAAAATTTAGCCGTTCAAAATCAGTTAGGCTAACCATCAGGGATTTTTGCAAAAAATTGATAAAATGTTATTGTTGAATTTACGGTTCAAAATGATTATAGGTAACTGTAATAACATGCTTGGCAAGAAACTAACGGTAGGTTGCCAATGGAAAGCGTGGTTATTGGAAAAGTCGTTTTCTGAAATCAGGTCACATTTTGTAATCGAACCTGGATTGCAGGCGATTAAGATGACATATTGCAACAACTTAAATTCAGCTCTACTCAAAATAGCATCACTAACTCAAAATAACCGAGACATACGGAATCTGTGACAATAAAATTTATCCGTTCAAAATCAGTTACGCTAACAGGGTTTTTTGCAAAAAAATGATAAAATTTTATTGTTGAATTTCCGGTTTAAAATGATTATAGATAATTGTAATAACATGTTTGGCAAGAAACTAACGGTAGGTTGCCAATTGAAAGCGTGGTTATTGGAAAAGTCGTTTTCTGAAATCAGGTCACATTTTGTAATCGAACCTGGATTGCAGGCGATTAAGATGACATATTGCAACAACTTAAACTCAGCTCTACTCAAAATAGCATCACTAACTCAACGGTTATTTTGACATACGGAATCCGTGACAATAAAATTTATCCGTTCAAAATCAGTAAGGCTAACCCATCAGGGATTTTTGCAAAAAATTGATAAAATGTTATTGTTGAATTTCCGGTTCAAAATGATTATAGGTAACTGTAATAACATGCTTGGCAAGAAACTAACGGTAGGTTGCCAATGGAAAGCGTGGTTATTGGAAAAGTCGTTTTCTGAAATCAGGTCACATTTTGTAGTGGAATCTGGATAGCAGGCGATTTAGATGAAATATTGCAACAACTTAAACTCAGCTCTACACAAAATAGCATCACTAACTCAAAATAACCGAGACATACGGAATCTGTGACAATAAAATTTATCCGTTCAAAATCAGTTAGGCTAACCATCAGGGATTTTTGCAAAAAAATGATAAAATGTTATTGTAGAATTTCCGGTTCAAAATGATTATAGATAATTGTAATAACATGTTTCGCAAGAAACTAACGGTAGGTTGCCAATTGAAAGCGTGGTTATTGGAAAAGTCGTTTTCTGAAATCAGGTCACATTTTGTAATCGAACCTGGATTGCAGGCGATTAAGATGACATATTGCAACAACTTAAATTCAGCTCTACACAAAATAGCATCACTAACTCAAAATAACCGAGACATACGGAATCTGTGACAATAAAATTTATCCGTTCAAAATCAGTTAGGCTAACCATCAGGGATTTTTGCAAAAAATTGATAAAATGTTATTGTTGAATTTCCGGTTCAAAATGATTATAGGTAACTGTAATAACATGCTTGGCAAGAAACTAACGGTAGGTTGCCAATGGAAAGCGTGGTTATTGGAAAAGTCGTTTTCTGAAATCAGGTCACATTTTGTAATGGAATCTGGGTTGCAGGCGATTTAGATGACATATTGCAACAACTTAAACTCAGCTCTACACAAAATAGCATCACTAACTCAAAATAACCGAGACATACGGAATCTGTGACAATAAAATTTATCCGTTCAAAATCAGTAAGGCTAACCATCAGGGATTTTTGTAAAAAATTGATAAAATGTTATTGTTGAATTTCCGGTTCAAAATGATTATAGGTAACTGTAATAACATGCTTGGCAAGAAACTAACGGTAGGTTGCCAATGGAAAGCGTGGTTATTGGAAAAGTCGTTTTCTGAAATCAGGTCGCGTTTTGTAATGGAATCTGGATTGCAGGCGATTTAGATGACATATTGCAACAACTTAAATTCAGCTCTACACAAAATAGCATCACTAACTCAAAATAACCGAGACATACGGAATCTGTGACAATAAAATTTATCCGTTCAAAATCAGTTAGGCTAACCATCAGGGATTTTTGCAAAAAAATGATAAAATGTTATTGTTGAATTTCCGGTTCAAAATGATTATAGATAATTGTAATAACATGTTTCGCAAGAAACTAACGGTAGGTTGCCAATTGAAAGCGTGGTTATTGGAAAAGTCGTTTTCTGAAATCAGGTCACATTTTGTAATCGAACCTGGATTGCAGGCGATTAAGATGACATATTGCAACAACTTAAATTCAGCTCTACACAAAATAGCATCACTAACTCAACGGTTATTTTGACATACGGAATCCGTGACAATAAAATTTATCCGTTCAAAATCAGTAAGGCTAACCCATCAGGGATTTTTGCAAAAAATTGATAAAATGTTATTGTTGAATTTCCGGTTCAAAATGATTATAGGTAACTGTAATAACATGCTTGGCAAGAAACTAACGGTAGGTTGCCAATGGAAAGCGTGGTTATTGGAAAAGTCGTTTTCTGAAATCAGGTCACATTTTGTAGTGGAATCTGGATAGCAGGCGATTTAGATGAAATATTGCAACAACTTAAACTCAGCTCTACACAAAATAGCATCACTAACTCAAAATAACCGAGACATACGGAATCTGTGACAATAAAATTTATCCGTTCAAAATCAGTTAGGCTAACCATCAGGGATTTTTGCAAAAAATTGATAAAATGTTGTTGTTGAATTTACGGTTCAAAATGATTATAGGTAACTGTAATAACATGCTTGGCAAGAAACTAACGGTAGGTTGCCAATTGAAAGCGTGGTTATTGGAAAAGTCGTTTTCTGAAATCAGGTCACATTTTGTAATCGAACCTGGATTGCAGGCGATTTAGATGACATATTGCAACAACTTAAACTCAGCTCTACTCAAAACAACATCACTAACTCAAAATAACCGAGACATACGGAATCTGTGACAATAAAATTTATCCGTTCAAAATCAGTAAGGCTAACTAACCATCAGGGATTTTTGAAAAAAATTGATAAAATGTTATTGTTGAATTTACGGTTCAAAATGATTATAGGTAACTGTAATAACATGCTTGGCAAGAAACTAACGGTAGGTTGCCAATGGAAAGCGTGGTTATTGGAAAAGTCGTTTTCTGAAATCAGGTCACATTTTGTAATCGAACCTGGATTGCAGGCGATTAAGATGACATATTGCAACAACTTAAATTCAGCTCTACTCAAAATAGCATCACTAACTCAAAATAACCGAGACATACGGAATCTGTGACAATAAAATTTATCCGTTCAAAATCAGTTAGGCTAACAGGGTTTTTTGCAAAAAAATGATAAAATTTTATTGTTGAATTTCCGGTTCAAAATGATTATAGATAATTGTAATAACATGTTTGGCAAGAAACTAACGGTAGGTTGCCAATTGAAAGCGTGGTTATTGGAAAAGTCGTTTTCTGAAATCAGGTCACATTTTGTAATCGAACCTGGATTGCAGGCGATTAAGATGACATATTGCAACAACTTAAACTCAGCTCTACTCAAAATAGCATCACTAACTCAACGGTTATTTTGACATACGGAATCCGTGACAATAAAATTTATCCGTTCAAAATCAGTAAGGCTAACCCATCAGGGATTTTTGCAAAAAATTGATAAAATGTTATTGTTGAATTTCCGGTTCAAACTGATTATAGGTAACTGTAATAACATGCTTGGCAAGAAACTAACGGTAGGTTGCCAATGGAAAGCGTGGTTATTGGAAAAGTCGTTTTCTGAAATCAGGTCACATTTTGTAGTGGAATCTGGATAGCAGGCGATTTAGATGACATATTGCAACAACTTAAACTCAGCTCTACACAAAATAGCATCACTAACTCAAAATAACCGAGACATACGGAATCTGTGACAATAAAGTTTATCCGTTCAAAATCAGTTAGGCTAACCATCAGGGATTTTTGCAAAAAAATGATAAAATGTTATTGTTGAATTTCCGGTTCAAAATGATTATTGATAATTGTAATAACATGTTTGGCAAGAAACTAACAGTAGGTTGCCAATTGAAAGCGTGGTTATTGGAAAAGTCGTTTTCTGAAATCAGGTCACATTTTGTAATCGAACCTGGATTGCAGGCGATTAAGATGACATATTGCAACAACTTAAATTCAGCTCTACACAAAATAGCATCACTAACTCAAAATAACCGAGACATACGGAATCTGTGACAATAAAATTTATCCGTTCAAAATCAGTTAGGCTAACCATCAGGGATTTTTGCAAAAAATTGATAAAATGTTATTGTTGAATTTCCGGTTCAAAATGATTATAGGTAACTGTAATAACATGCTTGGTAAGAAACTAACGGTAGGTTGCCAATGGAAAGCGTGGTTATTGGAAAAGTCGTTTTCTGAAATCAGGTCACATTTTGTAATGGAATCTGGATTGCAGGCGATTTAGATGACATATTGCAACAACTTAAACTCAGCTCTACTCAAAATAACATCACTAACTCAACGGTTATTTTGACATACGGAATCTGTGACAATAAAATTTATCCGTTCAAAATCAGTTAGGCTAACCATCAGGGATTTTTGCAAAAAATTGATTAAATGTTGTTGTTGAATTTACGGTTCAAAATGATTATTGATAATTGTAATAACATGTTTGGCAAGAAACTAACAGTAGGTTGCCAATTGAAAGCGTGGTTATTGGAAAAGTCGTTTTCTGAAATCAGGTCACATTTTGTAATGGAATCTGGATTGCAGGCGATTTAGATGACATATTGCAACAACTTAAACTCAGCTCTACACAAAATAGCATCACTAACTCAAAATAACCGAGACATACGGAATCTGTGACAATAAAATTTATCCGTTCAAAATCAGTTACGCTAACAGGGTTTTTTGCAAAAAAATGATAAAATTTTATTGTTGAATTTCCGGTTCAAAATGATTATAGATAATTGTAATAACATGTTTGGCAAGAAACTAACGGTAGGTTGCCAATTGAAAGCGTGGTTATTGGAAAAGTCGTTTTCTGAAATCAGGTCACATTTTGTAATCGAACCTGGATTGCAGGCGATTAAGATGACATATTGCAACAACTTAAACTCAGCTCTACTCAAAATAGCATCACTAACTCAACGGTTATTTTGACATACGGAATCCGTGACAATAAAATTTATCCGTTCAAAATCAGTAAGGCTAACCCATCAGGGATTTTTGCAAAAAATTGATAAAATGTTATTGTTGAATTTCCGGTTCAAAATGATTATAGGTAACTGTAATAACATGCTTGGCAAGAAACTAACGGTAGGTTGCCAATGGAAAGCGTGGTTATTGGAAAAGTCGTTTTCTGAAATCAGGTCACATTTTGTAGTGGAATCTGGATAGCAGGAGATTTAGATGAAATATTGCAACAACTTAAACTCAGCTCTACACAAAATAGCATCACTAACTCAAAATAACCGAGACTTACGGAATCTGTGACAATAAAATTTATCCGTTCGAAATCAGTTAGGCTAACCATCAGGGATTTTTGCAAAAAATTGATAAAATGTTATTGTTGAATTTCCGGTTCAAAATGATTATAGGTAATTGTAATAACATGTTTGGAAAGCGTGGTTATTGGAAAAGTCGTTTTCTGAAATCAGGTCACATTTTGTAATGGAATCTGGATTGCAGGCGATTTAGATGACATATTGCAACAACTTAAACTCAGCTCTACACAAAATAGCATCACTAACTCAAAATAACCGAGACATACGGAATCTGTGACAATAAAATTTATCCGTTCAAAATAAGTAAGGCTAACCATCAGGGGTTTTTGCAAAAAAATGATAAAATTTTATTGTTGAATTTCCGGTTCAAAATGATTATAGATAATTGTAATAACATGTTTGGCAAGAAACTAACGGTAGGTTGCCAATTGAAAGCGTGGCTATTGGAAAAGTCGTTTTCTGAAATCAGGTCACATTTTGTAATCGAACCTGGATTGCAGGCGATTAAGATGACATATTGCAACAACTTAAACTCAGCTCTACTCAAAATAACATCACTAACTCAACGGTTATTTTGACATACGGTATCCGTGACAATAAAATTTATCCGTTCAAAATCAGTAAGGCTAACCCATCAGGGATTTTTGCAAAAAATTGATAAAATGTTATTGTTGAATTTCCGGTTCAAAATGATTATAGGTAACTGTAATAACATGTTTGGCAAGAAACTAACGGTAGGTTGCCAATGGAAAGCGTGGTTATTGGAAAAGTCGTTTTCTGAAATCAGGTCACATTTTGTAGTGGAATCTGGATAGCAGGCGATTTAGATGAAATATTGCAACAACTTAAACTCAGCTCTACACAAAATAGCATCACTAACTCAAAATAACCGAGACATACGGAATCTGTGACAATAAAATTTAGCCGTTCAAAATCAGTTAGGCTAACCATCAGGGATTTTTGCAAAAAATTGATAAAATGTTATTGTTGAATTTACGGTTCAAAATGATTATAGGTAACTGTAATAACATGCTTGGCAAGAAACTAACGGTAGGTTGCCAATGGAAAGCGTGGTTATTGGAAAAGTCGTTTTCTGAAATCAGGTCACATTTTGTAATCGAACCTGGATTGCAGGCGATTAAGATGACATATTGCAACAACTTAAATTCAGCTCTACTCAAAATAGCATCACTAACTCAAAATAACCGAGACATACGGAATCTGTGACAATAAAATTTATCCGTTCAAAATCAGTTACGCTAACAGGGTTTTTTGCAAAAAAATGATAAAATTTTATTGTTGAATTTCCGGTTCAAAATGATTATAGATAATTGTAATAACATGTTTGGCAAGAAACTAACGGTAGGTTGCCAATTGAAAGCGTGGTTATTGGAAAAGTCGTTTTCTGAAATCAGGTCACATTTTGTAATCGAACCTGGATTGCAGGCGATTAAGATGACATATTGCAACAACTTAAACTCAGCTCTACTCAAAATAGCATCACTAACTCAACGGTTATTTTGACATACGGAATCCGTGACAATAAAATTTATCCGTTCAAAATCAGTAAGGCTAACCCATCAGGGATTTTTGCAAAAAATTGATAAAATGTTATTGTTGAATTTCCGGTTCAAAATGATTATAGGGAACTGTAATAACATGCTTGGCAAGAAACTAACGGTAGGTTGCCAATGGAAAGCGTGGTTATTGGAAAAGTCGTTTTCTGAAATCAGGTCACATTTTGTAGTGGAATCTGGATAGCAGGCGATTTAGATGAAATATTGCAACAACTTAAACTCAGCTCTACACAAAATAGCATCACTAACTCAAAATAACCGAGACATACGGAATCTGTGACAATAAAATTTATCCGTTCAAAATCAGTTAGGCTAACCATCAGGGATTTTTGCAAAAAAATGATAAAATGTTATTGTTGAATTTCCGGTTCAAAATGATTATAGATAATTGTAATAACATGTTTCGCAAGAAACTAACGGTAGGTTGCCAATTGAAAGCGTGGTTATTGGAAAAGTCGTTTTCTGAAATCAGGTCACATTTTGTAATCGAACCTGGATTGCAGGCGATTAAGATGACATATTGCAACAACTTAAATTCAGCTCTACACAAAATAGCATCACTAACTCAAAATAACCGAGACATACGGAATCTGTGACAATAAAATTTATCCGTTCAAAATCAGTTAGGCTAACCATCAGGGATTTTTGCAAAAAATTGATAAAATGTTATTGTTGAATTTCCGGTTCAAAATGATTATAGGTAACTGTAATAACATGCTTGGCAAGAAACTAACGGTAGGTTGCCAATGGAAAGCGTGGTTATTGGAAAAGTCGTTTTCTGAAATCAGGTCACATTTTGTAATGGAATCTGGATAGCAGGCGATTTAGATGAAATATTGCAACAACTTAAACTCAGCTCTACACAAAATAGCATCACTAACTCAAAATAACCGAGACATACGGAATCTGTGACAATAAAATTTATCCGTTCAAAATCAGTTAGGCTAACCATCAGGGATTTTTGCAAAAAAATGATAAAATGTTATTGTTGAATTTCCGGTTCAAAATGATTATAGATAATTGTAATAACATGTTTCGCAAGAAACTAACGGTAGGTTGCCAATTGAAAGCGTGGTTATTGGAAAAGTCGTTTTCTGAAATCAGGTCACATTTTGTAATCGAACCTGGATTGCAGGCGATTAAGATGACATATTGCAACAACTTAAACTCAGCTCTACTCAAAATAGCATCACTAACTCAACGGTTATTTTGACATACGGAATCCGTGACAATAAAATTTATCCGTTCAAAATCAGTAAGGCTAACCCATCAGGGATTTTTGCAAAAAATTGATAAAATGTTATTGTTGAATTTCCGGTTCAAAATGATTATAGGGAACTGTAATAACATGCTTGGCAAGAAACTAACGGTAGGTTGCCAATGGAAAGCGTGGTTATTGGAAAAGTCGTTTTCTGAAATCAGGTCACATTTTGTAGTGGAATCTGGATAGCAGGCGATTTAGATGAAATATTGCAACAACTTAAACTCAGCTCTACACAAAATAGCATCACTAACTCAAAATAACCGAGACATACGGAATCTGTGACAATAAAATTTATCCGTTCAAAATCAGTTAGGCTAACCATCAGGGATTTTTGCAAAAAAATGATAAAATGTTATTGTTGAATTTCCGGTTCAAAATGATTATAGATAATTGTAATAACATGTTTCGCAAGAAACTAACGGTAGGTTGCCAATTGAAAGCGTGGTTATTGGAAAAGTCGTTTTCTGAAATCAGGTCACATTTTGTAATCGAACCTGGATTGCAGGCGATTAAGATGACATATTGCAACAACTTAAATTCAGCTCTACACAAAATAGCATCACTAACTCAAAATAACCGAGACATACGGAATCTGTGACAATAAAATTTATCCGTTCAAAATCAGTTAGGCTAACCATCAGGGATTTTTGCAAAAAATTGATAAAATGTTATTGTTGAATTTCCGGTTCAAAATGATTATAGGTAACTGTAATAACATGCTTGGCAAGAAACTAACGGTAGGTTGCCAATGGAAAGCGTGGTTATTGGAAAAGTCGTTTTCTGAAATCAGGTCACATTTTGTAATGGAATCTGGGTTGCAGGCGATTTAGATGACATATTGCAACAACTTAAACTCAGCTCTACACAAAATAGCATCACTAACTCAAAATAACCGAGACATACGGAATCTGTGACAATAAAATTTATCCGTTCAAAATCAGTAAGGCTAACCATCAGGGATTTTTGTAAAAAATTGATAAAATGTTATTGTTGAATTTCCGGTTCAAAATGATTATAGGTAACTGTAATAACATGCTTGGCAAGAAACTAACGGTAGGTTGCCAATGGAAAGCGTGGTTATTGGAAAAGTCGTTTTCTGAAATCAGGTCGCGTTTTGTAATGGAATCTGGATTGCAGGCGATTTAGATGACATATTGCAACAACTTAAATTCAGCTCTACACAAAATAGCATCACTAACTCAAAATAACCGAGACATACGGAATCTGTGACAATAAAATTTATCCGTTCAAAATCAGTTAGGCTAACCATCAGGGATTTTTGCAAAAAAATGATAAAATGTTATTGTTGAATTTCCGGTTCAAAATGATTATAGATAATTGTAATAACATGTTTCGCAAGAAACTAACGGTAGGTTGCCAATTGAAAGCGTGGTTATTGGAAAAGTCGTTTTCTGAAATCAGGTCACATTTTGTAATCGAACCTGGATTGCAGGCGATTAAGATGACATATTGCAACAACTTAAATTCAGCTCTACACAAAATAGCATCACTAACTCAAAATAACCGAGACATACGGAATCTGTGACAATAAAATTTATCCGTTCAAAATCAGTTAGGCTAACCATCAGGGATTTTTGCAAAAAATTGATAAAATGTTATTGTTGAATTTCCGGTTCAAAATGATTATAGGTAACTGTAATAACATGCTTGGCAAGAAACTAACGGTAGGTTGCCAATGGAAAGCGTGGTTATTGGAAAAGTCGTTTTCTGAAATCAGGTCACATTTTGTAGTGGAATCTGGATAGCAGGCGATTTACATGAAATATTGCAACAACTTAAACTCAGCTCTACACAAAATAGCATCACTAACTCAAAATAACCGAGACATACGGAATCTGTGACAATAAAATTTATCCGTTCAAAATCAGTTAGGCTAACCATCAGGGATTTTTGCAAAAAAATGATAAAATGTTATTGTTGAATTTCCGGTTCAAAATGATTATAGATAATTGTAATAACATGCTTGGCAAGAAACTAACGGTAGGTTGCCAATTGAAAGCGTGGTTATTGGAAAAGTCGTTTTCTGAAATCAGGTCACATTTTGTAATCGAACCTGGATTGCAGGCGATTAAGATGACATATTGCAACAACTTAAATTCAGCTCTACACAAAATAGCATCACTAACTCAAAATAACCGAGACATACGGAATCTGTGACAATAAAATTTATCCGTTCAAAATCAGTTAGGCTAACCATCAGGGATTTTTGCAAAAAAATGATAAAATGTTATTGTTGAATTTCCGGTTCAAAATGATTATAGGTAACTGTAATAACATGCTTGGCAAGAAACTAACGGTAGGTTGCCAATGGAAAGCGTGGTTATTGGAAAAGTCGTTTTCTGAAATCAGGTCACATTTTGTAATGGAATCTGGATTGCAGGCGATTTAGATGACATATTGCAACAACTTAAACTCAGCTCTACTCAAAATAGCATCACTAACTCAACGGTTATTTTGACATACAGAATCCGTGACAATAAAATTTATCCGTTCAAAATCAGTAAGGCTAACCCATCAGGGATTTTTGCAAAAAATTGATAAAATGTTATTGTTTAATTTCCGGTTCAAAATGATTATAGGTAACTGTAATAACATGCTTGGCAAGAAACTAACGGTAGGTTGCCAATGGAAAGCGTGGTTATTGGAAAAGTCGTTTTCTGAAATCAGGTCTCATTTTGTAATGGAATCTGGATTGCAGGCGAGTTAGATGACATATTGCAACAACTTAAACTCAGCTCTACACAAAATAGCATCACTAACTCAAAATAACCGAGACATACGGAATCTGTGACAATAAAATTTATCCGTTCAAAATCAGTTAGGCTAACCATCAGGGATTTTTGCAAAAAATTGATTAAATGTTGTTGTTGAATTTCCGGTTCAAAATGATTATTGATAATTGTAATAACATGTTTCGCAAGAAACTAACGGTAGGTTGCCAATTGAAAGCGTGGTTATTGGAAAAGTCGTTTTCTGAAATCAGGTCACATTTTGTAATGGAATCTGGATTGCAGGCGATTTAGATGACATATTGCAACAACTTAAACTCAGCTCTACTCAAAATAGCATCACTAACTCAACGGTTATTTTGACATACAGAATCCGTGACAATAAAATTTATCCGTTCAAAATCAGTAAGGCTAACCCATCAGGGATTTTTGCAAAAAATTGATAAAATGTTATTGTTGAATTTCCGGTTCAAAATGATTATAGGTAACTGTAATAACATGCTTGGCAAGAAACTAACGGTAGGTTGCCAATGTAAAGCGTGGTTATTGGAAAAGTCGTTTTCTGAAATCAGGTCACATTTTGTAATGGAATCTGGATTGCAGGCGATTTAGATGACATATTGCAACAACTTAAACTCAGCTCTACTCAAAATAGCATCACTAACTCAACGGTTATTTTGACATACAGAATCCGTGACAATAAAATTTATCCGTTCAAAATCAGTAAGGCTAACCCATCAGGGATTTTTGCAAAAAATTGATAAAATGTTATTGTTGAATTTCCGGTTCAAAATGATTATAGGTAACTGTAATAACATGCTTGGCAAGAAACTAACGGTAGGTTGCCAATGGAAAGCGTGGTTATTGGAAAAGTCGTTTTCTGAAATCAGGTCACATTTTGTAATGGAATCTGGATTGCAGGCGATTTAGATGACATATTGCAACAACTTAAACTCAGCTCTACACAAAATAGCATCACTAACTCAAAATAACCGAGACATACGGAATCTGTGACAATAAAATTTATCCGTTCAAAATCAGTTAGGCTAACCATCAGGGATTTTTGCAAAAAATTGATTAAATGTTGTTGTTGAATTTCCGGTTCAAAATGATTATTGATAATTGTAATAACATGTTTGGCAAGAAACTAACGGTAGGTTGCCAATTGAAAGCGTGGTTATTGGAAAAGTCGTTTTCTGAAATCAGGTCACATTTTGTAATGGAATCTGGATTGCAGGCGATTTAGATGACATATTGCAACAACTTAAACTCAGCTCTACACAAAATAGCATCACTAACTCAAAATAACCGAGACATACGGAATCTGTGACAATAAAATTTATCCGTTCAAAATCAGTTACGCTAACAGGGTTTTTTGCAAAAAAATGATAAAATTTTATTGTTGAATTTCCGGTTCAAAATGATTATAGATAATTGTAATAACATGTTTGGCAAGAAACTAACGGTAGGTTGCCAATTGAAAGCGTGGTTATTGGAAAAGTCGTTTTCTGAAATCAGGTCACATTTTGTAATCGAACCTGGATTGCAGGCGATTAAGATGACATATTGCAACAACTTAAACTCAGCTCTACTCAAAATAGCATCACTAACTCAACGGTTATTTTGACATACGGAATCCGTGACAATAAAATTTATCCGTTCAAAATCAGTAAGGCTAACCCATCAGGGATTTTTGCAAAAAATTGATAAAATGTTATTGTTGAATTTCCGGTTCAAAATGATTATAGGTAACTGTAATAACATGCTTGGCAAGAAACTAACGGTAGGTTGCCAATGGAAAGCGTGGTTATTGGAAAAGTCGTTTTCTGAAATCAGGTCACATTTTGTAATGGAATCTGGATAGCAGGCGATTTAGATGAAATATTGCAACAACTTAAACTCAGCTCTACACAAAATAGCATCACTAACTCAAAATAACCGAGACATACGGAATCTGTGACAATAAAATTTATCCGTTCAAAATCAGTTAGGCTAACCATCAGGGATTTTTGCAAAAAAATGATAAAATGTTATTGTTGAATTTCCGGTTCAAAATGATTATAGGTAATTGTAATAACATGTTTGGCAAGAAACTAACGGTAGGTTGCCAATGGAAAGCGTGGTTATTGGAAAAGTCGTTTTCTGAAATCAGGTCACATTTTGTAATGGAATCTGGATTGCAGGCGATTTAGATGACATATTGCAACAACTTAAACTCAGCTCTACACAAAATAGCATCACTAACTCAAAATAACCGAGACATACGGAATCTGTGACAATAAAATTTATCCGTTCATAATCAGTTAGGCTAACCATCAGGGATTTTTGCAAAAAAATGATAAAATGTTATTGTTGAATTTCCGGTTCAAAATGATTATAGGTAATTGTAATAATATGTTTGGCAAGAAACTAACGGTAGGTTGCCAATGGAAAGCGTGGTTATTGGAAAAGTCGTTTTCTGAAATCAGGTCACATTTTGTAATGGAATCTGGATTGCAGGCGATTTAGATGACATATTGCAACAACTTAAACTCAGCTCTACTCAAAATAGCATCACTAACTCAAAATAACCGAGACATACGGAATCTGTGACAATAAAATTTATCCGTTCAAAATCAGTAAGGCTAACCATCAGGGATTTTTGCAAAAAAATGATAAAATGTTATTGTTGAATTTCCGGTTCAAAATGATTATAGGTAATTGTAATAACATGTTTGGCAAGAAACTAACGGTAGGTTGCCAATGGAAAGCGTGGTTATTGGAAAAGTCGTTTTCTGAAATCAGGTCACATTTTGTAATGGAATCTGGATTGCAGGCGATTTAGATGACATATTGCAACAACTTAAACTCAGCTCTACACAAAATAGCATCACTAACTCAAAATAACCGAGACATACGGAATCTGTGACAATAAAATTTATCCGTTCAAAATCAGTTAGGCTAACCATCAGGGATTTTTGCAAAAAAATGATAAAATGTTATTGTTGAATTTCCGGTTCAAAATGATTATAGGTAATTGTAATAACATGTTTGGCAAGAAACTAACGGTAGGTTGCCAATTGAAAGCGTGGCTATTGGAAAAGTCGTTTTCTGAAATCAGGTCACATTTTGTAATCGAACCTGGATTGCAGGCGATTAAGATGACATATTGCAACAACTTAAACTCAGCTCTACTCAAAATAACATCACTAACTCAACGGTTATTTTGACATACGGAATCCGTGACAATAAAATTTATCCGTTCAAAATCAGTAAGGCTAACCCATCAGGGATTTTTGCAAAAAATTGATAAAATGTTATTGTTGAATTTCCGGTTCAAAATGATTATAGGTAACTGTAATAACATGCTTGGCAAGAAACTAACGGTAGGTTGCCAATGGAAAGCGTGGTTATTGGAAAAGTCGTTTTCTGAAATCAGGTCACATTTTGTAGTGGAATCTGGATAGCAGGCGATTTAGATGAAATATTGCAACAACTTAAACTCAGCTCTACACAAAATAGCATCACTAACTCAAAATAACCGAGACATACGGAATCTGTGACAATAAAATTTATCCGTTCAAAATCAGTTAGGCTAACCATCAGGGATTTTTGCAAAAAATTGATAAAATGTTATTGTTGAATTTCCGTTTCAAAATGATTATAGGTAACTGTAATAACATGCTTGGCAAGAAACTAACGGTAGGTTGCCAATGGAAAGCGTGGTTATTGGAAAAGTCGTTTTCTGAAATCAGGTCACATTTTGTAATCGAACCTGGATTGCAGGCGATTAAGATGACATATTGCAACAACTTAAATTCAGCTCTACTCAAAATAGCATCACTAACTCAAAATAACCGAGACATACGGAATCTGTGACAATAAAATTTATCCGTTCAAAATCAGTTACGCTAACAGGGTTTTTTGCAAAAAAATGATAAAATTTTATTGTTGAATTTCCGGTTCAAAATGATTATAGATAATTGTAATAACATGTTTGGCAAGAAACTAACGGTAGGTTGCCAATTGAAAGCGTGGTTATTGGAAAAGTCGTTTTCTGAAATCAGGTCACATTTTGTTATCGAACCTGGATTGCAGGCGATTAAGATGACATATTGCAACAACTTAAACTCAGCTCTACTCAAAATAGCATCACTAACTCAACGGTTATTTTGACATACGGAATCCGTGACAATAAAATTTATCCGTTCAAAATCAGTAAGGCTAACCCATCAGGGATTTTTGCAAAAAATTGATAAAATGTTATTGTTGAATTTCCGGTTCAAAATGATTATAGGTAACTGTAATAACATGTTTGGCAAGAAACTAACGGTAGGTTACCAATGGAAAGCGTGGTTATTGGAAAAGTCGTTTTCTGAAATCAGGTCACATTTTGTAATGGAATCTGGATAGCAGGCGATTTAGATGAAATATTGCAACAACTTAAACTCAGCTCTACACAAAATAGCATCACTAACTCAAAATAACCGAGACATACGGAATCTGTGACAATAAAATTTATCCGTGCAAAATCAGTTAGGCTAACCATCAGGGATTTTTGCAAAAAAATGATAAAATGTTATTGTTGAATTTCCGGTTCAAAATGATTATAGATAATTGTAATAACATGTTTCGCAAGAAACTAACGGTAGGTTGCCAATTGAAAGCGTGGTTATTGGAAAAGTCGTTTTCTGAAATCAGGTCACATTTTGTAATCGAACCTGGATTGCAGGCGATTAAGATGACATATTGCAACAACTTAAATTCAGCTCTACACAAAATAACATCACTAACTCAAAATAACCGAGACATACGGAATCTGTGACAATAAAATTTATCCGTTCAAAATCAGTTAGGCTAACCCATCAGGGATTTTTGCAAAAAATTGATAAAATGTTATTGTTGAATTTCCGGTTCAAAATGATTATAGGTAACTGTAATAACATGCTTGGCAAGAAACTAACGGTAGGTTGCCAATGGAAAGCGTGGTTATTGGAAAAGTCGTTTTCTGAAATCAGGTCACATTTTGTAGTGGAATCTGGATAGCAGGCGATTTAGATGAAATATTGCAACAACTTAAACTCAGCTCTACACAAAATAGCATCACTAACTCAAAATAACCGAGACATACGGAATCTGTGACAATAAAATTTATCCGTTCAAAATCAGTTAGGCTAACCATCAGGGATTTTTGCAAAAAATTGATAAAATGTTATTGTTGAATTTCCGTTTCAAAATGATTATAGGTAACTGTAATAACATGCTTGGCAAGAAACTAACGGTAGGTTGCCAATGGAAAGCGTGGTTATTGGAAAAGTCGTTTTCTGAAATCAGGTCACATTTTGTAATCGAACCTGGATTGCAGGCGATTAAGATGACATATTGCAACAACTTAAATTCAGCTCTACTCAAAATAGCATCACTAACTCAAAATAACCGAGACATACGGAATCTGTGACAATAAAATTTATCCGTTCAAAATCAGTTACGCTAACAGGGTTTTTTTGCAAAAAAATGATAAAATTTTATTGTTGAATTTCCGGTTCAAAATGATTATAGATAATTGTAATAACATGTTTGGCAAGAAACTAACGGTAGGTTGCCAATTGAAAGCGTGGTTATTGGAAAAGTCGTTTTCTGAAATCAGGTCACATTTTGTTATCGAACCTGGATTGCAGGCGATTAAGATGACATATTGCAACAACTTAAACTCAGCTCTACTCAAAATAGCATCACTAACTCAACGGTTATTTTGACATACGGAATCCGTGACAATAAAATTTATCCGTTCAAAATCAGTAAGGCTAACCCATCAGGGATTTTTGCAAAAAATTGATAAAATGTTATTGTTGAATTTCCGGTTCAAAATGATTATAGGTAACTGTAATAACATGTTTGGCAAGAAACTAACGGTAGGTTACCAATGGAAAGCGTGGTTATTGGAAAAGTCGTTTTCTGAAATCAGGTCACATTTTGTAATGGAATCTGGATAGCAGGCGATTTAGATGAAATATTGCAACAACTTAAACTCAGCTCTACACAAAATAGCATCACTAACTCAAAATAACCGAGACATACGGAATCTGTGACAATAAAATTTATCCGTGCAAAATCAGTTAGGCTAACCATCAGGGATTTTTGCAAAAAAATGATAAAATGTTATTGTTGAATTTCCGGTTCAAAATGATTATAGATAATTGTAATAACATGTTTCGCAAGAAACTAACGGTAGGTTGCCAATTGAAAGCGTGGTTATTGGAAAAGTCGTTTTCTGAAATCAGGTCACATTTTGTAATCGAACCTGGATTGCAGGCGATTAAGATGACATATTGCAACAACTTAAATTCAGCTCTACTCAAAATAGCATCACTAACTCAAAATAACCGAGACATACGGAATCTGTGACAATAAAATTTATCCGTTCAAAATCAGTTACGCTAACAGGGTTTTTTGCAAAAAAATGATAAAATTTTATTGTTGAATTTCCGGTTCAAAATGATTATAGATAATTGTAATAACATGTTTGGCAAGAAACTAACGGTAGGTTGCCAATTGAAAGCGTGGTTATTGGAAAAGTCGTTTTCTGAAATCAGGTCACATTTTGTAATCGAACCTGGATTGCAGGCGATTAAGATGACATATTGCAACAACTTAAACTCAGCTCTACTCAAAATAGCATCACTAACTCAACGGTTATTTTGACATACGGAATCCGTGACAATAAAATTTATCCGTTCAAAATCAGTAAGGCTAACCCATCAGGGATTTTTGCAAAAAATTGATAAAATGTTATTGTTGAATTTCCGGTTCAAAATGATTATAGGTAACTGTAATAACATGCTTGGCAAGAAACTAACGGTAGGTTGCCAATGGAAAGCGTGGTTATTGGAAAAGTCGTTTTCTGAAATCAGGTCACATTTTGTAGTGGAATCTGGATAGCAGGCGATTTAGATGAAATATTGCAACAACTTAAACTCAGCTCTACACAAAATAGCATCACTAACTCAAAATAACCGAGACATACGGAATCTGTGACAATAAAATTTATCCGTTCAAAATCAGTTAGGCTAACCATCAGGGATTTTTGCAAAAAATTGATAAAATGTTATTGTTGAATTTCCGGTTCAAAATGATTATAGGTAATTGTAATAACATGTTTGGCAAGAAACTAACGGTAGGTTGCCAATGGAAAGCGTGGCTATTGGAAAAGTCGTTTTCTGAAATCAGGTCACATTTTGTAATCGAACCTGGATTGCAGGCGATTAAGATGACATATTGCAACAACTTAAACTCAGCTCTACTCAAAATAACATCACTAACTCAACGGTTATTTTGACATACGGAATCCGTGACAATAAAATTTATCCGTTCAAAATCAGTAAGGCTAACCCATCAGGGATTTTTGCAAAAAATTGATAAAATGTTATTGTTGAATTTCCGGTTCAAAATGATTATAGGTAACTGTAATAACATGCTTGGCAAGAAACTAACGGTAGGTTGCCAATGGAAAGCGTGGTTATTGGAAAAGTCGTTTTCTGAAATCAGGTCACATTTTGTAGTGGAATCTGGATAGCAGGCGATTTAGATGAAATATTGCAACAACTTAAACTCAGCTCTACACAAAATAGCATCACTAACTCAAAATAACCGAGACATATGGAATCTGTGACAATAAAATTTATCCGTTCAAAATCAGTTAGGCTAACCATCAGGGATTTTTGCAAAAAATTGATAAAATGTTATTGTTGAATTTTCGTTTCAAAATGATTATAGGTAACTGTAATAACATGCTTGGCAAGAAACTAACGGTAGGTTGCCAATGGAAAGCGTGGTTATTGGAAAAGTCGTTTTCTGAAATCAGGTCACATTTTGTAATCGAACCTGGATTGCAGGCGATTAAGATGACATATTGCAACAACTTAAATTCAGCTCTACTCAAAATAGCATCACTAACTCAAAATAACCGAGACATACGGAATCTGTGACAATAAAATTTATCCGTTCAAAATCAGTTACGCTAACAGGGTTTTTTGCAAAAAAATGATAAAATTTTATTGTTGAATTTCCGGTTCAAAATGATTATAGATAATTGTAATAACATGTTTGGCAAGAAACTAACGGTAGGTTGCCAATTGAAAGCGTGGTTATTGGAAAAGTCGTTTTCTGAAATCAGGTCACATTTTGTAATCGAACCTGGATTGCAGGCGATTAAGATGACATATTGCAACAACTTAAACTCAGCTCTACTCAAAATAGCATCACTAACTCAACGGTTATTTTGACATACGGAATCCGTGACAATAAAATTTATCCGTTCAAAATCAGTAAGGCTAACCCATCAGGGATTTTTGCAAAAAATTGATAAAATGTTATTGTTGAATTTCCGGTTCAAAATGATTATAGGTAACTGTAATAACATGTTTGGCAAGAAACTAACGGTAGGTTACCAATGGAAAGCGTGGTTATTGGAAAAGTCGTTTTCTGAAATCAGGTCACATTTTGTAATGGAATCTGGATAGCAGGCGATTTAGATGAAATATTGCAACAACTTAAACTCAGCTCTACACAAAATAGCATCACTAACTCAAAATAACCGAGACATACGGAATCTGTGACAATAAAATTTATCCGTGCAAAATCAGTTAGGCTAACCATCAGGGATTTTTGCAAAAAAATGATAAAATGTTATTTTTGAATTTCCGGTTCAAAATGATTATAGATAATTGTAATAACATGTTTCGCAAGAAACTAACGGTAGGTTGCCAATTGAAAGCGTGGTTATTGGAAAAGTCGTTTTCTGAAATCAGGTCACATTTTGTAATCGAACCTGGATTGCAGGCGATTAAGATGACATATTGCAACAACTTAAATTCAGCTCTACACAAAATAACATCACTAACTCAAAATAACCGAGACATACGGAATCTGTGACAATAAAATTTATCCGTTCAAAATCAGTTAGGCTAACCATCAGGGATTTTTGCAAAAAAATGATAAAATTTTATTGTTGAATTTCCGGTTCAAAATGATTATAGATAATTGTAATAACATGTTTGGCAAGAAACTAACGGTAGGTTGCCAATGGAAAGCGTGGTTATTGGAAAAGTCGTTTTCTGAAATCAGGTCACATTTTGTAATGGAATCTGGATTGCAGGCGATTTAGATGACATATTGCAACAACTTAAACTCAGCTCTACACAAAATAGCATCACTAACTCAAAATAACCGAGACATACGGAATCTGTGACAATAAAATTTATCCGTTCAAAATTATTAAGGCTAACCATCAGGGATTTTTGTAAAAAATTGATAAAATGTTATTGTTGAATTTCCGGTTCAAAATGATTATAGGTAACTGTAATAACATGCTTGGCAAGGAACTAACGGTAGGTTGCCAATGGAAAGCGTGGTTATTGGAAAAGTCGTTTTCTGAAATCAGGTCACGTTTTGTAATGGAATCTGGATTGCAGGCGATTTAGATGACATATTGCAACAACTTAAACTCAGCTTTACACAAAATAGCATCACTAACTCAAAATAACCGAGACATACGGAATCTGTGACAATAAAATTTATCCGTTCAAAATCAGTAAGGCTAACCATCAGGGATTTTTGCAAAAAATTGATTAAATGTTGTTGTTGAATTTCAGGTTCAAAATGATTATTGATAATTGTAATAACATGTTTGGCAAGAAACTAACGGTAGGTTGCCAATTGAAAGCGTGGTTATTGGAAAAGTCGTTTTCTGAAATCAGGTCACATTTTGTAATGGAATCTGGATTGCAGGCGATTTAGATGACATATTGCAACAACTTAAACTCAGCTCTACTCAAAATAACATCACTAACTCAACGGTTATTTTGACATACGGAATCTGTGACAATAAAATTTATCCGTTCAAAATCAGTAAGGCTAACCATCAGGGATTTTTGCAAAAAATTGATTAAATGTTGTTGTTGAATTTCCGGTTCAAAATGATTATTGATAATTGTAATAACATGTTTGGCAAGAAACTAACGGTAGGTTGCCAATTGAAAGCGTGGTTATTGGAAAAGTCGTTTTCTGAAATCAGGTCACATTTTGTAATCGAACCTGGATTGCAGGCGATTAAGATGACATATCGCAACAACTTAAATTCAGCTCTACACAAAATAGCATCACTAACTCAAAATAACCGAGACATACGGAATCTGTGACAATAAAATTTATCCGTTCAAAATAAGTAAGGCTAACCATCAGGGATTTTTGCAAAAAAATGATAAAATTTTATTGTTGAAAAATAATCGAACTAATCGAACCGGGATTGCAGGCGATTAAGATGACATATTGCAACAACTTAAACTCAGCTCTACTCAAAATAACATCACTAACTCAACGGTTATTTTGACATACGGAATCTGTGACAATAAAATTTATCCGTTCAAAATCAGTAAGGCTAACCATCAGGGATTTTTGCAAAAAATTAATAAAATTTTACTGTTGAATTTCCGGTTCAAAATGTTTATAGGTAATTGTAATAACATGTTTGGCAAAAAACTAAGGGTAGGTTGCCAATGGAAAGCGTGGTTATTGGAATAGCCGTTTTCTGAAATCAGGTCACATTTTGTAATCGAACCTGGATTGCACGCGATTAAGATGACATATTGCAACAACTTAAACTCAGCTCTACACAAAATAACATCACTAACTCAAAATAACCGAGACATACGGAATCTGTGACAATAAAATTTATCCGTTCAAAATCAGTAAGGCTAACCATCAGGGATTTTTGCAAAAAATTGATAAAATGTTATTGTTGAATGTCCGGTTCAAAATGATTATAGATAATTGTAATAACATGTTTGGCAAGAAACTAACGGTAGGTTGCCAATTGAAAGCGTGGTTATTGGAAAAGTCGTTTTCTGAAATCAGGTCACATTTTGTAATCGAACCTGGATTGCAGGCGATTAAGATGACATATTGCAACAACTTAAACTCAGCTTACTCAAAATAGCATCACTAACTCAAAATAACCAAGACATACGGAATCTGTGACAATAAAATTTATCCGTTCAAAATAAGTAAGGCTAACCATCAGGGATTTTTGCAAAAAAATGATAAAATTTTATTGTTGAAAAATAATCGAACTAATCGAACCTGGATTGCAGGCGATTAAGATGACATATTGCAACAACTTAAACTCAGCTCTATTCAAAATAGCATCACTAACTCAAAATAACCGAGACATACGGAATCTGTGACAATAAAATTTATCCGTTCAAAATCAGTAAGGCTAACACCATCAGGGATTTTTGCAAAAAATTGATTAAATGTTGTTGTTGAATTTCCGGTTCAAAATGATTATTGATAATTGTAATAACATGTTTGGCAAGAAACTAACGGTAGGTTGCCAATTGAAAGCGTGGTTATTGGAAAAGTCGTTTTCTGAAATCAGGTCACATTTTGTAATCGAACCTGGATTGCAGGCGATTAAGATGACATATTGCAACAACTTAAACTCAGCTCTACTCAAAATAACATCACTAACTCAAAATAACCGAGACATACGGAATCTGTGACAATACAATTTATCCGTTCAAAATAAGTAGGGCTAACAGGGGTTTTTGCAAGAAATTGATAAAATGTTATTGTTGAATTTCCGGTTCAAAATGATTATAGGTAATTGTAATAACATGTTTGGCAAGAAACTAACGGTAGGTTGCCAATGGAAAGCGTGATTATTGGAATAGCCGTTTTCTGAAATCAGGTCACATTTTGTGATCGAACCTGGATTGCACGCGATTAAGATGACATATTGCAACAACTTAAACTCAGCTCTACTCAAAATAACATCACTAACTCAAAATAACCGAGACATACGGAATCGGTGGCAATACAATTATTCCGTTCAAAATAAGTAAGGCTAACCATCAGGGATTTTTGCAAAAAAAATGATAAACTTTTATTGTTGAAAAATAATCGAACTAATCGAACCTGGATTGCAGGCGATTAAGATGACATATTGCAACAACTTAAACTCAGCTCTACTCAAAATAGCATCACTAACTCAAAATAACCGAGACATACGGAATCTGTGACAATAAAATTTATCCGTTCAAAATCAGTAAGGCTAACCATCAGGGATTTTTGCAAAAAATTGATTAAATGTTGTTGTTGAATTTCCGGTTCAAAATGATTATTGATAATTGTAATAACATGTTTGGCAAGAAACTAACGGTAGGTTGCCAATTGAAAGCGTGGTTATTGGAAAAGTCGTTTTCTGAAATCAGGTCACATTTTGTAATCGAACCTGGATTGCAGGCGATTAAGATGACATATTGCAACAACTTAAACTCAGCTTACTCAAAATAGCATCACTAACTCAAAATAACCGAGACATACGGAATCTGTGACAATAAAATTTATCCGTTCAAAATAAGTAAGGCTAACCATCAGGGATTTTTGCAAAAAATTGATAAAATTTTACTGTTGAATTTCCGGTTCAAAATGTGTATAGGTAATTGTAATAATAATAACATGTTTGGCAAAAAACTAAGGGTAGGTTGCCAATGGAAAGCGTGGTTATTGGAATAGCCGTTTTCTGAAATCAGGTCACATTTTGTAATCGAACCTGGATTGCACGCGATTAAGATGACATATTGCAACAACTTAAACTCAGCTCTACTCAAAATAACATCACTAACTCAAAATAACCGAGACATACGGAATCTGTGACAATAAAATTTATCCGTTCAAAATAAGTAAGGCTAACCATCAGGGATTTTTGCAAAAAAATGATAAAATTTTATTGTTGAAAAATAATCGAACTAATCGAACCTGGATTGCAGGCGATTAAGATGACATATTGCAACAACTTAAACTCAGCTCTACTCAAAATAGCATCACTAACTCAAAATAACCGAGACATACGGAATCTGTGACAATAAAATTTATCCGTTCAAAATAAGTAGGGCTAACAGGGGTTTTTGCAAGAAATTGATAAAATTTTATTGTTGAATTTCCGGTTCAAAATGATTATAGGTAATTGTAATAACATGTTTGGCAAGAAACTAACGGTAGGTTGCCAATGGAAAGCGTGATTATTGGAAAAGTTGTTTTCTGAAATCAGGTCACATTTTGTGATCGAACCTGGATTGCACGCGATTAAGATGACATATTGCAACAACTTAAACTAAGCTCTACTCAAAATAACATCACTAACTCAAAATAACCGAGACATACGGAATCTGTGACAATACAATTTATCCGTTCAAAATAAGTAAGGCTAACCATGAGGGATTTTTGCAAAAAAATGATAAAATTTTATTGTTGAAAAATAATCGAACTAATCGAACCTGGATTGCAGGCGATTTAGATGACATATTGCAACAACTTAAACTCAGCTCTACTCAAAATAGCATCACTAACTCAAAATAACCGAGACATACGGAATCTGTGACAATAAAATTTATCCGTTCAAAATCAGTAAGGCTAACACCATCAGGGATTTTTGCAAAAAATTGATTAAATGTTGTTGTTGAATTTCCGGTTCAAAATGATTATTGATAATTGTAATAACATGTTTGGCAAGAAACTAACGGTAGGTTGCCAATTGAAAGCGTGGTTATTGGAAAAGTCGTTTTCTGAAATCAGGTCACATTTTGTAATCGAACCTGGATTGCAGGCGATTAAGATGACATATTGCAACAACTTAAATTCAGCTCTACTCAAAATAGCATCACTAACTCAAAATAACCGAGACATACGGAATCTGTGACAATAAAATTTATTCGTTCAAAATCAGTTAGGCTAACCATCAGGGATTTTTGCAAAAAAATGATAAAATTTTATTGTTGAATTTCCGGTTCAAAATGATTATAGGTAACTGTAATAACATGTTTCGCAAGAAACTAACGGTAGGTTGCCAATAGAAAGCGTGGTTATTGGAAAAGTCGTTTTCTGAAATCAGGTCACATTTTGTAATGGAATCTGGATTGCAGGCGATTTAGATGACATATTGCAACAACTTAAATCAGCTCTACTCAAAATAGCATCACTAACTCAAAATAACCGAGACATACGGAATCTATGACAATAAAATTTATCCGTTCAAAATCAGTAAGGCTAACCATCAGGGATTTTTGTAAAAAATTGATAAAATGTTATTTTTGAATTTCCGGTTCAAAATGATTATAGGTAATAACATGCTTGGCAAGAAACTAACGGTAGGTTGCCAATGGAAAGCGTGGTTATTGGAAAAGTCGTTTTCTGAAATCAGGTCACATTTTGTAATGGAATCTGGATTGCAGGCGATTTAGATGACATATTGCAACAACTTAAACTCAGCTCTACACAAAATAACATCACTAACTCAAAATAACCGAGACATACGGAATCTGTGACAATAAAATTTATCCGTTCAAAATCAGTAAGGCTAACCATCAGGGATTTTTGCAAAAAATTGATAAAATGTTATTGTTGAATTTCCGGTTCAAAATGATTATAGGTAACTGTAATAACATGTTTGGCAAGAAACTAACAGTAGGTTGCCAATGGAAAGCGTGGTTATTGGAAAAGTCGTTTTCTGAAATCAGGTCACATTTTGTAATGGAATCTGGATTGCAGGCGATTTAGATGACATATTGCAACAACTTAAACTCAGCTCTACTCAAAATAACATCACTAACTCAAAATAACCGAAACATACGGAATCTGTGACAATAAAATTTATCCGTTCAAAATCAGTAAGGCTAACCATCAGGGATTTTTGCAAAAAATTGATAAAATGTTATTGTTGAATTTCCGGTTCAAAATGATTATAGGTAACTGTAATAACATGCTTGGCAAGAAACTAACGGTAGGTTGCCAATGGAAAGCGTGGTTATTGGAAAAGTCGTTTTCTGAAATCAGGTCACATTTTGTAATCGAACCTGGATTGCAGGCGATTTAGATGACATATTGCAACAACTTAAACTCAGCTCTACTCAAAATAACATCACTAACTCAAAATAACCGAGACATACGGAATCTGTGACAATAAAATTTATCCGTTCAAAATCAGTAAGGCTAACAACCATCAGGGATTTTTGCAAACAATTGATAAAATGTTATTGTTGAATTTCCGGTTCAAAATGATTATAGTTAACTGTAATAACATGCTTGGCAAGAAACTAACGGTAGGTTGCCAATGGAAAGCGTGGTTATTGGAAAAGTCGTTTTCTGAAATCAGGTCACATTTTGTAATGGAATCTGGATTGCAGGCGATTTAGATGACATATTGCAACAACTTAAACTCAGCTCTACACAAAATAACATCACTAACTCAAAATAACCGAGACATACGGAATCTGTGACAATAAAATTTATCCGTTCAAAATCAGTAAGGCTAACCATCAGGGATTTTTGCAAAAAATTGATAAAATGTTATTGTTGAATTTCCGGTTCAAAATGATTATAGGTAACTGTAATAACATGCTTGGCAAGAAACTAACGGTAGGTTGCCAATGGAAAGCGTGGTTATTGGAAAAGTCGTTTTCTGAAATCAGGTCACATTTTGTAATCGAACCTGGATTGCAGGCGATTAAGATGACATATTGCAACAACTTAAACTCAGCTCTACACAAAATAACATCACTAACTCAAAATAACCGAGACATACGGAATCTGTGACAATAAAATTTATCCGTTCAAAATCAGTAAGGCTAACCATCAGGGATTTTTGCAAAAAATTGATAAAATGTTATTGTTGAATGTCCGGTTCAAAATGATTATAGATAATTGTAATAACATGTTTGGCAAGAAACTAACGGTAGGTTACCAATTGAAAGCGTGGTTATTGGAAAAGCCGTTTTCTGAAATCAGGTCACATTTTGTAATCGAACCTGGATTGCAGGCGATTAAGATGACATATTGCAACAACTTAAACTCAGCTCTACTCAAAATAGCATCACTAACTCAACGGTTATTTTGACATACGGAATCTGTGACAATAAAATTTATCCGTTCAAAATCAGTAAGGCTAACCATCAGGGATTTTTGCAAAAAATTGATAAAATGTTATTGTTGAATTTCCGGTTCAAAATGATTATAGGTAACTGTAATAACATGCTTGGCAAGAAACTAACGGTAGGTTGCCAATGGAAAGCGTGGTTATTGGAAAAGTCGTTTTCTGAAATCAGGTCACATTTTGTAATGGAATCTGGATTGCAGGCGATTTAGATGACATATTGCAACAACTTAAACTCAGCTCTACTCAAAATAGCATCACTAACTCAAAATAACCGAGACATACGGAATCTGTGACAATAAAATTTATCCGTTCAAAATCAGTAAGGCTAACCATCAGGGATTTTTGCAAAAAAATGATAAAATTTTATTGTTGAAATTCCGGTTCAAAATGATTATAGGTAACTGTAATAACATGTTTGGCAAGAAACTAACGGTAGGTTGCCAATGGAAAGCGTGGTTATTGGAAAAGTCGTTTTCTGAAATCAGGTCACATTTTGTAATTGAATCTGGATTGCAGGCGATTTACAGCTCTACACAAAATAGCATCACTAACTCAAAATAACCGAGACATACGGAATCTGTGACAATAAAATTTATCCGTTCAAAATCAGTAAGGCTAACCATCAGGGATTTTTGCAAACAATTGATAAAATGTTATTGTTGAATTTCCGGTTCAAAATGATTATAGTTAACTGTAATAACATGCTTGGCAAGAAACTAACGGTAGGTTGCCAATGGAAAGCGTGGTTATTGGAAAAGTCGTTTTCTGAAATCAGGTCACATTTTGTAATTGAATCTGGATTGCAGGCGATTTACAGCTCTACACAAAATAACATCACTAACTCAAAATAACCGAGACATACGGAATCTGTGACAATAAAATTTATCCGTTCAAAATAAGTAAGGCTAACCATCAGGGATTTTTGCAAACAATTGATAAAATGTTATTGTTGAATTTCCGGTTCAAAATGATTATAGGTAACTGTAATAACATGTTTGGCAAGAAACTAACGGTAGGTTGCCAATGGAAAGCGTGGTTATTGGAAAAGTCGTTTTCTGAAATCAGGTCACATTTTGTAATTGAATCTGGATTGCAGGCGATTTACAGCTCTTCACAAAATAGCATCACTAACTCAAAATAACCGAGACATACGGAATCTGTGACAATAAAATTTATCCGTTCAAAATCAGTAAGGCTAACCATCAGGGATTTTTGCAAACAATTGATAAAATGTTATTGTTGAATTTCCGGTTCAAAATGATTATAGTTAACTGTAATAACATGCTTGGCAAGAAACTAACGGTAGGTTGCCAATGGAAAGCGTAGTTATTGGAAAAGTCGTTTTCTGAAATCAGGTCACATTTTGTAATCGAACCTGGATTGCAGGCGATTAAGATGACATATTGCAACAACTTAAACTCAGCTCTACTCAAAATAACATCACTAACTCAAAATAACCGAGACATACGGAATCTGTGACAATAAAATTTATCCGTTCAAAATCAGTAAGGCTAACCATCAGGGATTTTTGTAAAAAATTGATAAAATGTTATTGTTGAATTTCCGGTTCAAAATGATTATAGGTAACTGTAATAACATGTTTGGCAAGAAACTAACGGTAGGTTGCCAATTGAAAGCGTGGTTATTGGAAAAGTCGTATTCTGAAATCAGGTCACATTTTGTAATGGAATCTGGATTGCAGGCGATTAAGATGACATATTGCAACAACTTAAACTCAGCTCTACACAAAATAAAATCACTAACTCAAAATAACCTAGACATACGGAATCTGTGACAATAAAATTTATCCGTTCAAAATCAGTAAGGCTAACCATCAGGGATTTTTGCAAAAAATTGATAAAATGTTATTGTTGAATTTCCGGTTCAAAATGATTATAGGTAACTGTAATAACATGCTTGGCAAGAAACTAACGGTAGGTTGCTAATGGAAAGCGTGGTTATTGGAAAAGTCGTTTTCTGAAATCAGGTCACATTTTGTAATCGAACCTGGATTGCAGGCGATTTAGATGACATATTGCAACAACTTAAACTCAGCTCTACACAAAATAACATCACTAACTCAAAATAACCGAGACATACGGAATCTGTGACAATAAAATTTATCCGTTCAAAATCAGTAAGGCTAACCATCAGGGATTTTTGCAAAAAATTGATAAAATGTTATTGTTGAATGTCCGGTTCAAAATGATTATAGATAATTGTAATAACATGTTTGGCAAGAAACTAACGGTAGGTTGCCAATTGAAAGCGTGGTTATTGGAAAAGTCGTTTTCTGAAATCAGGTCACATTTTGTAATCGAACCTGGATTGCAGGCGATTAAGATGACATATTGCAACAACTTAAACTCAGCTCTACTCAAAATAGCATCACTAACTCAAAATAACCGAGACATACGGAATCTGTGACAATAAAATTTATCCGTTCAAAATCAGTAAGGCTAACCATCAGGGATTTTTGCAAAAAATTGATAAAATGTTATTGTTGAATTTCCGGTTCAAAATGATTATAGGTAACTGTAATAACATGTTTGGCAAGAAACTAACGGTAGGTTGCCAATTGAAAGCGTGGTTATTGGAAAAGTCGTATTCTGAAATCAGGTCACATTTTGTAATGGAATCTGGATTGCAGGCGATTAAGATGACATATTGCAACAACTTAAACTCAGCTCTACTCAAAATAACATCACTAACTCAAAATAACCGAAACATACGGAATCTGTGACAATAAAATTTATCCGTTCAAAATAAGTAAGGCTAACCATCAGGGATTTTTGCAAAAAATTGATAAAATGTTATTCTTGAATTTCCGGTTCAAAATGATTATAGGTAACTGTAATAACATGCTTGGCAAGAAACTAACGGTAGGTTGCCAATGGAAAGCGTGGTTATTGGAAAAGTCGTTTTCTGAAATCAGGTCACATTTTGTAATCGAACCTGGATTGCAGGCGATTTAGATGACATATTGCAACAACTTAAACTCAGCTCTACTCAAAATAACATCACTAACTCAAAATAACCGAAACATACGGAATCTGTGACAATAAAATTTATCCGTTCAAAATCAGTAAGGCTAACCATCAGGGATTTTTGCAAAAAATTGATAAAATGTTATTGTTGAATTTCCGGTTCAAAATGATTATAGGTAACTGTAATAACATGCTTGGCAAGAAACTAACGGTAGGTTGCCAATGGAAAGCGTGGTTATTGGAAAAGTCGTCTTCTGAAATCAGGTCACATTTTGTAATCTAACCTGGATTGCAGGCGATTTAGATGACATATTGCAACAACTTAAACTCAGCTCTACTCAAAATAACATCACTAACTCAAAATAACCGAAACATACGGAATCTGTGACAATAAAATTTATCCGTTCAAAATCAGTAAGGCTAACCATCAGGGATTTTTGCAAAAAATTGATAAAATGTTATTGTTGAATTTCCGGTTCAAAATGATTATAGGTAACTGTAATAACATGCTTGGCAAGAAACTAACGGTAGGTTGCCAATGGAAAGCGTGGTTATTGGAAAAGTCGTTTTCTGAAATCAGGTCACATTTTGTAATCGAACCTGGATTGCAGGCGATTTAGATGACATATTGCAACAACTTAAACTCAGCTCTACTCAAAATAACATCACTAACTCAAAATAACCGAGACATACGGAATCTGTGATAATAAAATTTATCCGTTCAAAATCAGTAAGGCTAACCATCAGGGATTTTTGTAAAAAATTGATAAAATGTTATTGTTGAATTTCCGGTTCAAAATGATTATTGATAATTGTAATAACATGTTTGGCAAGAAACTAACGGTAGGTTGCCAATGGAAAGCGTGGTTATTGGAAAAGTCGTTTTCTGAAATCAGGTCACATTTTGTAATCGAACCTGGATTGCAGGCGATTAAGATGACATATTGCAACAACTTAAACTCAGCTTACTCAAAGTAACATCACTAACTCAAAATAACCGAGACATACGGAATCTGTGACAATAAAATTTATCCGTTCAAAATCAGTAAGGCTAACCACCAGGGATTTTTGCAAAAAATTGATAAAATGTTATTGTTGAATTTCCGGTTCAAAATGATTATAGGTAACTGTAATAACATGCTTGGCAAGAAACTAACGGTAGGTTGCTAATGGAAAGCGTGGTTATTGGAAAAGTCGTTTTCTGAAATCAGGTCACATTTTGTAATCGAACCTGGATTGCAGGCGATTTAGATGACATATTGCAACAACTTAAACTCAGCTCTACACAAAATAACATCACTAACTCAAAATAACCGAGACATACGGAATCTGTGACAATAAAATTTATCCGTTCAAAATCAGTAAGGCTAACCATCAGGGATTTTTGCAAAAAATTGATAAAATGTTATTGTTGAATGTCCGGTTCAAAATGATTATAGATAATTGTAATAACATGTTTGGCAAGAAACTAACGGTAGGTTGCCAATTGAAAGCGTGGTTATTGGAAAAGTCGTTTTCTGAAATCAGGTCACATTTTGTAATCGAACCTGGATTGCAGGCGATTAAGATGACATATTGCAACAACTTAAACTCAGCTCTACTCAAAATAGCATCACTAACTCAAAATAACCGTGACATACGGAATCTGTGACAATAAAATTTATCCGTTCAAAATCAGTAAGGCTAACCATCAGGGATTTTTGCAAAAAATTGATAAAATGTTATTGTTGAATTTCCGGTTCAAAATGATTATAGATAACTGTAATAACATGCTTGGCAAGAAACTAACGGTAGGTTGCCAATGGAAAGTGTGGTTATTGGAAAAGTCGTTTTCTGAAATCAGGTCACATTTTGTAATCGAACCTGGATTGCAGGCGATTAAGATGACATATTGCAACAACTTAAACTCAGCTCTACACAAAATAGCATCACTAACTCAACGGTTATTTTGACATACGGAATCTGTGACAATAAAATTTATCCGTTCAAAATCAGTAAGGCTAACCATCAGGGATTTTTGCAAAAAATTGATAAAATGTTATTGTTGAATTTCCCGTTCAAAATGATTATAAGTAACTGTAACAACATGCTTGGCAAGAAACTAACGGTAGGTTGCCAATTGAAAGCGTGGTTATTGGAAAAGTCGTTTCCTGAAATCAGGTCACATTTTGTAATGGAATCTGGATTGCAGGCGATTAAGATGACATATTGCAACAACTTAAACTCAGCTCTACACAAAATAGCATCACTAACTCAAAATAACCGAGACATACGGAATCTGTGACAATAAAATTTATCCGTTCAAAATCAGTAAGGCACCATCAGGGATTTTTGCAAAAAATTGATAAAATGTTATTGTTGAATGTCCGGTTCAAAATGATTATAGATAATTGTAATAACATGTTTGGCAAGAAACTAACGGTAGGTTGCCAATTGAAAGCGTGGTTATTGGAAAAGTCGTTTTCTGAAATCAGGTCACATTTTGTAATCGAACCTGGATTGCAGGCGATTAAGATGACATATTGCAACAACTTAAACTCAGCTCTACTCAAAATAGCATCACTAACTCAAAATAACCGAGACATACGGAATCTGTGACAATAAAATTTATCCGTTCAAAATCAGTAAGGCTAACCATCAGGGATTTTTGCAAAAAATTGATAAAATGTTATTGTTGAATTTCCGGTTCAAAATGATTATAGGTAACTGTAATAACATGTTTGGCAAGAAACTAACGGTAGGTTGCCAATGGAAAGCGTGGTTATTGGAAAAGTCGTTTTCTGAAATCAGGTCACATTTTGTAATCGAACCTGGATTGCAGGCGATTAAGATGACATATTGCAACAACTTAAACTCAGCTCTACTCAAAATAGCATCACTAACTCAACGGTTATTTTGACATACGGAATCTGTGACAGTAAAATTTATTCGTTCAAAATCAGTAAGGCTAACCATCAGGGATTTTTGTAAAAAATTGATAAAATTTTATTGTTGAATTTCCCGTTCAAAATGATTATAAGTAACTGTAATAACATGCTTGGCAAGAAACTAACGGTAGGTTGCCAATTGAAAGCGTGGTTATTGGAAAAGTCGTTTCCTGAAATCAGGTCACATTTTGTAATGGAATCTGGATTGCAGGCGATTTAGATGACATATTGCAACAACTTAAACTCAGCTCTACTCAAAATAGCATCACTAACTCAACGGTTATTTTGACATACGGAATCTGTGACAATAAAATTTATCCGTTCAAAATCAGTAAGGCTAACCATCAGGGATTTTTGCAAAAAATTGATAAAATGTTATTGTTGAATTTCCGGTTCAAAATGATTATAGGTAACTGTAATAACATGCTTGGCAAGAAACTAACGGTAGGTTGCCAATGGAAAGCGTGGTTATTGGAAAAGTCGTTTTCTGAAATCAGGTCACATTTTGTAATCGAACCTGGATTGCAGGCGATTAAGATGACATATTGCAACAACTTAAACTCAGCTCTACTCAAAATAGCATCACTAACTCAACGGTTATTTTGACATACGGAATCTGTGACAATAAAATTTATCCGTTCAAAATCAGTAAGGCTAACCATCAGGGATTTTTGCAAAAAATTGATAAAATGTTATTGTTGAATTTCCGGTTCAAAATGATTATAGGTAACTGTAATAACATGCTTGGCAAGAAACTAACGGTAGGTTGCCAATGGAAAGCGTGGTTATTGGAAAAGTCGTTTTCTGAAATCAGGTCACATTTTGTAATCGAACCTGGATTGCAGGCGATTTAGATGACATATTGCAACAACTTAAACTCAGCTCTACTCAAAATAACATCACTAACTCAAAATAACCGAGACATACGGAATCTGTGATAATAAAATTTATCCGTTCAAAATCAGTAAGGCTAACCATCAGGGATTTTTGTAAAAAATTGATAAAATGTTATTGTTGAATTTCCGGTTCAAAATGATTATTGATAATTGTAATAACATGTTTGGCAAGAAACTAACGGTAGGTTGCCAATGGAAAGCGTGGTTATTGGAAAAGTCGTTTTCTGAAATCAGGTCACATTTTGTAATCGAACCTGGATTGCAGGCGATTAAGATGACATATTGCAACAACTTAAACTCAGCTTACTCAAAGTAACATCACTAACTCAAAATAACCGAGACATACGGAATCTGTGACAATAAAATTTATCCGTTCAAAATCAGTAAGGCTAACCACCAGGGATTTTTGCAAAAAATTGATAAAATGTTATTGTTGAATTTCCGGTTCAAAATGATTATAGGTAACTGTAATAACATGCTTGGCAAGAAACTACCGGTAGGTTGCCAATGGAAAGCGTGGTTATTGGAAAAGTCGTTTTCTGAAATCAGGTCACATTTTGTAATGGAATCTGGATTGCAGGCGATTGTTTTATATATTAATTGTTTGAATAATGATTTTTTTTTTTTTTTTTATCTTTAATTATGTATTTTATATGTTAATGTTTTTGAATATTTACGTATTTATATAAATAAAGTATGTATGTTATCCACGAAGGCACAAATATTTTATGTGTTTCTGTGTTATGAAATTTCTATTGTATTTCTACTGTATTGCAAATGATTAAATAATACTAGATAACATTTATTACATAAAACTCGCATATAGATCACTATATAAAATTTTAAGTTGAAACTTGATATATGATTAAATAAATTGGTTTCATATAGCAATATGCTTAAACTTAAATAAATTTTTATGACATTGAATTATTGTCATGTTAAGTATTGTAGATATTGTAAAATTAACCGAGGTTATGGTTATGTATTATATGTTGATATCTTAGTTGTGAAATTTGAGCATTTATTAAATTTATTGTAATTTGTATTACAACTTTCTTACCTTATCATTTTCTGCTTTGGTTCTTCGTTCGGAAGATATTTTATTTGTATTTGAATACACGTAAATTAGATATATAAAATTTGTTGTTGAACACACTGAATGATTGATAATTTTATTTTATACTTAAATACACCTATATTAACAATATAATATTTATTTAAAACACACGGATTTAACTATAATCTTAAATTTTATAAATGGATTCACGTATATTGACGGTATAATAATTTATTTAAAACACACAAATTTAACGATAATCTTAAATTTTATAAATAATATTTTGTATTTTATTCTAACTATTCTTTTGATATTTCCCGAACTAAATTTTGACTTATTTTCTTGACGTTTTACGAACTAATGAATTCAATTTTCAATTTTTGAAATCAAGCTTCGTTCTGGCTTTATTAAAATTTTTGCTCGTAAGCATAATTTTGGTTTTTATTTTGGGAAGATTATTTATGCCAAGTACATTGTATACGGATATTATATATGCTGATTAATTTTGTCGAATTTAACAACTTTTGTAATTTGGGTTGCATTTTGTATTAAATGTATTATGTGTTACATTTAATTTTGATGTGCCCAAAAGTTTTGTTAGTTTTGTTTATAGAATAAATAAATTGCGGATGTTTATCATTCTACATTTGTTGTGTACATTTTGTATGTACTTTGTAATTGCGTATTTGTTTCTTGTTTCATAATACTTTGTCTTACAACATTTTGTACATTTTGTATCACAACAGACTAGAGCTGAGTTTAAGTTGTTGCAATATGTCATCTTAATCGCCTGCAATCCAGGTTCGATCACAAAATGTGACCTGATTTCTGAAAACGACTTTTCCAATAACCACGCTTTCCATTGGCAACCTACCGTTAGTTTCTTGTCAAACATGTTATTACAGTTACCTATAATCATTTTGAACCGGAAATTCAACAATAACATTTTATCAATTTTTTGCAAAAATCCCTGATGGTTAGCCTTACTGATTTTGAACGGATAAATTTTATTGTCACAGATCCAGTATGTCTCGGTTATTTTGTGTTAGTGATGCTGTTTGAGTAGAGCTGAGTTTAAGTTGTTGCAATTGTCATCTTAATCGCGTGCAATCCAGGTTCGATCACAAAATGTGACTTGATTTCAGAAAACGACTTTTCCAATAACCACGCTTTCCATTGGCAACCTACCGTTAGTTTCTTGCCAAACATGTTATTACAATTACCTATAATCATTTAGAACCGGAAATTCAACAGTAAAATGTTATCAATTTTTTGCAAAAACCCCTGATGGTTAGCCTTACTGATTTTGAACGGATAAATTTTATTGTCACAGATTCCGTATGTCTCGGTTATTTTGAGTTAGTGATGCTATTTTGAGTAGAGCTGAGTTTAAGTTGTTGCAATATGTCATCTTAATCGCGTGCAATCCAGGTTCGATTACAAAATGTGACCTGATTTCAGAAAAAGGCTATTCCAATAACCACGCTTTCCATTGGCAACCTACTGTTAGTTTCTTGCAAAACATGTTATTATAGTTACCTATAATCATTTTGAACCGGAAATTCAACAATAAAATTTTATCAATTTTTTGCAAAAACCCCTGATTGTTAGCCTTACTTATTTTGAACGGATACATTTTATTGTCACAGATTCCGTATGTCTCGCTTATTTTGAGTTAGTGATGCTATTTTGAGTAGAGCTGAGTTTAAGTTGTTGCAATATGTCATCTTAATCGCGTGCAATCCAGGTTCGATCACAAAATGTGACCTGATTTCAGAAAACGACATTTCCAATAACCACGCTTTCCATTGGCAACCTACCGTTAGTTTCTTGCCAAACATGTTATTACAATTACCTATAATCATTTAGAACCGGAAATTCAACAGTAAAATTTTATCAATTTTTTGCAAAAACCCCTGATGGTGCCTTACTGATTTTGAACGGATAAATTTTATTGTCACAGATTCCGTATGTCTCGGTTATTTTGAGTTAGTGATGCTATTTTGAGTAGAGCTGAGTTTAAGTTGTTGTAATATGTCATCTTAATCGCGTGCAATCCAGGTTCGATTACAAAATGTGACCTGATTTCAGAAAACGACGTTTCCAATAACCACGCTTTCCATTGGCACCCTACCGTTAGTTTCTTGCCAAACATGTTATTACAGTTACCTATAATCATTTTGAACCGAAAATTCAACAATAAAATTTTATCAATTTTTTGCAAAAACCCCTGATGGTTAGCCTTACTGATTTTGAACGGATAAATTTTATTGTCACAGATCCCGTATGTCTCGGTTATTTTGTGTTAGTGATGCTATTTTGAGTAGAGCTGAGTTTAAGTTGTTGCAATATGTCATCTTAATCGCGTGCAATCCAGGTTCGATTACAAAATGTGACCTGATTTCAGAAAACGACTTTTCCAATAACCACGCTTTCCATTGGCAACCTACCGTTAGTTTCTTGCCAAACATGTTATTACAGTTACCTATAATCATTTTGAACCGGAAATTCAACAATAACATTTTATCAATTTTTTGCAAAAATCCCTGATGGTTAGCCTTACTTATTTTGAACGGATAAATTTTATTGTCACAGATTCCGTATGTCAAAATAACCGTTGAGTTAGTGATGCTATTTTGAGTAGAGCTGAGTTTAAGTTGTTGCAATATGTCATCTTAATCGCGTGCAATCCAGGTTCGATTACAAAATGTGACCTGATTTCAGAAAACGACTTTTCCAATAACCACGCTTTCCATTGGCAACCTACCCTTAGTTTCTTGCCAAGCATGTTATTACAGTTACCTATAATCATTTCGAACCGGAAATTCAACAATAAAATTTTATCAATTTTTTGCAAAAATCCCTGATGGTTAGCCTTACTTATTTTGAACGGATAAATTTTATTGTCACAGATTCCATATGTCTCGGTTATTTTGAGTTAGTGATGTTATTTTGACTAGAGCTGAGTTTAAGTTGTTGCAATATGTCATCTTAATCGCGTGCAATCCAGGTTCGATCACAAAATGTGACCTGATTTCAGAAAACGGCAATTCCAATAACCACGCTTTCCATTGGCAACCTAACATTAGCTCCTTGAAAAACATGTTGTTATAGTTACCTATAATCATTTTGAACCGGAAATTCAACAATAAAATTTTATCAATTTTTTGCAAAAATCCCTGATGGTTAGCCTTACTTATTTTGAACGGATACATTTTATTGTCACAGATTCCGTATGTCTCGGTTATTTTGAGTTAGTGATGCTATTTTGAGTAGAGCTGAGTTTAAGTTGTTGCAATATGTCATCTTAATCGCGTGCAATCCAGGTTCGATCACAAAATGTGACCTGATTTCAGAAAACGACATTTCCAATAACCACGCTTTCCATTGGCAACCTACCGTTAGTTTCTTGCCAAACATGTTATTACAATTACCTATAATCATTTAGAACCGGAAATTCAACAGTAAAATTTTATCAATTTTTTGCAAAAACCCCTGATGGTTAGCCTTACTGATTTTGAACGGATAAATTTTATTGTCACAGATTCCGTATGTCTCGGTTATTTTGAGTTAGTGATGCTATTTTGAGTAGAGCTGAGTTTAAGTTGTTGCAATATGTCATCTTAATCGCGTGCAATCCAGGTTCGATTACAAAATGTGACCTGATTTCAGAAAACGACTTTTCCAATAACCACGCTTTCCATTGGCAACCTACCCTTAGTTTCTTGCCAAGCATGTTATTACAGTTACCTATAATCATTTCGAACAGGAAATTCAACAATAAAATTTTATCAATTTTTTGCAAAAATCCCTGATGGTTAGCCTTACTTATTTTGAACGGATAAATTTTATTGTCACAGATTCCATATGTCTCGGTTATTTTGAGTTAGTGATGTTATTTTGACTAGAGCTGAGTTTAAGTTGTTGCAATATGTCATCTTAATCGCGTGCAATCCAGGTTCGATTACAAAATGTGACCTGATTTCAGAAAACGACTTTTCCAATAACCACGCTTTCCATTGGCAACCTACCGTTAGTTTCTTGCCAAGCATGTTATTACAGTTACCTATAATCATTTCGAACCGGAAATTCAACAATAAAATTTTATCAATTTTTTGCAAAAATCCCTGATGGTTAGCCTTACTTATTTTGAACGGATAAATTTTATTGTCACAGATTCCATATGTCTCGGTTATTTTGAGTTAGTGATGCTATTTGGACTAGAGCTGAGTTTAAGTTGTTGCAATATGTCATCTTAATCGCGTGCAATCCAGGTTCGATTACAAAATGTGACCTGATTTCAGAAAACGACTTTTCCAATAACCACGCTTTCCATTGGCAACCTACCGTTAGTTTCTTGCCAAGCATGTTATTACAGTTACCTATAATCATTTCGAACCGGAAATTCAACAGTAAAATTTTATCAATTTTTTGCAAAAATCCCTGATGGTGCCTTACTGATTTTGAACGGATAAATTTTATTGTCACAGATTCCGTATGTCTCGGTTATTTTGAGTTAGTGATGCTATTTTGAGTAGAGCTGAGTTTAAGTTGTTGCAATATGTCATCTTAATCGCGTGCAATCCAGGTTCGATTACAAAATGTGACCTGATTTCAGAAAACGACTTTTCCAATAACCACGCTTTCCATTGGCAACCTACCGTTAGTTTCTTGCCAAGCATGTTATTACAGTTACCTATAATCATTTCGAACCGGAAATTCAACAATAAAATTTTATCAATTTTTTGCAAAAATCCCTGATGGTGTTAGCCTTACTTATTTTGAACGGATAAATTTTATTGTCACAGATTCCATATGTCTCGGTTATTTTGAGTTAGTGATGCTATTTTGACTAGAGCTGAGTTTAAGTTGTTGCAATATGTCATCTTAATCGCGTGCAATCCAGGTTCGATTACAAAATGTGACCTGATTTCAGAAAACGACTTTTCCAATAACCACGCTTTCCATTGGCAACCTACCCTTAGTTTCTTGCCAAGCATGTTATTACAGTTACCTATAATCATTTCGAACCGGAAATTCAACAGTAAAATTTTATCAATTTTTTGCAAAAATCCCTGATGGTTAGCCTTACTTATTTTGAACGGATAAATTTTATTGTCACAGATTCCATATGTCTCGGTTATTTTGAGTTAGTGATGCTATTTTGACTAGAGCTGAGTTTAAGTTGTTGCAATATGTCATCTTAATCGCGTGCAATCCAGGTTCGATTACAAAATGTGACCTGATTTCAGAAAACGACTTTTCCAATAACCACGCTTTCCATTGGCAACCTACCCTTAGTTTCTTGCCAAGCATGTTATTACAGTTACCTATAATCATTTCGAACCGGAAATTCAACAGTAAAATTTTATCAATTTTTTGCAAAAATCCCTGATGGTTAGCCTTACTTATTTTGAACGGATAAATTTTATTGTCACAGATTCCATATGTCTCGGTTATTTTGAGTTAGTGATGCTATTTTGACTAGAGCTGAGTTTAAGTTGTTGCAATATGTCATCTTAATCGCGTGCAATCCAGGTTCGATTACAAAATGTGACCTGATTTCAGAAAACGACTTTTCCAATAACCACGCTTTCCATTGGCAACCTACCCTTAGTTTCTTGCCAAGCATGTTATTACAGTTACCTATAATCATTTTGAACCGGAAATTCAACAATAACATTTTATCAATTTTTTGCAAAATTCCCTGATTTATATTTTGAGTAGAGCTGAGTTTAAGTTGTTGCAATATGTCATCTTAATCGCCTGCAATCCAGGTTCGATTACAAAATGTGACCTGATTTCAGAAAACGACTTTTCCAATAACCACGCTTTCCAATGGCAACCTACTGTTAGTTTCTTGCCAAGCATGTTATTACAGTTACCTATAATCATTTCGAACCGGAAATTCAACAGTAAAATTTTATCAATTTTTTGCAAAAATCCCTGATGGTTAGCCTTACTTATTTTGAACGGATACATTTTATTGTCACAGATTCCATATGTCTCGGTTATTTTGAGTTAGTGATGCTATTTTGAGTAGAGCTGAGTTTAAGTTGTTGCAATATGTCATCTTAATCGCGTGCAATCCAGGCTCGATTACAAAATGTGACCTGATTTCAGAAAAAGGCTATTCCAATAACCACGCTTTCCATTGGCAACCTACCGTTAGTTTCTTGCCAAACATGTTATTATAGTTACCTATAATCATTTTGAACCGGAAATTCAACAATAAAATTTTATCAATTTTTTGCAAAAACCCCTGATGGTTAGCCTTACTTATTTTGAACGGATAAATTTTATTGTCACAGATTCCGTATGTCTCGGTTATTTTGAGTTAGTGATGCTATTTTGAGTAGAGCTGAGTTTAAGTTGTTGCAATATGTCATCTTAATCGCGTGCAATCCAGGTTCGATCACAAAATGTGACCTGATTTCAGAAAACGACATTTCCAATAACCACGCTTTCCATTGGCAACCTACCGTTAGTTTCTTGCCAAACATGTTATTACAATTACCTATAATCATTTAGAACCGGAAATTCAACAGTAAAATTTTATCAATTTTTTGCAAAAACCCCTGATGGTTAGCCTTACTTATTTTGAACGGATAAATTTTATTGTCATAGATTCCGAATGTCACGGTTATTTTGAGTTAGTGATGCTATTTTGAGTAGAGCTGAGTTTAAGTTGTTGCAATATGTCATCTTAATCGCGTGCAATCCAGGTTCGATCACAAAATGTGACCTGATTTCAGAAAACGACTTTTCCAATAACCACGCTTTCCATTGGCAACCTACCGTTAGTTTCTTGTCAAACATGTTATTACAGTTACCTATAATCATTTTGAACCGGAAATTCAACAATAAAATTTTATCAATTTTTTGCAAAAACCCCTGATGGTTAGCCTTACTTATTTTGAACGGATAAATTTTATTGTCACAGATCCCGTATGTCACGGTTATTTTGAGTTAGTGATGATATTTTGACTAGAGCTGAGTTTAAGTTGTTGCAATATGTCATCTTAATCGCCTGCAATCCAGGTTCGATCACAAAATGTGACCTGATTTCTGAAAACGACTTTTCCAATAAGCACGCTTTCCATTGGCAACCTACCGTTCGTTTCTTGTCAAACATGTTATTACAGTTACCTATAATCATTTTGAACCGGAAATTCAACAATAACATTTTATCAATTTTTTGCAAAAATCCCTGATGGTCAGCCTTACTGATTTTGAACGGATAAATTTTATTGTCACAGATCCCGTATGTCTCGGTTATTTTGTGTTAGTGATGCTATTTTGAGTAGAGCTGAGTTTAAGTTGTTGCAATATGTCATCTTAATCGCGTGCAATCCAGGTTCGATCACAAAATGTGACCTGATTTCAGAAAACGACTTTTCCAATAACCACGCTTTCCATTGGCAACCTACCGTTAGTTTCTTGCCAAACATGTTATTACAGTTACCTATAATCATTTTGAACTGGAAATTCAACAATAAAATTTTATCAATTTTTTGCAAAAACCCCTGATGGTTAGCCTTACTTATTTTGAACGGATAAATTTTATTGTCACAGATTCCGTATGTCTCGGTTATTTTGAGTTAGTGATGCTATTTTGAGTAGAGCTGAGTTTAAGTTGTTGCAATATGTCATCTTAATCGCGTGCAATCCAGGCTCGATCACAAAATGTGACCTGATTTCAGAAAACGGCTATTCCAATAACCACGCTTTCCATTGGCACCCTACCGTTAGTTTCTTGCCAAACATGTTATTATAGTTACCTATAATCATTTTGAACCGGAAATTCAACAATAAAATTTTATGAATTTTTTGCAAAAACCCCTGATGGTTAGCCTTACTTATTTTGAACGGATAAATTTTATTGTCACAGATTCCGTATGTCTCGGTTATTTTGAGTTAGTGATGCTATTTTGAGTAGAGCTGAGTTTAGGTTGTTGCAATATGTCATCTTAATCGCCTGCAATCCAGGTTCGATTACAAAATGTGACCTGATTTCAGAAAACGACTTTTCCAATAACCACGCTTTCCAATGGCAACCTACTGTTAGTTTCTTGCCAAGCATGTTATTACAGTTACCTATAATCATTTCGGACCGGAAATTCAACAGAAAAATTTTATCAATTTTTTGCAAAAATCCCTGATGGTTAGCCTTACTTATTTTGAACGGATAAATTTTATTGTCACAGATTCCATATGTCTCGGTTATTTTGAGTTAGTGATGCTATTTTGAGTAGAGCTGAGTTTAAGTTGTTGCAATATGTCATCTTAATCGCGTGCAATCCAGGCTCGATTACAAAATGTGACCTGATTTCAGAAAACGGCTATTCCAATAACCACGCTTTCCATTTTCACCCTACCGTTAGTTTCTTGCCAAACATGTTATTATAGTTACCTATAATCATTTTGAAACGGAAATTCAACAATAAAATTTTATCAATTTTTTGCAAAAACCCCTAATGGTTAGCCTTACTTATTTTGAACGGATAAATTTTATTGTCACAGATTCCGTATGTCTCGGTTATTTTGAGTTAGTGATGCTATTTTGAGTAGAGCTGAGTTTAAGTTGTTGCAATATGTCATCTTAATCGCGTGCAATCCAGGCTCGATTACAAAATGTGACCTGATTTCAGAAAACGGCTATTCCAATAACCACGCTTTCCATTGGCACCCTACCGTTAGTTTCTTGCCAAACATGTTATTATAGTTACCTATAATCATTTTGAACCGGAAATTCAACAATAAAATTTTATCAATTTTTTGCAAAAACCCCTGATGGTTAGCCTTACTTATTTTGAACGGATACATTTTATTGTCACAGATTCCGTATGTCTCGGTTATTTTGAGTTAGTGATGATATTTTGAGTAGAGCTGAGTTTAAGTTGTTGCAATATGTCATCTTAATCGCGTGCAATCCAGGTTCGATCACAAAATGTGACCTGATTTCAGAAAACGGCTATTCCAATAACCACGCTTTCCATTCGCACCCTACCGTTAGTTTCTTGCCAAACATGTTATTATAGTTACCTATAATCATTTTGAACCGGAAATTCAACAATAAAATTTTATCAATTTTTTGCAAAAACCCCTGATGGTTAGCCTTACTTATTTTGAACGGATAAATTTTATTGTCACAGATTCCGTATGTCTCGGTTATTTTGAGTTAGTGATGCTATTTTGAGTAGAGCTGAGTTTAAGTTGTTGCAATATGTCATCTTAATCGCGTGCAATCCAGGTTCGATCACAAAATGTGACCTGATTTCAGAAAACGACATTTCCAATAACCACGCTTTCCATTGGCAACCTACTGTTAGTTTCTTGCCAAACATGTTATTATAGTTACCTATAATCATTTTGAACCGGAAATTCAACAATAAAATTTTATCAATTTTTTGCAAAAACCCCTGATGGTTAGCCTTACTTATTTTGAACGGATAAATTTTATTGTCACAGATTCCGTATGTCTCGGTTATTTTGAGTTAGTGATGCTATTTTGAGTAGAGCTGAGTTTAAGTTGTTGCAATATGTCATCTTAATCGCGTGCAATCCAGGTTCGATCACAAAATGTGACCTGATTTCAGAAAACGACATTTCCAATAACCACGCTTTCCATTGGCAACCTACCCTTAGTTTCTTGCCAAACATGTTATTATAGTTACCTATAATCATTTTGAACCGGAAATTCAACAATAAAATTTTATCAATTTTTTGCAAAAATCCCTGATGGTTAGTTAGCCTTACTTATTTTGAACGGATACATTTTATTGTCACAGATTCCGTATGTCTCGGTTATTTTGAGTTAGTGATGCTATTTTGAGTAGAGCTGAGTTTAAGTTGTTGCAATATGTCATCTTAATCGCGTGCAATCCAGGTTCGATCACAAAATGTGACCTGATTTCAGAAAACGACTTTTCCAATAACCACGCTTTCCATTGGCAACCTACCGTTAGTTTCTTGTCAAACATGTTATTACAGTTACCTATAATCATTTTGAACCGGAAATTCAACAATAAAATTTTATCAATTTTTTGCAAAAACCCCTGATGTTAGCCTTACATACGGAATCTGTGACAGTAAAATTTATTCGTTCAAAATCAGTAAGGCTAACCATCAGGGATTTTTGCAAAAAATTGATAAAATGTTATTGTTGAATTTCCCGTTCAAAATGATTATAAGTAACTGTAATAACATGCTTGGCAAGAAACTAACGGTAGGTTGCCAATTGAAAGCGTGGTTATTGGAAAAGTCGTTTCCTGAAATCAGGTCACATTTTGTAATGGAATCTGGATTGCAGGCGATTTAGATGACATATTGCAACAACTTAAACTCAGCTCTACTCAAAATAGCATCACTAACTCAACGGTTATTTTGACATACGGAATCTGTGACAATAAAATTTATCCGTTCAAAATCAGTAAGGCTAACCATCAGGGATTTTTGCAAAAAATTGATAAAATGTTATTGTTGAATTTCCGGTTCAAAATGATTATAGGTAACTGTAATAACATGCTTGGCAAGAAACTAACGGTAGGTTGCCAATGGAAAGCGTGGTTATTGGAAAAGTCGTTTTCTGAAATCAGGTCACATTTTGTAATCGAACCTGGATTGCAGGCGATTAAGATGACATATTGCAACAACTTAAACTCAGCTCTACTCAAAATAGCATCACTAACTCAACGGTTATTTTGACATACGGAATCTGTGACAATAAAATTTATCCGTTCAAAATCAGTAAGGCTAACCATCAGGGATTTTTGCAAAAAATTGATAAAATGTTATTGTTGAATTTCCGGTTCAAAATGATTATAGGTAACTGTAATAACATGCTTGGCAAGAAACTAACGGTAGGTTGCCAATGGAAAGCGTGGTTATTGGAAAAGTCGTTTTCTGAAATCAGGTCACATTTTGTAATCGAACCTGGATTGCAGGCGATTTAGATGACATATTGCAACAACTTAAACTCAGCTTTACTCAAAATAACATCACTAACTCAAAATAACCGAGACATACGGAATCTGTGACAATAAAATTTATCCGTTCAAAATCAGTAAGGCTAACCATCAGGGATTTTTGTAAAAAATTGATAAAATGTTATTGTTGAATTTCCGGTTCAAAATGATTATTGATAATTGTAATAACATGTTTGGCAAGAAACTAACGGTAGGTTGCCAATGGAAAGCGTGGTTATTGGAAAAGTCGTTTTCTGAAATCAGGTCACATTTTGTAATCGAACCTGGATTGCAGGCGATTAAGATGACATATTGCAACAACTTAAACTCAGCTTACTCAAAGTAACATCACTAACTCAAAATAACCGAGACATACGGAATCTGTGACAATAAAATTTATCCGTTCAAAATCAGTAAGGCTAGCCATCAGGGATTTTTGCAAAAAAATGATAAAATTTTATTGTTGAATTTCCGGTTCAAAATGATTATAGGTAACTGTAATAACATGTTTCGCAAGAAACTAACGGTAGGTTGCCAATGGAAAGCGTGGTTATTGGAAAAGTCGTTTTCTGAAATCAGGTCACATTTTGTAATGGAATCTGGATTGCAGGCGATTTAGATGACATATTGCAACAACTTAAACTCAGCTCTACTCAAAATAGCATCACTAACTCAAAATAACCGAGACATACGGAATCTGTGACAATAAAATTTATCCGTTCAAAATCAGTAAGGCTAACCATCAGGGATTTTTGTAAAAAATTGATAAAATGTTATTGTTGAATTTCCGGTTCAAAATGATTATAGGTAACTGTAATAACATGTTTGGCAAAAAACTAACGGTAGGTTGCCAATGGAAAGCGTGGTTATTGGAAAAGTCGTTTTCTGAAATCAGGTCACATTTTGTAATGGAATTTGGACTGCAGGCGATTAAGATGACATATTGCAACAACTTAAACTCAGCTCTACACAAAATAGCATCACTAACTCAAAATAACCGAGACATACGGAATCTGTGACAATAAAATTTATCCGTTCAAAATCAGTAAGGCTAACCATCAGGGATTTTTGCAAAAAATTGATAAAATGTTATTGTTGAATTTCCGGTTCAAAATGATTATAGGTAACTGTAATAACATGCTTGGCAAAAAACTAACGGTAGGTTGCCAATGGAAAGCGTGGTTATTGGAAAAGTCGTTTTCTGAAATCAGGTCACATTTTGTAATGGAATCTGGATTGCAGGCGATTTAGATGACATATTGCAACAACTTAAACTCAGCTCTACACAAAATAGCATCACTAACTCAAAATAACCGAGACATACGGAATCTGTGACAATAAAATTTATCCGTTCAAAATCAGTAAGGCTAACCACCAGGGATTTTTGCAAAAAATTGATAAAATGTTATTGTTGAATTTCCGGTTCAAAATGATTATAGGTAACTGTAATAACATGCTTGGCAAGAAACTACCGGTAGGTTGCCAATGGAAAGCGTGGTTATTGGAAAAGTCGTTTTCTGAAATCAGGTCACATTTTGTAATGGAATCTGGATTGCAGGCGATTGTTTTATATATTAATAGTTTGAATAATGATTTTTTTTTTTTTTTTATCTTTAATTATGTATTTTATATGTTAATGTTTTTGAATATTTACGTATTTATATAAATAAAGTATGTATGTTATCCACGAAGGCACAAATATTTTATGTGTTTCTGTGTTATGAAATTTCTATTGTATTTCTACTGTATTGCAAATGATTAAATAATACTAGATAACATTTATTACATAAAACTCGCATATAGATCACTATATAAAATTTTAAGTTGAAACTTGATATATGATTAAATAAATTGGTTTCATATAGCAATATGCTTAAACTTAAATAAATTTTTATGACATTGAATTATTGTCATGTTAAGTATTGTAGATATTGTAAAATTAACCGAGGTTATGGTTATGTATTATATGTTGATATCTTAGTTGTGAAATTTGAGCATTTATTAAATTTATTGTAATTTGTATTACAACTTTCTTACCTTATCATTTTCTGCTTTGGTTCTTCGTTCGGAAGATATTTTATTTGTATTTGAATACACGTAAATTAGATATATAAAATTTGTTGTTGAACACACTGAATGATTGATAATTTTATTTTATACTTAAATACACCTATATTAACAATATAATATTTATTTAAAACACACGGATTTAACTATAATCTTAAATTTTATAAATGGATTCACGTATATTGACGGTATAATAATTTATTTAAAACACACAAATTTAACGATAATCTTAAATTTTATAAATAATATTTTGTATTTTATTCTAACTATTCTTTTGATATTTCCCGAACTAAATTTTGACTTATTTTCTTGACGTTTTACGAACTAATGAATTCAATTTTCAATTTTTGAAATCAAGCTTCGTTCTGGCTTTATTAAAATTTTTGCTCGTAAGCATAATTTTGGTTTTTATTTTGGGAAGATTATTTATGCCAAGTACATTGTATACGGATATTATATATGCTGATTAATTTTGTCGAATTTAACAACTTTTGTAATTTGGGTTGCATTTTGTATTAAATGTATTATGTGTTACATTTAATTTTGATGTGCCCAAAAGTTTTGTTAGTTTTGTTTATAGAATAAATAAATTGCGGATGTTTATCATTCTACATTTGTTGTGTACATTTTGTATGTACTTTGTAATTGCGTATTTGTTTCTTGTTTCATAATACTTTGTCTTACAACATTTTGTACATTTTGTATCACAACACCTTCCCTCTTCGCGAGTGAAAGTTTCGTGTGCGAAATTTTCAAGTTGGGGTTATTTTAATATTTGTTTTTTTTTTTTTTTTTTTTTTTTTTTTTGAATGGGTAATTTGTTTAGTTGTTTTTCAGAATTTGACATTCTAGACTGTAAAAGTTAGAATTCACCTATCGTATTGATTAGGCTCTGATGTGTTTTGGTCCGTTAGTTTCTTTTGGATTTGTTTGTTGTTTGTTCTGCTTCTCGTGTGTCGTTTGTGTAGATTATTTGTGTATTATATTTTGTTGTATTAATTATATTTTTTTTTTTTTTTAAAACTAAGGTTAGTATTTAATTTAACATCTTAATTGTTTTCCGTGTGTGTGTGTGTGTTTTTTTTATTTACCTTGTGTGTATTGATTCAAATTTTCTTTGTAATGTTTAGTTTAAGATTATTGTTTGCTACTTTACTTAATTCTATTTTATTTGTTTATATATATACTTTTTTGTTTCTTACTACTTATTATATAAAAAATTCGTTATTATTATTTAATCTTTGTTTTTTATTTCTTACTGTCTAAGGTTAGTATTAATTTTGTTGTTATATTTTTCCTTTTATATGTTAGTGTTTTGTGGATATTTTTATAAAAGGGAAAATATGTTTAAATGGTGGTTTATTACAATAGATTCTTATTGATGAATTGAGAGAAGAAAATTGTACGCGTGACATTCTTGTTTCCTTTTTCATAAAAGGGAAAAAGTATGTTGGTGTTATCGATTTTTAATTTATATATTGAAGGTTACTTTTTTTTTGTTGGGTAGTTTGGAGTTTTTTCGGAATTCTGGGAATTTTGGGGCTTCGAGGGGAAAATGTGGGGGTCGCGTAACTGTAGAAATTTTTACTCGGGAGTGTTTGAGCATTTCTATTCTTTTTTGTCTGCGTTGCCATAACTCGTCTGCTTCTTTTCTCCATAGCTCATTTTGTTCCATCGCTTCTGATGCTTCCTTGCGTTTCTTTTCCATTTCATCAAGTTGTTGTTGGTTGTAGGGTGCGTTGTTTGGTTTCAAATTTTGTATCATTTTCCAGGCTTCTTCGGGTAGATCTGGTATTGCTTTATTTTGTTGTTGTTTTCGTATGGTGAGTTTTATTTGGTTGTTTCTCATCTCTTCTTCTTTTTGTTGGTATTTCTCCTATTCTATCGTAGTTTGTTTTAGACGTTCTTGTCTTTTGTTTTCCTCTTCTGTCATTGTTTGGATTGTTTTTCTGTGTGGGTTTAGAAAATTGTTTTGTAAGAAAAATTTATTTATTCTAGTTTAGGGTTAGTTTAATGTTTTTTTTTTATTATTTTTTATTTTTTTTATTTTTAGCAGTCGCGATTTCTTTTCTTATTATATTACTCGTATGGCGTTATATGTTTGGTTGGTTGTTTGTATCGTCTCGGAGGTTTTTTCTGTGTCTTTTACTTCTATGTTCTGTATATTTATTGTTGGGTTGTCTAGTGATTTCTTTGTTTTGCAGCAGCGTATGTATATTACGGCGATGGTACTGATTGCTATAATGGTGGTTATTATGATGGTTGTAGTTCCATTGATGTAATTGTCTAGTCTGTATTTTGTATTATTTCTTAATTGGATGTTGTCTGCTGTCTTTTGTAGGTGGTTGATTCTGTGTGCTTCTTCGAGGTAGTCTTGATTATGTTTTTTCCATCTAGTAGTTTTATTTTTGGTATTTGTTTTTCATCGATGACTTCTGGTTCAATGATTTCTATACTTGTTTCATTTGGCGTTGGAGGAAGTGTTGGTTGTTCGATTTCTATTTTGGTGGTATGTCCTGCTATGTTGATTGTGAAGTCTTCTGTTGTTACTCTGCATTTTTGTAAAAACGTTATTACTCCTTGACCGGTTACTTTCAATGTTTTTGTTTGACTTGTGCTTTCTATTATCATGTTGATGGGTTTTGGTGTGGAATATAGCCATGAATTTGTGTTTTCTAATTTTGTTAAAGAGTATAGTGGATGTGCTGGTATTGTTTCACATGGTTTCACTTTACTTAATGGATTTGTAAACAGGCTTGTTAAACAATGTGAGTTTAGATTCACAATTGTAGGATGTGCTCTTTGACATAATATGAAGTTTGATTCTGTACTATCTGTTATAGTTTTACTTTTTATTATATCCCATGTATTTAATTCTGTTGACTTGCTTTTGTCATCACTTATTGCTAATAGTTCTGCTCGTGCGGTGTATGTTTCGTAACCGTTTTTTGTTTTGATTGGTAGTAGGTATGGTTTATACAGTGTGTAGTTGTCTTTTTCTATTACTGGAACTGATACTTTTATAATGATTTGGTTGTTTATTTCGATATACGCTGCTTCAGTGATTTGCCTCATGATTTGGTGGTTGATTTTACTTAAGTTTTCTTCTACAGTTCTGTTTTTTACTATTTCTAGTATTTTTTCGTATGATATTACTAGTGGGTGAATTTTCTTGTTGTCTAATGTTGAGATTATTTCTGTAGCTTCTTCTTGCATTCTGTTTACGTGTAGACACTGTATTAGTAGTAGTGACATTAATTCTGAAGTTTGTTGTGCTAACTGCTGCTTTCTTTCGAAAAACTCTTGTTGATCATTTGACCGTTGGATTAGTTGGTTTAGTTTGTCCTGTATTTCTTCTGTTTCGTTTTGTAGTTGTGTTATAGGTTTGGATAGTGCATTGAAGTTTGACTGTAGTACTGCGATATGTTGATTTTCTAGATTTAGTAGTTGGATCTGGCCGTCTTCTAAATTTTTTAGGTTGTCATATATTTTGTTTGAATCTTCGGAGTCCATTGTTCCTAATATGAATTTTGATATTTTTCCGCCTATATCTATCAAGCCTCTTTTCTGTCTTCCATACATTTCTTTGAGTTTACCATTTTGCTTAAGAATTTGTGTTATGTGCCATTGAAGTTCTCGTCGGAATGGTTTACAGAGATCGGTTGGGTTTTTTATCAGTATTTCGTCGCATAATGTTTTAAGATGTCGGTTGCAATTCGTTAGCGTATCAGTTATATCTTTTGTCTGCGGTAGGTTTACTGTTGTGACTATTTTTAGGCGGTTAGTGTAGAATGCGAGTTTGCTGATTTTTTCGAAGAAAATTCCGTTGTTTTCTATTTTTTGTTGTTCGAACATTTGACTGTTTTGGGTTGATACTTCTATTGGTAACATCAGACTGGATACTATGATGATTGAATATATGTGTTGCCTGTGGATTTGTTTGGTTATGATTAATGATAGTTAGTTAATTTTGTTTTAAAAGCAGATTATTGTGTACTTTTTTGTGTTCGTTTTTGATTAGTATTGTTGTGTTTACTTCTGAATCTATTCTTACCACTTTATATGGTCCGAGTCATATCGGATCTTGTTTTGTTTTTCTGTTCTCGTTTTTAAGCCATACTAAGTCGTCTGGTTTCAAACTAATGTCGTTAAGTTTTTTGTCATATTGTTGCTTTACTAGTTGCTTTTTCTTGTTAATGTTTTCTCTAGCGATTGCGTGTGCGAGTCTTAGTCTTGCTTTTAGTTCTGTGACGTAATCGTCGAAGTTATAGATTGGTTCTGGATCTTTTTTGACTGCACTTGGGATGAGGGCTGGTCTTCCATATACTAGTTCATGTGGTGTGTAGTTTGTTGAGCAATGGGGTGTGGTATTGTATACAAATATTGCGTAGTGACACATTTCGTCCCAATTTTGTTTATCGATATCCGTGAAGGATCTGAGGTATTCTTTCAACGTGTTGTGAGATTTTTCAAGAGCTCCGTTTGTTTGAGGATGATATGCAGTTGTAGTTATATGTTTGAGTTTGAGAAGTTTGCATACCTCGTTGAATGACTTGCTCATAAAGTTGCTGCCCTGATCGGTAAGAATTTTATCGGGGATGCCATATTTGGTAATGTAGTGTTCACATAAGGCTTTAGCTACTGTGTTAGCTTCTTGATTTGGGATTGGGATTGCTCCCGAAAATTTCGATAGGTCATCTTGGAATGTGAGTAGGTAAACATTTCTGTTTTCTGTTTTAGGTAAGGGGCCTACAATGTCAAATGCTACTCTTTGGAATGGGTATTCGGCTGTGGATGTGATTTGTAATGGGGCTTTTGTTTGTCTATGAGATTTATTTCTTTTGCACTCGTAACATTTACTGATATGTCTATTTATATCTATTAACATTTTGGGCCAGTAGTAGAGCATTTTGATCCTTTTATACGTTCGCCATGTACCTGCGTGTCCTCCTAAAGGTAAATTGTGGTACTCTTGTAGTGTTGTCGCTTTTTTATGTCATGAACTACCTCTATTTTACTGTTTGTTGGTCTGTTTAAATTTTCGTCATTGTTTTTTGTCGTGTTATCTGTGGTGGTTGTATCTGAATTTAATTTTGAGTCTTGTATTCTTTTCGTTTGATTGTTCTTGGTTTGAGCCCTTGTTATAGCTGTTATTTGATTGTATTTAATACGACTTAGTGCGTCTGCGTTCGCGTTTTGTTTACCTGGTTTATGAATTATTTCGAAATTATATTCAGACAGCTTTAAGTTCCACTTTAGGATTCGGTTTGGTATTTTCGTTAAGTTCCCTGTTAATGGTTTATGGTCAGTGACAATTGTGAATTTTCTACCGTAAAGATATGGTCTAAAGTTATTAACTGCCCAGTATATAGCGAGCATTTCTTTTTCTATTGTTGAGTAGTTTCTTTCAGACTTGCCTAGTGCTCTACTTGCGAATGCTACTGGAAATTCACCTGTGGAAATTTACCTGGAAATTGCTTGCGTCTGTGGTTAGCGTGAATAGTTTTGTCATGTCAGGATACTTAAGTATAGGTGGATTGATTAAGCATTGTTTTAGTGAGTTGAATGCGTTTATACAGATTTCGGAAAACTCAAAGGGTGTACCTTTACGTGTTAATTTAGTTAATGGCTCAGCAATTTCTGAGAATTTTGGAATGAAACGGCGGTAGTAATTGGCTAGACCTAGGAATGACTGAGTTTCTTTAACATTTTTAGGGAATGGGAATTCTTGAACTGCTTGTGTGGTTGTGGGGTTTGGTTTGATACCTTCGGGAGTTATCAAGTGACCTAGGAAAGTAATTTCTTTCTTTAAAAATTGACATTTGGTACATTGGAGTTTTAGACTATTGGTTCGACAAATTTCAAAAACTTCAGTGAGTTTTTGGTTATGATCGTTAAGATTTTTACCATAGATTATGACATCGTCTAAGTATACAAAACCTTTTAGACCTTGGAAACCTCTGAGAATGTTGTTAATCATTCTTTGAAAAGTTGCTTGTGAGTTTTTGAGACCGAAAAGCATGCGTGTGAACTCAAAGTGGCCATAGTCGGTGCTGAACGCTGTTTTGTGGGAGTCTCGGGGATTCATCTCAATTTGATGGTAACCGCTAGCCATATCTAATGTGGAGAAATATTGCGCGTGACCAAGTTGGTCGAGAATATCGTTTATATTTGGGAGTGGGAATGAGTCACCTATTGTGATTTCATTCAATTTGCGGAAGTCGACTACGACTCTCCATTTTGGTTTACCGTCTTTTCCTGGTTTTTTGGGTACAGCCAAGAGCGGGCTGTTAAACGGGCTTATGCTAGGTTGGATTTTGCCTTCTGACAGCATTTCATTCACTTGTTTGTTGATTTCTTCCCTGTGAGTTTGGGGAAGTCTGTACCTTTGTACGTGTATTGGTTTTGAGTTTGTGTATAGGTTTATGTCGTACTTGACTCCGGGCACGCTTGTTAATTTGTCACCCTCTATGTAGAAGATATCTTGGTATTTTAAACAAAGTTCTAGTATAGATAAGTTTTCTTGTAAGTTGTTTGATTTGTCTAAGTTTTCTGCGATTGTCTGGGCTATAGTTTCTTCCCTATTAATTTGTTGATCTGTTTTGTGGTTTTCTATCGGGTATTGCTTTATTGGCTCCAATTCTGGTTGGAAATTTTGTATCTGGGTGTTGTGTGTGAGTGTATTTGCTATTAGTATTTTTGCTCTGAAGTTTTTTGGTTCGAGTAACATATGTGGTACGAATATTCCTGGTATTACTTCTTGGGCTGAGCATATGCATAATTGGTTGGTTTTTGTTTGGATTTCTATTACTGTTTCGCTCCGTGCAGGTAGAGTAATTTTATTTTCGGATTGGTTTGTGAAATTGATAAGTTTTTGCCCTATTTTGAGTTGATTTGTGCTGTAAAGTATGTCGACTTTGTGTTCGTCGAAAAAATCTCTGCGTATAATTCCATCTTCTGCGATTGGGAATTCATTTGTGATTTTATGAAATTTGTGTGTTATAGTTAAGTCTTGGTCTAATTTTATCTTTAAGTTTACTGAGCCTTTAGTTTTGATTGTGCCTTTCCCTATGCCTGTTAAATCTAATATGTCCTCGGTGTCTATCTTTTCTGTTGTGATTATTTTTTCTTTAATTAATGATACGTCTGCTCCTGAATCTAGTAATAATTCTGGTCTTAGTTTGCCTATTATTGGTGAGATAGTGTCTCTGTCTATTTTAAATTTGGATACTAGGTTTACTGGTTTAGTAATTTGTTGCTCGTCGGGGTATAGTAAATGTTTGATGTCGTATGGGTTGTCATTTCTTGCTTGTTCTGTAATGTGGCGATTTTTCCGTGTGTTGGCTGTTTCGAATTTTGTTTTGTGTCTGTGTTTAATGAATTTTACTGTTCGGATTGTTATTTTGCTAAAAAGAAGATAAATTATTTGTTTAAAGTTTGTTATTTTTGTGTTTATTTGTTTGTTGTAATTTTGTGCTTTTAATTTTATTTAACTGTTTAGTTTTTTGTGATTTTCTATTATATATAATTTTATGTGTAATCCTATTATTTGTAATAGGGATAAAATTATTACAATATGTGACGTTGTTGTGTTGAGCTTAGGTGAATTGATTTTTGCTGTATTTTCAACGTTGTGTGAAATTTGTTTTTGAGTGTTTGTGTTCTTTGTTTTTTGTTGAATGTGGGTGTCGGGACCCGTTGATTGTGTGATTTGGATTTGGGTGTCTGGACCCTTTTGGTTTGCTTGTTGATGGGTGTCTGGACCCGTTTGATTTGTTTGTTGATGGGTGTCTGGACCCGTTTGATTTGTTTGTTGGTGGGTGTCTGGACCCGTTTGATTTGTTTGTTGGTGGGTGTCTGGACCCGTTTGATTTGTTTGTTTGAATTGAAGATACCTTTCTGGAATGCATCCCATTTGGAGAGAATGTCCTTGTTCTTGTTGCATTTCGATATTGTTATAGAGGTTTATGGGATCCAACGGCGGCAGCTCTCCTACAGCTGGTTGGACCCGTTCACATTTCCCTGGTCATGTTGAATTGATGCTAAGTGTGGGTATATTGCTTCTTGTTGTTGCGGTATAATTTGGTTTATTTTCATGTTTTTTAACCTGTCCTCTAGGTCATTTGTTGTTTTCTGTTGTGGTTGCTGGAGTTGGTAGTTATTTGTATTGTATGTTGGTTGTTGTGGTTGTTGTCTAGGGTAGTCATTTGTATCGTATGTTCTTCGTCCTAGGAATTTGCTTCTACATTCGTCAAATGTATGGCCTGTGGTTGTCTTACAATGTGAACAATATTTTGGGGTGTAGTCATTTCTTTGTTGGGGTTGCCTGTATTGTTTGAAATTGTTTTGTGTATGGGTTCGGTATGGATTGTTGTTTTGTGTCGGTCTTGGTATAAAATTGCTTTGTGGTGTTTGTGTCGTGTTTTGTTTGTTAAAATTGTTCGTGTAGTTGTTGAATTGTGGGTGTGGATTGTAGTTTGTGTATTGTGCGTTTCGTTGTGTTGCAATCCGTGTTCTGCAAACTTCGTATGTGTGGTTTGGCTTCTGGCAGTAGTTGCATATAATTTGTGTTTGTCTTACCTGGTTGTTTTTTTGGGGATTCTGAATTCCTGGGTTGTGGTGTTGTTGTAGTATTATGTTAGGTGTTGAATAGTTCGGTGTTGGTTGGATGAATGTATGTTGGTTGTGTGAATAGTTCGCTGTCGGTTGAGTGGTGTGTATGCTGGTTGAGGCTGCTAACCTTTGTTCCATTAGTTCGGTTTCGTTAATTATTGTGTCTACGTTTTTTGCTTGTACTGTCGCTACTTTTTCTCGTAATATGATATTGTTCAGTCCACGTTTAAATGATTGTACTGCCGTTGTGTCTAAGTGTTGTGTGTACGATTTGTCTATTGTTTGCAATGTGTATTTATTTTTATACCCGTTTTTGTATTTGTCAAGTGCTTCGATTAGTCTGTATCCGTAGTTTCTTGCTGTTTCTCCGTATAGTTGTTGAATGTCCATGAATTTCCTTTCCAGTTCGTTTAGTGTGTATGTTCTCGCGTACATGTTATTTATTATTTCTTTTAGCGCTTCGTAGTCTTCTACTTCCCTGTGGCTAATTCGTGTGTAAGGGTCGCCTGTGATTTTGAATTTGAGTAATTGTGTGAATGTTCTTTTCTCTGCTTCTGTCCCTAGCATTTTATATACGCTGTCCGCAATGCCAATGAATCGCGCTAATTTGCTTGTGTTGTTCTCTGTATCTTCACCGCTGAATTCCGGGATGGCGTTGTCCGCGATTAATTGTTGGATTTGTTTCCGATCCATTTTAATTGTTTGTGGTTTTGGTTCAGGTGTGATGATTTCTTCTGGTTTTATTGGTAGTTGCGCTTTCTGGCCTGGAGGGGTGTTTACTGATTGACTACGTGTCCTGTCGCCTCTGATTAATGATGGTTCTCTTGGGTTGGGTTTCGATTTTTCCGGTGATCTTTTGGTCTTACTTGATTTTTCTTCGAATGGTGAGGCTGTGTTCTCGTTCATAAAAGGAATTTGTCCTGTTTTTGCACTTCACTTATAGAATAAAATGTTATTTGTGTTAAAATTGGTTAGTGTTTTGAGAAGAACGAGCCTTTTTGATATTAATTACACTGAAACTTCCGACCTTAAGATTTTCTTTATTTAAAATTTGTGGACTGGGGAATCACGATCTGGGAATTTTTTGTGTGGATTACGATACGATTTGAGAAGTGTGTTTTAGTTTCTGTTATTTGAAACTGGGATTTTTCGACCCTATTTGCTGTAAGTTGTGCGTTTCCTTTTCTTAACTAATGCGTCAAGTTCGAGATTCTACAGCGCCAATGTTTTATATATTAATAGTTTGAGAAATGATTTTTTTTTTTTTTTTATCTTTAATTATGTATTTTATATGTTAATGTTTTTGAATATTTACGTATTTATATAAATAAAGTATGTATGTTATCCACGAAGGCACAAATATTTTATGTGTTTCTGTGTTATGAAATTTCTATTGTATTTCTACTGTATTGCAAATGATTAAATAATACTAGATAACATTTATTACATAAAACTCGCATATAGATCACTATATAAAATTTTAAGTTGAAACTTGATATATGATTAAATAAATTGGTTTCATATAGCAATATGCTTAAACTTAAATAAATTTTTATGACATTGAATTATTGTCATGTTAAGTATTCTAGATATTGTAAAATTAACCGAGGTTATGGTTATGTATTATATGTTGATATCTTAGTTGTGAAATTTGAGCATTTATTAAATTTATTGTAATTTGTATTACAACTTTCTTACCTTATCATTTTCTGCTTTGGTTCTTCGTTCGGAAGATATTTTATTTGTATTTGAATACACGTAAATTAGATATATAAAATTTGTTGTTGAACACACTGAATGATTGATAATTTTATTTTATACTTAAATACACCTATATTAACAATATAATATTTATTTAAAACACACGGATTTAACTATAATCTTAAATTTTATAAATGGATTCACGTATATTGACGGTATAATAATTTATTTAAAACACACAAATTTAACGATAATCTTAAATTTTATAAATAATATTTTGTATTTTATTCTAACTATTCTTTTGATATTTCCCGAACTAAATTTTGACTTATTTTCTTGACGTTTTACGAACTAATAAAAATCAATTTTCAATTTTTGAAATCAAGCTTCGTTCTGGCTTTATTAAAATTTTTGCTCGTAAGCATAATTTTGGTTTTTATTTTGGGAAGATTATTTATGCCAAGTACATTGTATACGGATATTATATATGCTGATTAATTTTGTCGAATTTAACAACTTTTGTAATTTGGGTTGCATTTTGTATTAAATGTATTATGTGTTACATTTAATTTTGATGTGCCCAAAAGTTTTGTTAGTTTTGTTTATAGAATAATTAAATTGCGGATGTTTATCATTCTACATTTGTTGTGTACATTTTGTATGTACTTTGTAATTGCGTATTTGTTTCTTGTTTCATAATACTTTGTCTTACAACATTTTGTACATTTTGTATCACAACAGACTAGAGCTGAGTTTAAGTTGTTGCAATATGTCATCTTAATCGCCTGCAATCCAGGTTCGATCACAAAATGTGACCTGATTTCTGAAAACGACTTTTCCAATAACCACGCTTTCCATTGGCAACCTACCGTTAGTTTCTTGTCAAACATGTTATTACAGTTACCTATAATCATTTTGAACCGGAAATTCAACAATAACATTTTATCAATTTTTTGCAAAAATCCCTGATGGTTAGCCTTACTGATTTTGAACGGATAAATTTTATTGTCACAGATTCCGTATGTCTCGGTTATTTTGAGTTAGTGATGCTATTTTGAGTAGAGCTGAGTTTAAGTTGTTGCAATATGTCATCTTAATCGCGTGCAATCCAGGTTCGATTACAAAATGTGACCTGATTTCAGAAAAAGGCTATTCCAATAACCACGCTTTCCATTGGCAACCTACTGTTAGTTTCTTGCAAAACATGTTATTATAGTTACCTATAATCATTTTGAACCGGAAATTCAACAATAAAATTTTATCAATTTTTTGCAAAAACCCCTGATGGTTAGCCTTACTTATTTTGAACGGATAAATTTTATTGTCACAGATTCCGTATGTCTCGGTTATTTTGAGTTAGTGATGCTATTTTGAGTAGAGCTGAGTTTAAGTTGTTGCAATATGTCATCTTAATCGCGTGCAATCCAGGCTCGATTACAAAATGTGACCTGATTTCAGAAAAAGGCTATTCCAATAACCACGCTTTCCATTGGCACCCTACCGTTAGTTTCTTGCCAAACATGTTATTATAGTTACCTATAATCATTTTGAACCGGAAATTCAACAGTAAAATTTTATCAATTTTTTGCAAAAATCCCTGATTGTTAGCCTTACTTATTTTGAACGGATACATTTTATTGTCACAGATTCCGTATGTCTCGCTTATTTTGAGTTAGTGATGCTATTTTGAGTAGAGCTGAGTTTAAGTTGTTGCAATATGTCATCTTAATCGCGTGCAATCCAGGTTCGATCACAAAATGTGACCTGATTTCAGAAAACGACATTTCCAATAACCACGCTTTCCATTGGCAACCTACCGTTAGTTTCTTGCCAAACATGTTATTACAATTACCTATAATCATTTAGAACCGGAAATTCAACAGTAAAATTTTATCAATTTTTTGCAAAAACCCCTGATGGTGCCTTACTGATTTTGAACGGATAAATTTTATTGTCACAGATTCCGTATGTCTCGGTTATTTTGAGTTAGTGATGCTATTTTGAGTAGAGCTGAGTTTAAGTTGTTGTAATATGTCATCTTAATCGCGTGCAATCCAGGTTCGATTACAAAATGTGACCTGATTTCAGAAAACGACTTTTCCAATAACCACGCTTTCCATTGGCACCCTACCGTTAGTTTCTTGCCAAACATGTTATTACAGTTACCTATAATCATTTTGAACCGAAAATTCAACAATAAAATTTTATCAATTTTTTGCAAAAACCCCTGATGGTTAGCCTTACTGATTTTGAACGGATAAATTTTATTGTCACAGATCCCGTATGTCTCGGTTATTTTGTGTTAGTGATGCTATTTTGAGTAGAGCTGAGTTTAAGTTGTTGCAATATGTCATCTTAATCGCGTGCAATCCAGGTTCGATTACAAAATGTGACCTGATTTCAGAAAACGACTTTTCCAATAACCACGCTTTCCATTGGCAACCTACCGTTAGTTTCTTGCCAAACATGTTATTACAGTTACCTATAATCATTTTGAACCGGAAATTCAACAATAACATTTTATCAATTTTTTGCAAAAACCCCTGATGGTTAGCCTTACTTATTTTGAACGGATAAATTTTATTGTCACAGATTCCGTATGTCAAAATAACCGTTGAGTTAGTGATGCTATTTTGAGTAGAGCTGAGTTTAAGTTGTTGCAATATGTCATCTTAATCGCGTGCAATCCAGGTTCGATTACAAAATGTGACCTGATTTCAGAAAACGACTTTTCCAATAACCACGCTTTCCATTGGCAACCTACCCTTAGTTTCTTGCCAAGCATGTTATTACAGTTACCTATAATCATTTCGAACCGGAAATTCAACAATAAAATTTTATCAATTTTTTGCAAAAATCCCTGATGGTTAGCCTTACTTATTTTGAACGGATAAATTTTATTGTCACAGATTCCATATGTCTCGGTTATTTTGAGTTAGTGATGTTATTTTGAGTAGAGCTGAGTTTAAGTTGTTGCAATATGTAATCTTAATCGCGTGCAATCCAGGTTCGATTACAAAATGTGACCTGATTTCAGAAAACGACTTTTCCAATAACCACGCTTTCCATTGGCAACCTACCGTTAGTTTCTTGCCAAGCATGTTATTACAGTTACCTATAATCATTTCGAACCGGAAATTCAACAATAAAATTTTATCAATTTTTTGCAAAAATCCCTGATGGTTAGCCTTACTTATTTTGAACGGATAAATTTTATTGTCACAGATTCCATATGTCTCGGTTATTTTGAGTTAGTGATGCTATTTGGACTAGAGCTGAGTTTAAGTTGTTGCAATATGTCATCTTAATCGCGTGCAATCCAGGTTCGATTACAAAATGTGACCTGATTTCAGAAAACGACTTTTCCAATAACCACGCTTTCCATTGGCAACCTACCGTTAGTTTCTTGCCAAGCATGTTATTACAGTTACCTATAATCATTTCGAACCGGAAATTCAACAGTAAAATTTTATCAATTTTTTGCAAAAATCCCTGATGGTTAGCCTTACTTATTTTGAACGGATAAATTTTATTGTCACAGATTCCATATGTCTCGGTTATTTTGAGTTAGTGATGCTATTTTGACTAGAGCTGAGTTTAAGTTGTTGCAATATGTCATCTTAATCGCGTGCAATCCAGGTTCGATTACAAAATGTGACCTGATTTCAGAAAACGACTTTTCCAATAACCACGGTTTCCATTGGCAACCTACCCTTAGTTTCTTGCCAAACATGTTATTACAGTTACCTATAATCATTTCGAACCGGAAATTCAACAATAAAATTTTATCAATTTTTTGCAAAAATCCCTGATGGTTAGCCTTACTTATTTTGAACGGATAAATTTTATTGTCACAGATTCCATATGTCTCGGTTATTTTGAGTTAGTGATGCTATTTTGACTAGAGCTGAGTTTAAGTTGTTGCAATATGTCATCTTAATCGCGTGCAATCCAGGTTCGATTACAAAATGTGACCTGATTTCAGAAAACGACTTTTCCAATAACCACGCTTTCCATTGGCAACCTACCCTTAGTTTCTTGCCAAGCATGTTATTACAGTTACCTATAATCATTTCGAACCGGAAATTCAACAGTAAAATTTTATCAATTTTTTGCAAAAATCCCTGATGGTTAGCCTTACTTATTTTGAACGGATAAATTTTATTGTCACAGATTCCATATGCCTCGGTTATTTTGAGTTAGTGATGCTATTTTGACTAGAGCTGAGTTTAAGTTGTTGCAATATGTCATCTTAATCGCGTGCAATCCAGGTTCGATTACAAAATGTGACCTGATTTCAGAAAACGACTTTTCCAATAACCACGCTTTCCATTGGCAACCTACCGTTAGTTTCTTGCCAAGCATGTTATTACAGTTACCTATAATCATTTCGAACCGGAAATTCAACAATAAAATTTTATCAATTTTTTGCAAAAATCCCTGATGGTGTTAGCCTTACTTATTTTGAACGGATAAATTTTATTGTCACAGATTCCATATGTCTCGGTTATTTTGAGTTAGTGATGCTATTTTGACTAGAGCTGAGTTTAAGTTGTTGCAATATGTCATCTTAATCGCGTGCAATCCAGGTTCGATTACAAAATGTGACCTGATTTCAGAAAACGACTTTTCCAATAACCACGCTTTCCATTGGCAACCTACCCTTAGTTTCTTGCCAAGCATGTTATTACAGTTACCTATAATCATTTCGAACCGGAAATTCAACAGTAAAATTTTATCAATTTTTTGCAAAAATCCCTGATGGTTAGCCTTACTTATTTTGAACGGATAAATTTTATTGTCACAGATTCCATATGTCTCGGTTATTTTGAGTTAGTGATGCTATTTTGACTAGAGCTGAGTTTAAGTTGTTGCAATATGTCATCTTAATCGCGTGCAATCCAGGTTCGATCACAAAATGTGACCTGATTTCAGAAAACGACTTTTCCAATAACCACGCTTTCCATTGGCAACCTACCCTTAGTTTCTTGCCAAGCATGTTATTACAGTTACCTATAATCATTTCGAACCGGAAATTCAACAGTAAAATTTTATCAATTTTTTGCAAAAATCCCTGATGGTTAGCCTTACTTATTTTGAACGGATAAATTTTATTGTCACAGATTCCATATGTCTCGGTTATTTTGAGTTAGTGATGCTATTTTGACTAGAGCTGAGTTTAAGTTGTTGCAATATGTCATCTTAATCGCGTGCAATCCAGGTTCGATTACAAAATGTGACCTGATTTCAGAAAACGACTTTTCCAATAACCACGCTTTCCATTGGCAACCTACCCTTAGTTTCTTGCCAAGCATGTTATTACAGTTACCTATAATCATTTTGAACCGGAAATTCAACAATAACATTTTATCAATTTTTTGCAAAATTCCGTGATTTATATTTTGAGTAGAGCTGAGTTTAAGTTGTTGCAATATGTCATCTTAATCGCCTGCAATCCAGGTTCGATTACAAAATGTGACCTGATTTCAGAAAACGACTTTTCCAATAACCACGCTTTCCAATGACAACATACTGTTAGTTTCTTGCCAAGCATGTTATTACAGTTACCTATAATCATTTCGAACCGGAAATTCAACAGTAAAATTTTATCAATTTTTTGCAAAAATCCCTGATGGTTAGCCTTACTTATTTTGAACGGATACATTTTATTGTCACAGATTCCATATGTCTCGGTTATTTTGAGTTAGTGATGCTATTTTGAGTAGAGCTGAGTTTAAGTTGTTGCAATATGTCATCTTAATCGCGTGCAATCCAGGCTCGATTACAAAATGTGACCTGATTTCAGAAAAAGGCTATTCCAATAACCACGCTTTCCATTGGCAACCTACCGTTAGTTTCTTGCCAAACATGTTATTACAATTACCTATAATCATTTTGAACCGGAAATTCAACAATAAAATTTTATCAATTTTTTGCAAAAACCCCTGATGGTTAGCCTTACTTATTTTGAACGGATACATTTTATTGTCACAGATTCCGTATGTCTCGGTTATTTTGAGTTAGTGATGCTATTTTGAGTAGAGCTGAGTTTAAGTTGTTGCAATATGTCATCTTAATCGCGTGCAATCCAGGTTCGATCACAAAATGTGACCTGATTTCAGAAAACGACATTTCCAATAACCACGCTTTCCATTGGCAACCTACCGTTAGTTTCTTGCCAAACATGTTATTACAATTACCTATAATCATTTAGAACCGGAAATTCAACAGTAAAATTTTATCAATTTTTTGCAAAAACCCCTGATGGTTAGCCTTACTTATTTTGAACGGATAAATTTTATTGTCATAGATTCCGTATGTCACGGTTATTTTGAGTTAGTGATGCTATTTTGAGTAGAGCTGAGTTTAAGTTGTTGCAATATGTCATCTTAATCGCGTGCAATCCAGGTTCGATCACAAAATGTGACCTGATTTCAGAAAACGACTTTTCCAATAACCACGCTTTCCATTGGCAACCTACCGTTAGTTTCTTGTCAAACATGTTATTACAGTTACCTATAATCATTTTGAACCGGAAATTCAACAATAAAATTTTATCAATTTTTTGCAAAAACCCCTGATGGTTAGCCTTACTTATTTTGAACGGATAAATTTTATTGTCACAGATCCCGTATGTCACGGTTATTTTGAGTTAGTGATGATATTTTGACTAGAGCTGAGTTTAAGTTGTTGCAATATGTCATCTTAATCGCCTGCAATCCAGGTTCGATCACAAAATGTGACCTGATTTCTGAAAACGACTTTTCCAATAACCACGCTTTCCATTGGCAACCTACCGTTCGTTTCTTGTCAAACATGTTATTACAGTTACCTATAATCATTTTGAACCGGAAATTCAACAATAACATTTTATCAATTTTTTGCAAAAATCCCTGATGGTCAGCCTTACTGATTTTGAACGGATAAATTTTATTGTCACAGATCCCGTATGTCTCGGTTATTTTGTGTTAGTGATGCTATTTTGAGTAGAGCTGAGTTTAAGTTGTTGCAATATGTCATCTTAATCGCGTGCAATCCAGGTTCGATCACAAAATGTGACCTGATTTCAGAAAACGACTTTTCCAATAACCACGCTTTCCATTGGCAACCTACCGTTAGTTTCTTGTCAAACATGTTATTACAGTTACCTATAATCATTTTGAACTGGAAATTCAACAATAAAATTTTATCAATTTTTTGCAAAAACCCCTGATGGTTAGCCTTACTTATTTTGAACGGATAAATTTTATTGTCACAGATTCCGTATGTCTCGGTTATTTTGAGTTAGTGATGCTATTTTGAGTAGAGCTGAGTTTAAGTTGTTGCAATATGTCATCTTAATCGCGTGCAATCCAGGCTCGATTACAAAATGTGACCTGATTTCAGAAAACGGCTATTCCAATAACCACGCTTTCCATTGGCACCCTACCGTTAGTTTCTTGCCAAACATGTTATTATAGTTACCTATAATCATTTTGAACCGGAAATTCAACAATAAAATTTTATGAATTTTTTGCAAAAACCCCTGATGGTTAGCCTTACTTATTTTGAACGGATAAATTTTATTGTCACAGATTCCGTATGTCTCGGTTATTTTGAGTTAGTGATGCTATTTTGAGTAGAGCTGAGTTTAAGTTGTTGCAATATGTCATCTTAATCGCCTGCAATCCAGGTTCGATTACAAAATGTGACCTGATTTCAGAAAACGACTTTTCCAATAACCACGCTTTCCAATGGCAACCTACTGTTAGTTTCTTGCCAAGCATGTTATTACAGTTACCTATAATCATTTCGAACCGGAAATTCAACAGAAAAATTTTATCAATTTTTTGCAAAAATCCCTGATGGTTAGCCTTACTTATTTTGAACGGATAAATTTTATTGTCACAGATTCCGTATGTCTCGGTTATTTTGAGTTAGTGATGCTATTTTGAGTAGAGCTGAGTTTAAGTTGTTGCAATATGTCATCTTAATCGCGTGCAATCCAGGCTCGATTACAAAATGTGACCTGATTTCAGAAAACGGCTATTCCAATAACCACGCTTTCCATTGGCACCCTACCGTTAGTTTCTTGCCAAACATGTTATTATAGTTACCTATAATCATTTTGAACCGGAAATTCAACAATAAAATTTTATGAATTTTTTGCAAAAACCCCTGATGGTTAGCCTTACTTATTTTGAACGGATACATTTTATTGTCACAGATTCCGTATGTCTCGGTTATTTTGAGTTAGTGATGCTATTTTGAGTAGAGCTGAGTTTAAGTTGTTGCAATATGTCATCTTAATCGCGTGCAATCCAGGTTCGATCACAAAATGTGACCTGATTTCAGAAAACGGCTATTCCAATAACCACGCTTTCCATTCGCACCCTATCGTTAGTTTCTTGCCAAACATGTTATTATAGTTACCTATAATCATTTTGAACCGGAAATTCAACAGTAAAATTTTATCAATTTTTTGCAAAAACCCCTGATGGTTAGCCTTACTTATTTTGAACGGATACATTTTATTGTCACAGATTCCGTATGTCTCGGTTATTTTGAGTTAGTGATGCTATTTTGAGTAGAGCTGAGTTTAAGTTGTTGCAATATGTCATCTTAATCGCGTGCAATCCAGGTTCGATCACAAAATGTGACCTGATTTCAGAAAACGACATTTCCAATAACCACGCTTTCCATTGGCAACCTACCGTTAGTTTCTTGCCAAACATGTTATTATAGTTACCTATAATCATTTTGAACCGGAAATTCAACAATAAAATTTTATCAATTTTTTGCAAAAATCCCTGATGGTTAGTTAGCCTTACTTATTTTGAACGGATACATTTTATTGTCACAGATTCCGTATGTCTCGGTTATTTTGAGTTAGTGATGCTATTTTGAGTAGAGCTGAGTTTAAGTTGTTGCAATATGTCATCTTAATCGCGTGCAATCCAGGTTCGATCACAAAATGTGACCTGATTTCAGAAAACGACTTTTCCAATAACCACGCTTTCCATTGGCAACCTACCGTTAGTTTCTTGTCAAACATGTTATTACAGTTACCTATAATCATTTTGAACCGGAAATTCAACAATAAAATTTTATCAATTTTTTGCAAAAACCCCTGATGTTAGCCTTACTTATTTTGAACGGATAAATTTTATTGTCACAGATCCCGTATGTCACGGTTATTTTGAGTTAGACATGATATTTTGACTAGAGCTGAGTTTAAGTTGTTGCAATATGTCATCTTAATCGCCTGCAATCCAGGTTCGATCACAAAATGTGACTTGATTTCTGAAAACGACTTTTCCAATAACCACGCTTTCCATTGGCAACCTACCGTTAGTTTCTTGTCAAACATGTTATTACAGTTATCTATAATCATTTTGAACCGGAAATTCAACAATAACATTTTATCAATTTTTTGCAAAAATCCCTGATGGTTAGCCTTACTTATTTTGAACGGATAAATTTTATTGTCACAGATCCCGTATGTCTCGGTTATTTTGTGTTAGTGATGCTATTTTGAGTAGAGCTGAGTTTAAGTTGTTGCAAATGTCATCTTAATCGCGTGCAATCCAGGTTCGATTACAAAATGTGACCTGATTTCAGAAAACGACTTTTCCAATAACCACGCTTTCCATTGGCAACCTACCCTTAGTTTCTTGCCAAGCATGTTATTACAGTTACCTATAATCATTTCGAACCGGAAATTCAACAGTAAAATTTTATCAATTTTTTGCAAAAATCCCTGATGGTTAGCCTTACTTATTTTGAACGGATACATTTTATTGTCACAGATTCCGTATGTCTCGGTTATTTTGAGTTAGTGATGCTATTTTGAGTAGAGCTGAGTTTAAGTTGTTGCAATATGTCATCTTAATCGCGTGCAATCCAGGTTCGATCACAAAATGTGACCTGATTTCAGAAAACGACTTTTCCAATAACCACGCTTTCCATTGGCAACCTACCGTTAGTTTCTTGTCAAACATGTTATTACAGTTACCTATAATCATTTTGAACCGGAAATTCAACAATAAAATTTTATCAATTTTTTGCAAAAACCCCTGATGGTTAGCCTTACTTATTTTGAACGGATAAATTTTATTGTCACAGATCCTGTATGTCACGGTTATTTTGAGTTAGTGATGATATTTTGACTAGAGCTGAGTTTAAGTTGTTGCAATATGTCATCTTAATCGCCTGCAATCCAGGTTCGATCACAAAATGTGACCTGATTTCTGAAAACGACTTTTCCAATAACCACGCTTTCCATTGGCAACCTACCGTTCGTTTCTTGTCAAACATGTTATTACAGTTACCTATAATCATTTTGAACCGGAAATTCAACAATAACATTTTATCAATTTTTTGCAAAAATCCCTGATGGTTAGCCTTACTTATTTTGAACGGATAAATTTTATTGTCACAGATCCCGTATGTCTCGGTTATTTTGTGTTAGTGATGCTATTTTGAGTAGAGCTGAGTTTAAGTTGTTGCAATTGTCATCTTAATCGCGTGCAATCCAGGTTCGATTACAAAATGTGACCTGATTTCAGAAAACGACTTTTCCAATAACCACGCTTTCCATTGGCAACCTACCCTTAGTTTCTTGCCAAGCATGTTATTACAGTTACCTATAATCATTTCGAACCGGAAATTCAACAGTAAAATTTTATCAATTTTTTGCAAAAATCCCTGATGGTTAGCCTTACTTATTTTGAACGGATAAATTTTATTGTCACAGATTCCATATGTCTCGGTTATTTTGAGTTAGTGATGCTATTTTGAGTAGAGCTGAGTTTAAGTTGTTGCAATATGTCATCTTAATCGCGTGCAATCCAGGTTCGATTACAAAATGTGACCTGATTTCAGAAAACGACTTTTCCAATAACCATTCCATTGGCAACCTACCGTTAGTTTCTTGCCAAACATGTTATTACAGTTACCTATAATCATTTTGAACCGGAAATTCAACAATAACATTTTATCAATTTTTTGCAAAAACCCCTGATGGTTAGCCTTACTTATTTTGAACGGATAAATTTTATTGTCACAGATTCCATATGTCTCGGTTATTTTGAGTTAGTGATGCTATTTTGAGTAGAGCTGAGTTTAAGTTGTTGCAATATGTCATCTTAATCGCGTGCAATCCAGGTTCGATCACAAAATGTGACCTGATTTCAGAAAACGACTTTTCCAATAACCACGCTTTCCATTGGCAACCTACTGTTAGTTTCTTGCCAAACATGTTATTATAGTTACCTATAATCATTTTGAACCGGAAATTCAACAATAAAATTTTATCAATTTTTTGCAAAAACCCCTGATGGTTAGCCTTACTTATTTTGAACGGATAAATTTTATTGTCACAGATTCCGTATGTCTCGGTTATTTTGAGTTAGTGATGCTATTTTGAGTAGAGCTGAGTTTAAGTTGTTGCAATATGTCATCTTAATCGCGTGCAATCCAGGCTCGATTACAAAATGTGACCTGATTTCAGAAAAAGGCTATTCCAATAACCACGCTTTCCATTGGCACCCTACCGTTAGTTTCTTGCCAAACATGTTATTATAGTTACCTATAATCATTTTGAACCGGAAATTCAACAATAAAATTTTATCAATTTTTTGCAAAAACCCCTGATGGTTAGCCTTACTTATTTTGAACGGATAAATTTTATTGTCACAGATTCCGTATGTCTCGGTTATTTTGAGTTAGTGATGCTATTTTGAGTAGAGCTGAGTTTAAGTTGTTGCAATATGTCATCTTAATCGCGTGCAATCCAGGTTCGATCACAAAATGTGACCTGATTTCAGAAAACGACTTTTCCAATAACCACGCTTTCCATTGGCAACCTACTGTTAGTTTCTTGCCAAACATGTTATTACAATTACCTATAATCATTTTGAACCGGAAATTCAACAATAAAATTTTATCAATTTTTTGCAAAAACCCCTGATGGTTAGCCTTACTTATTTTGAACGGATACATTTTATTGTCACAGATTCCGTATGTCTCGATTATTTTGAGTTAGTGATGCTATTTTGAGTAGAGCTGAGTTTAAGTTGTTGCAATATGTCATCTTAATCGCGTGCAATCCAGGATCGATCACAAAATGTGACCTGATTTCAGAAAACGACTTTTCCAATAACCACGCTTTCCATTGGCAACCTACTGTTAGTTTCTTGCCAAACATGTTATTATAGTTACCTATAATCATTTTGAACCGGAAATTCAACAATAAAATTTTATCAATTTTTTGCAAAAACCCCTGATGGTTAGCCTTACTTATTTTGAACGGATAAATTTTATTGTCACAGATTCCGTATGTCTCGGTTATTTTGAGTTAGTGATGCTATTTTGAGTAGAGCTGAGTTTAAGTTGTTGCAATATGTCATCTTAATCGCGTGCAATCCAGGCTCGATTACAAAATGTGACCTGATTTCAGAAAAAGGCTATTCCAATAACCACGCTTTCCATTGGCACCCTACCGTTAGTTTCTTGCCAAACATGTTATTATAGTTACCTATAATCATTTTGAACCGGAAATTCAACAATAAAATTTTATCAATTTTTTGCAAAAACCCCTGATGGTTAGCCTTACTTATTTTGAACGGATAAATTTTATTGTCACAGATTCCGTATGTCTCGGTTATTTTGAGTTAGTGATGCTATTTTGAGTAGAGCTGAGTTTAAGTTGTTGCAATATGTCATCTTAATCGCGTGCAATCCAGGCTCGATTACAAAATGTGACCTGATTTCAGAAAAAGGCTATTCCAATAACCACGCTTTCCATTGGCACCCTACCGTTAGTTTCTTGCCAAACATGTTATTATAGTTACCTATAATCATTTTGAACCGGAAATTCAACAATAAAATTTTATCAATTTTTTGCAAAAACCCCTGATGGTTAGCCTTACTTATTTTGAACGGATAAATTTTATTGTCACAGATTCCGTATGTCTCGGTTATTTTGAGTTAGTGATGCTATTTTGAGTAGAGCTGAGTTTAAGTTGTTGCAATATGTCATCTTAATCGCGTGCAATCCAGGTTCGATCACAAAATGTGACCTGATTTCAGAAAACGACTTTTCCAATAACCACGCTTTCCATTGGCAACCTACTGTTAGTTTCTTGCCAAACATGTTATTACAATTACCTATAATCATTTTGAACCGGAAATTCAACAATAAAATTTTATCAATTTTTTGCAAAAACCCCTGATGGTTAGCCTTACTTATTTTGAACGGATACATTTTATTGTCACAGATTCCGTATGTCTCGATTATTTTGAGTTAGTGATGCTATTTTGAGTAGAGCTGAGTTTAAGTTGTTGCAATATGTCATCTTAATCGCGTGCAATCCAGGATCGATCACAAAATGTGACCTGATTTCAGAAAACGACTTTTCCAATAACCACGCTTTCCATTGGCAACCTACTGTTAGTTTCTTGCCAAACATGTTATTATAGTTACCTATAATCATTTTGAACCGGAAATTCAACAATAAAATTTTATCAATTTTTTGCAAAAACCCCTGATGGTTAGCCTTACTTATTTTGAACGGATAAATTTTATTGTCACAGATTCCGTATGTCTCGGTTATTTTGAGTTAGTGATGCTATTTTGAGTAGAGCTGAGTTTAAGTTGTTGCAATATGTCATCTTAATCGCGTGCAATCCAGGCTCGATTACAAAATGTGACCTGATTTCAGAAAAAGGCTATTCCAATAACCACGCTTTCCATTGGCACCCTACCGTTAGTTTCTTGCCAAACATGTTATTATAGTTACCTATAATCATTTTGAACCGGAAATTCAACAATAAAATTTTATCAATTTTTTGCAAAAACCCCTGATGGTTAGCCTTACTTATTTTGAACGGATACATTTTATTGTCACAGATTCCGTATGTCTCGGTTATTTTGAGTTAGTGATGCTATTTTGAGTAGAGCTGAGTTTAAGTTGTTGCAATATGTCATCTTAATCGCGTGCAATCCAGGTTCGATCACAAAATGTGACCTGATTTCAGAAAACGACTTTTCCAATAACCACGCTTTCCATTGGCAACCTACCGTTAGTTTCTTGTCAAACATGTTATTACAATTACCTATAATCATTTTGAACCGGAAATTCAACAATAAAATTTTATCAATTTTTTGCAAAAACCCCTGATGGGTTAGCCTTACTTATTTTGAACGGATACATTTTATTGTCACAGATTCCGTATGTCTCGGTTATTTTGAGTTAGTGATGCTATTTTGAGTAGAGCTGAGTTTAAGTTGTTGCAATATGTCATCTTAATCGCGTGCAATCCAGGTTCGATAACAAAATGTGACCTGATTTCAGAAAACGACTTTTCCAATAACCACGCTTTCCATTGGCAACCTACCGTTAGTTTCTTGTCAAACATGTTATTACAGTTACCTATAATCATTTTGAACCGGAAATTCAACAATAAAATTTTATCAATTTTTTGCAAAAACCCCTGATGGTTAGCCTTACTTATTTTGAACGGATAAATTTTATTGTCACAGATCCCGTATGTCACGGTTATTTTGAGTTAGTGATGATATTTTGACTAGAGCTGAGTTTAAGTTGTTGCAATATGTCATCTTAATCGCCTGCAATCCAGGTTCGATCACAAAATGTGACCTGATTTCTGAAAACAACTTTTCCAATAACCACGCTTTCCATTGGCAACCTACCGTTAGTTTCTTGTCAAACATGTTATTACAGTTACCTATAATCATTTTGAACCGGAAATTCAACAATAACATTTTATCAATTTTTTGCAAAAATCCCTGATGGTTAGCCTTACTTATTTTGGACGGATAAATTTTATTGTCACAGATCCCGTATGTCTCGGTTATTTTGTGTTAGTGATGCTATTTTGAGTAGAGCTGAGTTTAAGTTGTTGCAATTGTCATCTTAATCGCGTGCAATCCAGGTTCGATTACAAAATGTGACCTGATTTCAGAAAACGACTTTTCCAATAACCACGCTTTCCATTGGCAACCTACCCTTAGTTTCTTGCCAAGCATGTTATTACAGTTACCTATAATCATTTCGAACCGGAAATTCAACAGTAAAATTTTATCAATTTTTTGCAAAAATCCCTGATGGTTAGCCTTACTTATTTTGAACGGATACATTTTATTGTCACAGATTCCGTATGTCTCGGTTATTTTGAGTTAGTGATACTATTTTGAGTAGAGCTGAGTTTAAGTTGTTGCAATATGTCATCTTAATCGCGTGCAATCCAGGTTCGATCACAAAATGTGACCTGATTTCAGAAAACGACTTTTCCAATAACCACGCTTTCCATTGGCAACCTACCGTTAGTTTCTTGTCAAACATGTTATTACAGTTACCTATAATCATTTTGAACCGGAAATTCAACAATAAAATTTTATCAATTTTTTGCAAAAACCCCTGATGGTTAGCCTTACTTATTTTGAACGGATAAATTTTATTGTCACAGATCCCGTATGTCACGGTTATTTTGAGTTAGTGATGATATTTTGACTAGAGCTGAGTTTAAGTTGTTGCAATATGTCATCTTAATCGCCTGCAATCCAGGTTCGATCACAAAATGTGACCTGATTTCTGAAAACGACTTTTCCAATAACCACGCTTTCCATTGGCAACCTACCGTTCGTTTCTTGTCAAACATGTTATTACAGTTACCTATAATCATTTTGAACCGGAAATTCAACAATAACATTTTATCAATTTTTTGCAAAAATCCCTGATGGTTAGCCTTACTTATTTTGAACGGATAAATTTTATTGTCACAGATTCCGTATGTCTCGGTTATTTTGTGTTAGTGATGCTATTTTGAGTAGAGCTGAGTTTAAGTTGTTGCAATTGTCATCTTAATCGCGTGCAATCCAGGTTCGATTACAAAATGTGACCTGATTTCAGAAAACGACTTTTCCAATAACCACGCTTTCCATTGGCAACCTACCCTTAGTTTCTTGCCAAGCATGTTATTACAGTTACCTATAATCATTTCGAACCGGAAATTCAACAGTAAAATTTTATCAATTTTTTGCAAAAATCCCTGATGGTTAGCCTTACTTATTTTGAACGGATAAATTTTATTGTCACAGATTCCATATGTCTCGGTTATTTTGAGTTAGTGATGCTATTTTGAGTAGAGCTGAGTTTAAGTTGTTGCAATATGTCATCTTAATCGCGTGCAATCCAGGTTCGATTACAAAATGTGACCTGATTTCAGAAAACGACTTTTCCAATAACCATTCCATTGGCAACCTACCGTTAGTTTCTTGCCAAACATGTTATTACAGTTACCTATAATCATTTTGAACCGGAAATTCAACAATAACATTTTATCAATTTTTTGCAAAAACCCCTGAGGGTTAGCCTTACTTATTTTGAACGGATAAATTTTATTGTCACAGATTCCATATGTCTCGGTTATTTTGAGTTAGTGATGCTATTTTGAGTAGAGCTGAGTTTAAGTTGTTGCAATATGTCATCTTAATCGCGTGCAATCCAGGTTCGATCACAAAATGTGACCTGATTTCAGAAAACGGCAATTCCAATAACCACGCTTTCCATTGGCAACCTAACATTAGCTCCTTGAAAAACATGTTGTTATAGTTACCTATAATCATTTTGAACCGGAAATTCAACAATAAAATTTTATCAATTTTTTGCAAAAATCCCTGATGGTTACCTACTTAGCCTTACTTATTTTGAACGGATAAATTTTATTGTCACAGATTCCGTATGTCTCGGTTATTTTGAGTTAGTGATGCTATTTTGAGTAGAGCTGAGTTTAAGTTGTTGCAATATGTCATCTTAATCGCGTGCAATCCAGGTTCGATCACAAAATGTGACCTGATTTCAGAAAACGACTTTTCCAATAACCACGCTTTCCATTGGCAACCTACTGTTAGTTTCTTGCCAAACATGTTATTATAGTTACCTATAATCATTTTGAACCGGAAATTCAACAATAAAATTTTATCAATTTTTTGCAAAAACCCCTGATGGTTAGCCTTACTTATTTTGAACGGATAAATTTTATTGTCACAGATTCCGTATGTCTCGGTTATTTTGAGTTAGTGATGCTATTTTGAGTAGAGCTGAGTTTAAGTTGTTGCAATATGTCATCTTAATCGCGTGCAATCCAGGCTCGATTACAAAATGTGACCTGATTTCAGAAAAAGGCTATTCCAATAACCACGCTTTCCATTGGCACCCTACCGTTAGTTTCTTGCCAAACATGTTATTATAGTTACCTATAATCATTTTGAACCGGAAATTCAACAATAAAATTTTATCAATTTTTTGCAAAAACCCCTGATGGTTAGCCTTACTTATTTTGAACGGATAAATTTTATTGTCACAGATTCCGTATGTCTCGGTTATTTTGAGTTAGTGATGCTATTTTGAGTAGAGCTGAGTTTAAGTTGTTGCAATATGTCATCTTAATCGCGTGCAATCCAGGTTCGATCACAAAATGTGACCTGATTTCAGAAAACGACTTTTCCAATAACCACGCTTTCCATTGGCAACCTACTGTTAGTTTCTTGCCAAACATGTTATTACAATTACCTATAATCATTTTGAACCGGAAATTCAACAATAAAATTTTATCAATTTTTTGCAAAAACCCCTGATGGTTAGCCTTACTTATTTTGAACGGATACATTTTATTGTCACAGATTCCGTATGTCTCGATTATTTTGAGTTAGTGATGCTATTTTGAGTAGAGCTGAGTTTAAGTTGTTGCAATATGTCATCTTAATCGCGTGCAATCCAGGATCGATCACAAAATGTGACCTGATTTCAGAAAACGACTTTTCCAATAACCACGCTTTCCATTGGCAACCTACTGTTAGTTTCTTGCCAAACATGTTATTATAGTTACCTATAATCATTTTGAACCGGAAATTCAACAATAAAATTTTATCAATTTTTTGCAAAAACCCCTGATGGTTAGCCTTACTTATTTTGAACGGATAAATTTTATTGTCACAGATTCCGTATGTCTCGGTTATTTTGAGTTAGTGATGCTATTTTGAGTAGAGCTGAGTTTAAGTTGTTGCAATATGTCATCTTAATCGCGTGCAATCCAGGCTCGATTACAAAATGTGACCTGATTTCAGAAAAAGGCTATTCCAATAACCACGCTTTCCATTGGCACCCTACCGTTAGTTTCTTGCCAAACATGTTATTATAGTTACCTATAATCATTTTGAACCGGAAATTCAACAATAAAATTTTATCAATTTTTTGCAAAAACCCCTGATGGTTAGCCTTACTTATTTTGAACGGATACATTTTATTGTCACAGATTCCGTATGTCTCGGTTATTTTGAGTTAGTGATGCTATTTTGAGTAGAGCTGAGTTTAAGTTGTTGCAATATGTCATCTTAATCGCGTGCAATCCAGGTTCGATCACAAAATGTGACCTGATTTCAGAAAACGACTTTTCCAATAACCACGCTTTCCATTGGCAACCTACCGTTAGTTTCTTGTCAAACATGTTATTACAATTACCTATAATCATTTTGAACCGGAAATTCAACAATAAAATTTTATCAATTTTTTGCAAAAACCCCTGATGGTTAGCCTTACTTATTTTGAACGGATACATTTTATTGTCACAGATTCCGTATGTCTCGGTTATTTTGAGTTAGTGATGCTATTTTGAGTAGAGCTGAGTTTAAGTTGTTGCAATATGTCATCTTAATCGCGTGCAATCCAGGTTCGATCACAAAATGTGACCTGATTTCAGAAAACGACTTTTCCAATAACCACGCTTTCCATTGGCAACCTACCGTTAGTTTCTTGTCAAACATGTTATTACAGTTACCTATAATCATTTTGAACCGGAAATTCAACAATAAAATTTTATCAATTTTTTGCAAAAACCCCTGATGGTTAGCCTTACTTATTTTGAACGGATAAATTTTATTGTCACAGATCCCGTATGTCACGGTTATTTTGAGTTAGTGATGATATTTTGACTAGAGCTGAGTTTAAGTTGTTGCAATATGTCATCTTAATCGCGTGCAATCCAGGTTCGATCACAAAATGTGACCTGATTTCAGAAAAAGGCTATTCCAATAACCACGCTTTCCATTGGCACCCTACCGTTAGTTTCTTGCCAAACATGTTATTATAGTTACCTATAATCATTTTGAACCGGAAATTCAACAATAAAATTTTATCAATTTTTTGCAAAAACCCCTGATGGTTAGCCTTACTTATTTTGAACGGATACATTTTATTGTCACAGATTCCGTATGTCTCGGTTATTTTGAGTTAGTGATGCTATTTTGAGTAGAGCTGAGTTTAAGTTGTTGCAATATGTCATCTTAATCGCCTGCAATCCAGGTTCGATCACAAAATGTGACCTGATTTCAGAAAACGGCAATTCCAATAACCACGCTTTCCATTGGCAACCTAACATTAGCTCCTTGAAAAACATGTTGTTATAGTTACCTATAATCATTTTGAACCGGAAATTCAACAATAAAATTTTATCAATTTTTTGCAAAAATCCCTGATGGTTACCTACTTAGCCTTACTTATTTTGAACGGATAAATTTTATTGTCACAGATTCCATATGTCTCGGTTATTTTGAGTTAGTGATGCTATTTTGAGTAGAGCTGAGTTTAAGTTGTTGCAATATGTCATCTTAATCGCGTGCAATCCAGGTTCGATCACAAAATGTGACCTGATTTCAGAAAACGACTTTTCCAATAACCACGCTTTCCATTGGCAACCTACTGTTAGTTTCTTGCCAAACATGTTATTACAATTACCTATAATCATTTTGAACCGGAAATTCAACAATAAAATTTTATCAATTTTTTGCAAAAATCCCTGATGGTTAGCCTTACTGATTTTGAACGGATAAATTTTATTGTCACAGATTCCGTATGTCTCGGTTATTTTGAGTTAGTGATGCTATTTTGAGTAGAGCTGAGTTTAAGTTTTTGCAATATGTCATCTTAATCGCCTGCAATCCAGGTTCGATTACAAAATGTGACCTGATTTCAGAAAACGACTTTTCCAATAACCACGCTTTCCATTGGCAACCTACTGTTAGTTTCTTGCCAAACATGTTATTACAATTACCTATAATCATTTTGAACCGGAAATTCAACAATAAAATTTTATCAATTTTTTGCAAAAATCCCTGATGGTTAGCCTTACCTATTTTGAACGGATACATTTTATTGTCACAGATTCCGTATGTCTCGGTTATTTTGAGTTAGTGATGCTATTTTGAGTAGAGCTGAGTTTAAGTTGTTGCAATATGTCATCTTAATCGCGTGCAATCCAGGTTCGATCACAAAATGTGACCTGATTTCAGAAAACGACTTTTCCAATAACCACGCTTTCCATTGGCAACCTACTGTTAGTTTCTTGCCAAACATGTTATTATAGTTACCTATAATCATTTTGAACCGGAAATTCAACAATAAAATTTTATCAATTTTTTGCAAAAACCCCTGATGGTTAGCCTTACTTATTTTGAACGGATACATTTTATTGTCACAGATTCCGTATGTCTCGGTTATTTTGAGTTAGTGATGCTATTTTGAGTAGAGCTGAGTTTAAGTTGTTGCAATATGTCATCTTAATCGCGTGCAATCCAGGTTCGATCACAAAATGTGACCTGATTTCAGAAAACGACTTTTCCAATAACCACGCTTTCCATTGGCAACCTACTGTTAGTTTCTTGCCAAACATGTTATTACAATTACCTATAATCATTTTGAACCGGAAATTCAACAATAAAATTTTATCAATTTTTTGCAAAAACCCCTGATGGTTAGCCTTACTTATTTTGAACGGATACATTTTATTGTCACAGATTCCGTATGTCTCGGTTATTTTGAGTTAGTGATGCTATTTTGAGTAGAGCTGAGTTTAAGTTGTTGCAATATGTCATCTTAATCGCGTGCAATCCAGGTTCGATCACAAAATGTGACCTGATTTCAGAAAACGACTTTTCCAATAACCACGCTTTCTTTATAATCATTTTGAACCGGAAATTCAACAATAAAATTTTATCAATTTTTTGCAAAAACCCCTGATGGTTAGCCTTACTTATTTTGAACGGATAAATTTTATTGTCACAGATCCCGTATGTCACGGTTATTTTGAGTTAGTGATGATATTTTGACTAGAGCTGAGTTTAAGTTGTTGCAATATGTCATCTTAATCGCCTGCAATCCAGGTTCGATCACAAAATGTGACCTGATTTCTGAAAACGACTTTTCCAATAACCACGCTTTCCATTGGCAACCTACCGTTAGTTTCTTGTCAAACATGTTATTACAGTTACCTATAATCATTTTGAACCGGAAATTCAACAATAACATTTTATCAATTTTTTGCAAAAATCCCTGATGGTTAGCCTTACTGATTTTGAACGGATAAATTTTATTGTCACAGATCCCGTATGTCTCGGTTATTTTGTGTTAGTGATGCTATTTTGAGTAGAGCTGAGTTTAAGTTGTTGCAATTGTCATCTTAATCGCGTGCAATCCAGGTTCGATTACAAAATGTGACCTGATTTCAGAAAACGACTTTTCCAATAACCACGCTTTCCATTGGCAACCTACCCTTAGTTTCTTGCCAAGCATGTTATTACAGTTACCTATAATCATTTCGAACCGGAAATTCAACAGTAAAATTTTATCAATTTTTCGCAAAAATCCCTGATGGTTAGCCTTACTTATTTTGAACGGATAAATTTTATTGTCACAGATTCCATATGTCTCGGTTATTTTGAGTTAGTGATGCTATTTTGAGTAGAGCTGAGTTTAAGTTGTTGCAATATGTCATCTTAATCGCCTGCAATCCAGGTTCGATCACAAAATGTGACCTGATTTCTGAAAACGACTTTTCCAATAACCACGCTTTCCATTGGCAACCTACCGTTAGTTTCTTGTCAAACATGTTATTACAGTTACCTATAATCATTTTGAACCGGAAATTCAACAATAACATTTTATCAATTTTTTGCAAAAATCCCTGATGGTTAGCCTTACTGATTTTGAACGGATAAATTTTATTGTCACAGATCCCGTATGTCTCGGTTATTTTGTGTTAGTGATGCTATTTTGAGTAGAGCTGAGTTTAAGTTGTTGCAATTGTCATCTTAATCGCGTGCAATCCAGGTTCGATTACAAAATGTGACCTGATTTCAGAAAACGACTTTTCCAATAACCACGCTTTCCATTGGCAACCTACCCTTAGTTTCTTGCCAAGCATGTTATTACAGTTACCTATAATCATTTCGAACCGGAAATTCAACAGTAAAATTTTATCAATTTTTTGCAAAAATCCCTGATGGTTAGCCTTACTTATTTTGAACGGATAAATTTTATTGTCACAGATTCCATATGTCTCGGTTATTTTGAGTTAGTGATGCTATTTTGAGTAGAGCTGAGTTTAAGTTGTTGCAATATGTCATCTTAATCGCCTGCAATCCAGGTTCGATTACAAAATGTGACCTGATTTCAGAAAACGACTTTTCCAATAACCACGCTTTCCAATGGCAACCTACTGTTAGTTTCTTGCCAAGCATGTTATTACAGTTACCTATAATCATTTCGAACCGGAAATTCAACAGAAAAATTTTATCAATTTTTTGCAAAAATCCCTGATGGTTAGCCTTACTTATTTTGAACGGATAAATTTTATTGTCACAGATTCCATATGTCTCGGTTATTTTGAGTTAGTGATGCTATTTTGAGTAGAGCTGAGTTTAAGTTGTTGCAATATGTCATCTTAATCGCGTGCAATCCAGGCTCGATTACAAAATGTGACCTGATTTCAGAAAACGGCTATTCCAATAACCACGCTTTCCATTTTCACCCTACCGTTAGTTTCTTGCCAAACATGTTATTATAGTTACCTATAATCATTTTGAAACGGAAATTCAACAATAAAATTTTATCAATTTTTTGCAAAAACCCCTAATGGTTAGTTAGCCTTACTTATTTTGAACGGATAAATTTTATTGTCACAGATTCCGTATGTCTCGGTTATTTTGAGTTAGTGATGCTATTTTGAGTAGAGCTGAGTTTAAGTTGTTGCAATATGTCATCTTAATCGCGTGCAATCCAGGCTCGATTACAAAATGTGACCTGATTTCAGAAAACGGCTATTCCAATAACCACGCTTTCCATTGGCACCCTACCGTTAGTTTCTTGCCAAACATGTTATTATAGTTACCTATAATCATTTTGATGGTTAGCCTTACTTATTTTGAACGGATAAATTTTATTGTCACAGATTCCGTATGTCTCGGTTATTTTGAGTTAGTGATGCTATTTTGAGTAGAGCTGAGTTTAAGTTGTTGCAATATGTCATCTTAATCGCGTGCAATCCAGGTTCGATCACAAAATGTGACCTGATTTCAGAAAACGACATTTCCAATAACCACGCTTTCCATTGGCAACCTACCGTTAGTTTCTTGCCAAACATGTTATTATAGTTACCTATAATCATTTTGAACCGGAAATTCAACAATAAAATTTTATCAATTTTTTGCAAAAACCCCTGATGGTTAGCCTTACTTATTTTGAACGGATACATTTTATTGTCACAGATTCCGTATGTCTCGGTTATTTTGAGTTAGTGATGCTATTTTGAGTAGAGCTGAGTTTAAGTTGTTGCAATATGTCATCTTAATCGCGTGCAATCCAGGTTCGATCACAAAATGTGACCTGATTTCAGAAAACGACATTTCCAATAACCACGCTTTCCATTGGCAACCTACCGTTAGTTTCTTGCCAAACATGTTATTATAGTTACCTATAATCATTTTGAACCGGAAATTCAACAATAAAATTTTATCAATTTTTTGCAAAAATCCCTGATGGTTAGTTAGCCTTACTTATTTTGAACGGATACATTTTATTGTCACAGATTCCGTATGTCTCGGTTATTTTGAGTTAGTGATGCTATTTTGAGTAGAGCTGAGTTTAAGTTGTTGCAATATGTCATCTTAATCGCGTGCAATCCAGGTTCGATCACAAAATGTGACCTGATTTCAGAAAACGACATTTCCAATAACCACGCTTTCCATTGGCAACCTACCCTTAGTTTCTTGCCAAACATGTTATTATAGTTACCTATAATCATTTTGAACCGGAAATTCAACAATAAAATTTTATCAATTTTTTGCAAAAATCCCTGATGGTTAGTTAGCCTTACTTATTTTGAACGGATACATTTTATTGTCACAGATTCCGTATGTCTCGGTTATTTTGAGTTAGTGATGCTATTTTGAGTAGAGCTGAGTTTAAGTTGTTGCAATATGTCATCTTAATCGCGTGCAATCCAGGTTCGATCACAAAATGTGACCTGATTTCAGAAAACGACTTTTCCAATAACCACGCTTTCCATTGGCAACCTACCGTTAGTTTCTTGTCAAACATGTTATTACAGTTACCTATAATCATTTTGAACCGGAAATTCAACAATAAAATTTTATCAATTTTTTGCAAAAACCCCTGATGTTAGCCTTACTTATTTTGAACGGATAAATTTTATTGTCACAGATCCCGTATGTCACGGTTATTTTGAGTTAGACATGATATTTTGACTAGAGCTGAGTTTAAGTTGTTGCAATATGTCATCTTAATCGCCTGCAATCCAGGTTCGATCACAAAATGTGACTTGATTTCTGAAAACGACTTTTCCAATAACCACGCTTTCCATTGGCAACCTACCGTTAGTTTCTTGTCAAACATGTTATTACAGTTATCTATAATCATTTTGAACCGGAAATTCAACAATAACATTTTATCAATTTTTTGCAAAAATCCCTGATGGTAAGCCTTACTTATTTTGAACGGATAAATTTTATTGTCACAGATCCCGTATGTCTCGGTTATTTTGTGTTAGTGATGCTATTTTGAGTAGAGCTGAGTTTAAGTTGTTGCAATTGTCATCTTAATCGCGTGCAATCCAGGTTCGATTACAAAATGTGACCTGATTTCAGAAAACGACTTTTCCAATAACCACGCTTTCCATTGGCAACCTACCCTTAGTTTCTTGCCAAGCATGTTATTACAGTTACCTATAATCATTTCGAACCGGAAATTCAACAGTAAAATTTTATCAATTTTTTGCAAAAATCCCTGATGGTTAGCCTTACTTATTTTGAACGGATACATTTTATTGTCACAGATTCCGTATGTCTCGGTTATTTTGAGTTAGTGATGCTATTTTGAGTAGAGCTGAGTTTAAGTTGTTGCAATATGTCATCTTAATCGCGTGCAATCCAGGTTCGATCACAAAATGTGACCTGATTTCAGAAAACGGCAATTCCAATAACCACGCTTTCCATTGGCAACCTACCGTTAGTTTCTTGTCAAACATGTTATTACAGTTACCTATAATCATTTTGAACCGGAAATTCAACAATAAAATTTTATCAATTTTTTGCAAAAACCCCTGATGGTTAGCCTTACTTATTTTGAACGGATAAATTTTATTGTCACAGATCCCGTATGTCACGGTTATTTTGAGTTAGTGATGATATTTTGACTAGAGCTGAGTTTAAGTTGTTGCAATATGTCATCTTAATCGCCTGCAATCCAGGTTCGATCACAAAATGTGACCTGATTTCTGAAAACGACTTTTCCAATAACCACGCTTTCCATTGGCAACCTACCGTTCGTTTCTTGTCAAACATGTTATTACAGTTACCTATAATCATTTTGAACCGGAAATTCAACAATAACATTTTATCAATTTTTTGCAAAAATCCCTGATGGTTAGCCTTACTTATTTTGAACGGATAAATTTTATTGTCACAGATCCCGTATGTCTCGGTTATTTTGTGTTAGTGATGCTATTTTGAGTAGAGCTGAGTTTAAGTTGTTGCAATTGTCATCTTAATCGCGTGCAATCCAGGTTCGATTACAAAATGTGACCTGATTTCAGAAAACGACTTTTCCAATAACCACGCTTTCCATTGGCAACCTACCCTTAGTTTCTTGCCAAGCATGTTATTACAGTTACCTATAATCATTTCGAACCGGAAATTCAACAGTAAAATTTTATCAATTTTTTGCAAAAATCCCTGATGGTTAGCCTTACTTATTTTGAACGGATAAATTTTATTGTCACAGATTCCGTATGTCTCGGTTATTTTGAGTTAGTGATGCTATTTTGAGTAGAGCTGAGTTTAAGTTGTTGCAATTGTCATCTTAATCGCGTGCAATCCAGGTTCGATCACAAAATGTGACCTGATTTCAGAAAACGGCAATTCCAATAACCACGCTTTCCATTGGCAACCTAACATTAGCTCCTTGAAAAACATGTTGTTATAGTTACCTATAATCATTTTGAACCGGAAATTCAACAATAAAATTTTATCAATTTTTTGCAAAAATCCCTGATGGTTACCTACTTAGCCTTACTTATTTTGAACGGATAAATTTTATTGTCACAGATTCCGTATGTCTCGGTTATTTTGAGTTAGTGATGCTATTTTGAGTAGAGCTGAGTTTAAGTTGTTGCAATATGTCATCTTAATCGCGTGCAATCCAGGTTCGATTACAAAATGTGACCTGATTTCAGAAAACGACTTTTCCAATAACCATTCCATTGGCAACCTACCGTTAGTTTCTTGCCAAACATGTTATTACAGTTACCTATAATCATTTTGAACCGGAAATTCAACAATAACATTTTATCAATTTTTTGCAAAAACCCCTGAGGGTTAGCCTTACTTATTTTGAACGGATAAATTTTATTGTCACAGATTCCATATGTCTCGGTTATTTTGAGTTAGTGATGCTATTTTGAGTAGAGCTGAGTTTAAGTTGTTGCAATATGTCATCTTAATCGCGTGCAATCCAGGTTCGATCACAAAATGTGACCTGATTTCAGAAAACGGCAATTCCAATAACCACGCTTTCCATTGGCAACCTAACATTAGCTCCTTGAAAAACATGTTGTTATAGTTACCTATAATCATTTTGAACCGGAAATTCAACAATAAAATTTTATCAATTTTTTGCAAAAATCCCTGACGGTTACCTACTTAGCCTTACTTATTTTGAACGGATAAATTTTATTGTCACAGATTCCGTATGTCTCGGTTATTTTGAGTTAGTGATGCTATTTTGAGTAGAGCTGAGTTTAAGTTGTTGCAATATGTCATCTTAATCGCGTGCAATCCAGGTTCGATCACAAAATGTGACCTGATTTCAGAAAACGACTTTTCCAATAACCACGCTTTCCATTGGCAACCTACTGTTAGTTTCTTGCCAAACATGTTATTATAGTTACCTATAATCATTTTGAACCGGAAATTCAACAATAAAATTTTATCAATTTTTTGCAAAAACCCCTGATGGTTAGCCTTACTTATTTTGAACGGATACATTTTATTGTCACAGATTCCGTATGTCTCGGTTATTTTGAGTTAGTGATGCTATTTTGAGTAGAGCTGAGTTTAAGTTGTTGCAATATGTCATCTTAATCGCGTGCAATCCAGGTTCGATCACAAAATGTGACCTGATTTCAGAAAACGGCAATTCCAATAACCACGCTTTCCATTGGCAACCTAACATTAGCTCCTTGAAAAACATGTTGTTATAGTTACCTATAATCATTTTGAACCGGAAATTCAACAATAAAATTTTATCAATTTTTTGCAAAAATCCCTGATGGTTACCTACTTAGCCTTACTTATTTTGAACGGATAAATTTTATTGTCACAGATTCCGTATGTCTCGGTTATTTTGAGTTAGTGATGCTATTTTGAGTAGAGCTGAGTTTAAGTTGTTGCAATATGTCATCTTAATCGCGTGCAATCCAGGTTCGATCACAAAATGTGACCTGATTTCAGAAAACGACTTTTCCAATAACCACGCTTTCCATTGGCAACCTACTGTTAGTTTCTTGCCAAACATGTTATTATAGTTACCTATAATCATTTTGAACCGGAAATTCAACAATAAAATTTTATCAATTTTTTGCAAAAACCCCTGATGGTTAGCCTTACTTATTTTGAACGGATACATTTTATTGTCACAGATTCCGTATGTCTCGGTTATTTTGAGTTAGTGATGCTATTTTGAGTAGAGCTGAGTTTAAGTTGTTGCAATATGTCATCTTAGTCGCGTGCAATCCAGGTTCGATCACAAAATGTGACCTGATTTCAGAAAACGACATTTCCAATAACCACGCTTTCCATTGGCACCCTACCGTTAGTTTCTTGCCAAACATGTTATTATAGTTACCTATAATCATTTTGAACCGGAAATTCAACAGTAAAATTTTATCAATTTTTTGCAAAAACCCCTGATGGTTAGCCTTACTTATTTTGAACGGATAAATTTTATTGTCACAGATTCCGTATGTCTCGGTTATTTTGAGTTAGTGATGCTATTTTGAGTAGAGCTGAGTTTAAGTTGTTGCAATATGTCATCTTAATCGCGTGCAATCCAGGTTCGATCACAAAATGTGACCTGATTTCAGAAAACGACATTTCCAATAACCACGCTTTCCATTGGCAACCTACCGTTAGTTTCTTGCCAAACATGTTATTATAGTTACCTATAATCATTTTGAACCGGAAATTCAACAATAAAATTTTATCAATTTTTTGCAAAAACCCCTGATGGTTAGTTAGCCTTACTTATTTTGAACGGATACATTTTATTGTCACAGATTCCGTATGTCTCGGTTATTTTGAGTTAGTGATGCTATTTTGAGTAGAGCTGAGTTTAAGTTGTTGCAATATGTCATCTTAATCGCGTGCAATCCAGGTTCGATCACAAAATGTGACCTGATTTCAGAAAACGACTTTTCCAATAACCACGCTTTCCATTGGCAACCTACCGTTAGTTTCTTGTCAAACATGTTATTACAGTTACCTATAATCATTTTGAACCGGAAATTCAACAATAAAATTTTATCAATTTTTTGCAAAAACCCCTGATGTTAGCCTTACTTATTTTGAACGGATAAATTTTATTGTCACAGATCCCGTATGTCACGGTTATTTTGAGTTAGACATGATATTTTGACTAGAGCTGAGTTTAAGTTGTTGCAATATGTCATCTTAATCGCCTGCAATCCAGGTTCGATCACAAAATGTGACTTGATTTCTGAAAACGACTTTTCCAATAACCACGCTTTCCATTGGCAACCTACCGTTAGTTTCTTGTCAAACATGTTATTACAGTTATCTATAATCATTTTGAACCGGAAATTCAACAATAACATTTTATCAATTTTTTGCAAAAATCCCTGATGGTTAGCCTTACTTATTTTGAACGGATAAATTTTATTGTCACAGATCCCGTATGTCTCGGTTATTTTGTGTTAGTGATGCTATTTTGAGTAGAGCTGAGTTTAAGTTGTTGCAATTGTCATCTTAATCGCGTGCAATCCAGGTTCGATTACAAAATGTGACCTGATTTCAGAAAACGACTTTTCCAATAACCACGCTTTCCATTGGCAACCTACCCTTAGTTTCTTGCCAAGCATGTTATTACAGTTACCTATAATCATTTCGAACCGGAAATTCAACAGTAAAATTTTATCAATTTTTTGCAAAAATCCCTGATGGTTAGCCTTACTTATTTTGAACGGATACATTTTATTGTCACAGATTCCGTATGTCTCGGTTATTTTGAGTTAGTGATGCTATTTTGAGTAGAGCTGAGTTTAAGTTGTTGCAATATGTCATCTTAATCGCGTGCAATCCAGGTTCGATCACAAAATGTGACCTGATTTCAGAAAACGGCAATTCCAATAACCACGCTTTCCATTGGCAACCTACCGTTAGTTTCTTGTCAAACATGTTATTACAGTTACCTATAATCATTTTGAACCGGAAATTCAACAATAAAATTTTATCAATTTTTTGCAAAAACCCCTGATGGTTAGCCTTACTTATTTTGAACGGATAAATTTTATTGTCACAGATCCCGTATGTCACGGTTATTTTGAGTTAGTGATGATATTTTGACTAGAGCTGAGTTTAAGTTGTTGCAATATGTCATCTTAATCGCCTGCAATCCAGGTTCGATCACAAAATGTGACCTGATTTCTGAAAACGACTTTTCCAATAACCACGCTTTCCATTGGCAACCTACCGTTCGTTTCTTGTCAAACATGTTATTACAGTTACCTATAATCATTTTGAACCGGAAATTCAACAATAACATTTTATCAATTTTTTGCAAAAATCCCTGATGGTTAGCCTTACTTATTTTGAACGGATAAATTTTATTGTCACAGATCCCGTATGTCTCGGTTATTTTGTGTTAGTGATGCTATTTTGAGTAGAGCTGAGTTTAAGTTGTTGCAATTGTCATCTTAATCGCGTGCAATCCAGGTTCGATTACAAAATGTGACCTGATTTCAGAAAACGACTTTTCCAATAACCACGCTTTCCATTGGCAACCTACCCTTAGTTTCTTGCCAAGCATGTTATTACAGTTACCTATAATCATTTCGAACCGGAAATTCAACAGTAAAATTTTATCAATTTTTTGCAAAAATCCCTGATGGTTAGCCTTACTTATTTTGAACGGATAAATTTTATTGTCACAGATTCCGTATGTCTCGGTTATTTTGAGTTAGTGATGCTATTTTGAGTAGAGCTGAGTTTAAGTTGTTGCAATTGTCATCTTAATCGCGTGCAATCCAGGTTCGATCACAAAATGTGACCTGATTTCAGAAAACGGCAATTCCAATAACCACGCTTTCCATTGGCAACCTAACATTAGCTCCTTGAAAAACATGTTGTTATAGTTACCTATAATCATTTTGAACCGGAAATTCAACAATAAAATTTTATCAATTTTTTGCAAAAATCCCTGATGGTTACCTACTTAGCCTTACTTATTTTGAACGGATAAATTTTATTGTCACAGATTCCGTATGTCTCGGTTATTTTGAGTTAGTGATGCTATTTTGAGTAGAGCTGAGTTTAAGTTGTTGCAATATGTCATCTTAATCGCGTGCAATCCAGGTTCGATTACAAAATGTGACCTGATTTCAGAAAACGACTTTTCCAATAACCATTCCATTGGCAACCTACCGTTAGTTTCTTGCCAAACATGTTATTACAGTTACCTATAATCATTTTGAACCGGAAATTCAACAATAACATTTTATCAATTTTTTGCAAAAACCCCTGAGGGTTAGCCTTACTTATTTTGAACGGATAAATTTTATTGTCACAGATTCCATATGTCTCGGTTATTTTGAGTTAGTGATGCTATTTTGAGTAGAGCTGAGTTTAAGTTGTTGCAATATGTCATCTTAATCGCGTGCAATCCAGGTTCGATCACAAAATGTGACCTGATTTCAGAAAACGGCAATTCCAATAACCACGCTTTCCATTGGCAACCTAACATTAGCTCCTTGAAAAACATGTTGTTATAGTTACCTATAATCATTTTGAACCGGAAATTCAACAATAAAATTTTATCAATTTTTTGCAAAAATCCCTGATGGTTACCTACTTAGCCTTACTTATTTTGAACGGATAAATTTTATTGTCACAGATTCCGTATGTCTCGGTTATTTTGAGTTAGTGATGCTATTTTGAGTAGAGCTGAGTTTAAGTTGTTGCAATATGTCATCTTAATCGCGTGCAATCCAGGTTCGATCACAAAATGTGACCTGATTTCAGAAAACGACTTTTCCAATAACCACGCTTTCCATTGGCAACCTACTGTTAGTTTCTTGCCAAACATGTTATTATAGTTACCTATAATCATTTTGAACCGGAAATTCAACAATAAAATTTTATCAATTTTTTGCAAAAACCCCTGATGGTTAGCCTTACTTATTTTGAACGGATACATTTTATTGTCACAGATTCCGTATGTCTCGGTTATTTTGAGTTAGTGATGCTATTTTGAGTAGAGCTGAGTTTAAGTTGTTGCAATATGTCATCTTAATCGCGTGCAATCCAGGCTTGATTACAAAATGTGACCTGATTTCAGAAAAAGGCTATTCCAATAACCACGCTTTCCATTGGCACCCTACCGTTAGTTTCTTGCCAAACATGTTATTATAGTTACCTATAATCATTTTGAACCGGAAATTCAACAATAAAATTTTATCAATTTTTTGCAAAAACCCCTGATGGTTAGCCTTACTTATTTTGAACGGATACATTTTATTGTCACAGATTCCGTATGTCTCGGTTATTTTGAGTTAGTGATGCTATTTTGAGTAGAGCTGAGTTTAAGTTGTTGCAATATGTCATCTTAATCGCGTGCAATCCAGGTTCGATCACAAAATGTGACCTGATTTCAGAAAACGACTTTTCCAATAACCACGCTTTCCATTGGCAACCTACTGTTAGTTTCTTGCCAAACATGTTATTACAATTACCTATAATCATTTTGAACCGGAAATTCAACAATAAAATTTTATCAATTTTTTGCAAAAACCCCTGATGGTTAGCCTTACTTATTTTGAACGGATACATTTTATTGTCACAGATTCCGTATGTCTCGATTATTTTGAGTTAGTGATGCTATTTTGAGTAGAGCTGAGTTTAAGTTGTTGCAATATGTCATCTTAATCGCGTGCAATCCAGGATCGATCACAAAATGTGACCTGATTTCAGAAAACGACTTTTCCAATAACCACGCTTTCCATTGGCAACCTACCGTTAGTTTCTTGTCAAACATGTTATTACAGTTACCTATAATCATTTTGAACCGGAAATTCAACAATAAAATTTTATCAATTTTTTGCAAAAACCCCTGATGGTTAGCCTTACTTATTTTGAACGGATAAATTTTATTGTCACAGATCCCGTATGTCACGGTTATTTTGAGTTAGTGATGATATTTTGACTAGAGCTGAGTTTAAGTTGTTGCAATATGTCATCTTAATCGCCTGCAATCCAGGTTCGATCACAAAATGTGACCTGATTTCTGAAAACAACTTTTCCAATAACCACGCTTTCCATTGGCAACCTACCGTTAGTTTCTTGTCAAACATGTTATTACAGTTACCTATAATCATTTTGAACCGGAAATTCAACAATAACATTTTATCAATTTTTTGCAAAAATCCCTGATGGTTAGCCTTACTTATTTTGGACGGATAAATTTTATTGTCACAGATCCCGTATGTCTCGGTTATTTTGTGTTAGTGATGCTATTTTGAGTAGAGCTGAGTTTAAGTTGTTGCAATATGTCATCTTAATCGCCTGCAATCCAGGTTCGATCACAAAATGTGACCTGATTTCAGAAAACGGCAATTCCAATAACCACGCTTTCCATTGGCAACCTAACATTAGCTCCTTGAAAAACATGTTGTTATAGTTACCTATAATCATTTTGAACCGGAAATTCAACAATAAAATTTTATCAATTTTTTGCAAAAATCCCTGATGGTTACCTACTTAGCCTTACTTATTTTGAACGGATAAATTTTATTGTCACAGATTCCATATGTCTCGGTTATTTTGAGTTAGTGATGCTATTTTGAGTAGAGCTGAGTTTAAGTTGTTGCAATATGTCATCTTAATCGCGTGCAATCCAGGTTCGATCACAAAATGTGACCTGATTTCAGAAAACGACTTTTCCAATAACCACGCTTTCCATTGGCAACCTACTGTTAGTTTCTTGCCAAACATGTTATTATAGTTACCTATAATCATTTTGAACCGGAAATTCAACAATAAAATTTTATCAATTTTTTGCAAAAACCCCTGATGGTTAGCCTTACTTATTTTGAACGGATACATTTTATTGTCACAGATTCCGTATGTCTCGGTTATTTTGAGTTAGTGATGCTATTTTGAGTAGAGCTGAGTTTAAGTTGTTGCAATATGTCATCTTAATCGCGTGCAATCCAGGTTCGATCACAAAATGTGACCTGATTTCAGAAAACGACTTTTCCAATAACCACGCTTTCCATTGGCAACCTACTGTTAGTTTCTTGCCAAACATGTTATTACAATTACCTATAATCATTTTGAACCGGAAATTCAACAATAAAATTTTATCAATTTTTTGCAAAAATCCCTGATGGTTAGCCTTACTGATTTTGAACGGATAAATTTTATTGTCACAGATTCCGTATGTCTCGGTTATTTTGAGTTAGTGATGCTATTTTGAGTAGAGCTGAGTTTAAGTTTTTGCAATATGTCATCTTAATCGCCTGCAATCCAGGTTCGATTACAAAATGTGACCTGATTTCAGAAAACGACTTTTCCAATAACCACGCTTTCCATTGGCAACCTACTGTTAGTTTCTTGCCAAACATGTTATTATAGTTACCTATAATCATTTTGAACCGGAAATTCAACAATAAAATTTTATCAATTTTTTGCAAAAATCCCTGATGGTTAGCCTTACCTATTTTGAACGGATACATTTTATTGTCACAGATTCCGTATGTCTCGGTTATTTTGAGTTAGTGATGCTATTTTGAGTAGAGCTGAGTTTAAGTTGTTGCAATATGTCATCTTAATCGCGTGCAATCCAGGTTCGATCACAAAATGTGACCTGATTTCAGAAAACGACTTTTCCAATAACCACGCTTTCCATTGGCAACCTACTGTTAGTTTCTTGCCAAACATGTTATTATAGTTACCTATAATCATTTTGAACCGGAAATTCAACAATAAAATTTTATCAATTTTTTGCAAAAACCCCTGATGGTTAGCCTTACTTATTTTGAACGGATACATTTTATTGTCACAGATTCCGTATGTCTCGGTTATTTTGAGTTAGTGATGCTATTTTGAGTAGAGCTGAGTTTAAGTTGTTGCAATATGTCATCTTAATCGCGTGCAATCCAGGTTCGATCACAAAATGTGACCTGATTTCAGAAAACGACTTTTCCAATAACCACGCTTTCCATTGGCAACCTACTGTTAGTTTCTTGCCAAACATGTTATTACAATTACCTATAATCATTTTGAACCGGAAATTCGACAATAAAATTTTATCAATTTTTTGCAAAAACCCCTGATGGTTAGCCTTACTTATTTTGAACGGATACATTTTATTGTCACAGATTCCGTATGTCTCGGTTATTTTGAGTTAGTGATGCTATTTTGAGTAGAGCTGAGTTTAAGTTGTTGCAATATGTCATCTTAATCGCGTGCAATCCAGGTTCGATCACAAAATGTGACCTGATTTCAGAAAACGACTTTTCCAATAACCACGCTTTCCATTGGCAACCTACCGTTAGTTTCTTGTCAAACATGTTATTACAGTTACCTATAATCATTTTGAACCGGAAATTCAACAATAAAATTTTATCAATTTTTTGCAAAAACCCCTGATGCTATTTTGAGTAGAGCTGAGTTTAAGTTGTTGCAATATGTCATCTTAATCGCGTGCAATCCAGGTTCGATTACAAAATGTGACCTGATTTCAGAAAACGACTTTTCCAATAACCACGCTTTCCATTGGCAACCTACCGTTAGTTTCTTGCCAAACATGTTATTACAGTTACCTATAATCATTTTGAACCGGAAATTCAACAATAAAATTTTATCAATTTTTTGCAAAAACCCCTGATGGTTAGCCTTACTTATTTTGAACGGATAAATTTTATTGTCACAGATTCCGTATGTCTCGGTTATTTTGAGTTAGTGATGCTATTTTGAGTAGAGCTGAGTTTAAGTTGTTGCAATATGTCATCTTAATCGCGTGCAATCCAGGCTCGATTACAAAATGTGACCTGATTTCAGAAAAAGGCTATTCCAATAACCACGCTTTCCATTGGCACCCTACCGTTAGTTTCTTGCCAAACATGTTATTATAGTTACCTATAATCATTTTGAACCGGAAATTCAACAATAAAATTTTATCAATTTTTTGCAAAAACCCCTGATGGTTAGCCTTACTTATTTTGAACGGATACATTTTATTGTCACAGATTCCGTATGTCTCGGTTATTTTGAGTTAGTGATGCTATTTTGAGTAGAGCTGAGTTTAAGTTGTTGCAATATGTCATCTTAATCGCCTGCAATCCAGGTTCGATCACAAAATGTGACCTAATTTCAGAAAACAGCAATTCCAATAACCACGCTTTCCATTGGCAACCTAACATTAGCTCCTTGAAAAACATGTTGTTATAGTTACCTATAATCATTTTGAACCGGAAATTCCACAATAAAATTTTATCAATTTTTTGCAAAAATCCCTGATGGTTAGCCTTACTTATTTTGGACGGATAAATTTTATTGTCACAGATCCCGTATGTCTCGGTTATTTTGTGTTAGTGATGCTATTTTGAGTAGAGCTGAGTTTAAGTTGTTGCAATATGTCATCTTAATCGCCTGCAATCCAGGTTCGATCACAAAATGTGACCTGATTTCAGAAAACGGCAATTCCAATAACCACGCTTTCCATTGGCAACCTAACATTAGCTCCTTGAAAAACATGTTGTTATAGTTACCTATAATCATTTTGAACCGGAAATTCAACAATAAAATTTTATCAATTTTTTGCAAAAATCCCTGATGGTTACCTACTTAGCCTTACTTATTTTGAACGGATAAATTTTATTGTCACAGATTCCGTATGTCTCGGTTATTTTGAGTTAGTGATGCTATTTTGAGTAGAGCTGAGTTTAAGTTGTTGCAATATGTCATCTTAATCGCGTGCAATCCAGGTTCGATCACAAAATGTGACCTGATTTCAGAAAACGACTTTTCCAATAACCACGCTTTCCATTGGCAACCTACTGTTAGTTTCTTGCCAAACATGTTATTTTAGTTACCTATAATCATTTTGAACCGGAAATTCAACAATAAAATTTTATCAATTTTTTGCAAAAACCCCTGATAGTTAGCCTTACTTATTTTGAACGGATACATTTTATTGTCACAGATTCCGTATGTCTCGGTTATTTTGAGTTAGTGATGCTATTTTGAGTAGAGCTGAGTTTAAGTTGTTGCAATATGTCATCTTAATCGCGTGCAATCCAGGTTCGATCACAAAATGTGACCTGATTTCAGAAAACGACTTTTCCAATAACCACGCTTTCCATTGGCAACCTACTGTTAGTTTCTTGCCAAACATGTTATTACAATTACCTATAATCATTTTGAACCGGAAATTCAACAATAAAATTTTATCAATTTTTTGCAAAAATCCCTGATGGTTAGCCTTACTGATTTTGAACGGATAAATTTTATTGTCACAGATTCCGTATGTCTCGGTTATTTTGAGTTAGTGATGCTATTTTGAGTAGAGCTGAGTTTAAGTTTTTGCAATATGTCATCTTAATCGCCTGCAATCCAGGTTCGATTACAAAATGTGACCTGATTTCAGAAAACGACTTTTCCAATAACCACGCTTTCCATTGGCAACCTACTGTTAGTTTCTTGCCAAACATGTTATTACAATTACCTATAATCATTTTGAACCGGAAATTCAACAATAAAATTTTATCAATTTTTTGCAAAAATCCCTGATGGTTAGCCTTACTTATTTTGAACGGATACATCTTATTGTCACAGACTCCGTATGTCTCGGTTATTTTGAGTTAGTGATGCTATTTTGAGTAGAGCTGAGTTTAAGTTGTTGCAATATGTCATCTTAATCGCGTGCAATCCAGGTTCGATCACAAAATGTGACTTGATTTCAGAAAACGACTTTTCCAATAACCACGCTTTCCATTGGCAACCTACTGTTAGTTTCTTGCCAAACATGTTATTACAATTACCTATAATCATTTTGAACCGGAAATTCAACAATAAAATTTTATCAATTTTTTGCAAAAACCCCTGATGGTTAGCCTTACTTATTTTGAACGGATACATTTTATTGTCACAGATTCCGTATGTCTCGGTTATTTTGAGTTAGTGATGCTATTTTGAGTAGAGCTGAGTTTAAGTTGTTGCAATATGTCATCTTAATCGCGTGCAATCCAGGTTCGATCACAAAATGTGACCTGATTTCAGAAAACGACTTTTCCAATAACCACGCTTTCCATTGGCAACCTACCGTTAGTTTCTTGTCAAACATGTTATTACAGTTACCTATAATCATTTTGAACCGGAAATTCAACAATAAAATTTTATCAATTTTTTGCAAAAACCCCTGATGGTTAGCCTTACTTATTTTGAACGGATAAATTTTATTGTCACAGATCCCGTATGTCACGGTTATTTTGAGTTAGTGATGATATTTTGACTAGAGCTGAGTTTAAGTTGTTGCAATATGTCATCTTAATCGCCTGCAATCCAGGTTCGATCACAAAATGTGACCTGATTTCTGAAAACGACTTTTCCAATAACCACGCTTTCCATTGGCAACCTACCGTTAGTTTCTTGTCAAACATGTTATTACAGTTACCTATAATCATTTTGAACCGGAAATTCAACAATAACATTTTATCAATTTTTTGCAAAAATCCCTGATGGTTAGCCTTACTGATTTTGAACGGATAAATTTTATTGTCACAGATCCCGTATGTCTCGGTTATTTTGTGTTAGTGATGCTATTTTGAGTAGAGCTGAGTTTAAGTTGTTGCAATTGTCATCTTAATCGCGTGCAATCCAGGTTCGATTACAAAATGTGACCTGATTTCAGAAAACGACTTTTCCAATAACCACGCTTTCCATTGGCAACCTACCCTTAGTTTCTTGCCAAGCATGTTATTACAGTTACCTATAATCATTTCGAACCGGAAATTCAACAGTAAAATTTTATCAATTTTTTGCAAAAATCCCTGATGGTTAGCCTTACTTATTTTGAACGGATAAATTTTATTGTCACAGATTCCATATGTCTCGGTTATTTTGAGTTAGTGATGCTATTTTGAGTAGAGCTGAGTTTAAGTTGTTGCAATATGTCATCTTAATCGCCTGCAATCCAGGTTCGATCACAAAATGTGACCTGATTTCAGAAAACGGCAATTCCAATAACCACGCTTTCCATTGGCAACCTAACATTAGCTCCTTGAAAAACATGTTGTTATAGTTACCTATAATCATTTTGAACCGGAAATTCAACAATAAAATTTTATCAATTTTTTGCAAAAATCCCTGATGGTTAGCCTTACTTATTTTGAACGGATAAATTTTATTGTCACAGATTCCGTATGTCTCGGTTATTTTGAGTTAGTGATGCTATTTTGAGTAGAGCTGAGTTTAAGTTGTTGCAATATGTCATCTTAATCGCGTGCAATCCAGGTTCGATCACAAAATGTGACCTGATTTCAGAAAACGACTTTTCCAATAACCACGCTTTCCATTGGCAACCTACTGTTAGTTTCTTGCCAAACATGTTATTATAGTTACCTATAATCATTTTGAACCGGAAATTCAACAATAAAATTTTATCAATTTTTTGCAAAAACCCCTGATAGTTAGCCTTACTTATTTTGAACGGATACATTTTATTGTCACAGATTCCGTATGTCTCGGTTATTTTGAGTTAGTGATGCTATTTTGAGTAGAGCTGAGTTTAAGTTGTTGCAATATGTCATCTTAATCGCGTGTAATCCAGGTTCGATCACAAAATGTGACCTGATTTCAGAAAACGACTTTTCCAATAACCACGCTTTCCATTGGCAACCTACCGTTAGTTTCTTGTCAAACATGTTATTACAGTTACCTATAATCATTTTGAACCGGAAATTCAACAATAAAATTTTATCAATTTTTTGCAAAAACCCCTGATGGTTAGCCTTACTTATTTTGAACGGATAAATTTTATTGTCACAGATCCCGTATGTCACGGTTATTTTGAGTTAGTGATGATATTTTGACTAGAGCTGAGTTTAAGTTGTTGCAATATGTCATCTTAATCGCCTGCAATCCAGGTTCGATCACAAAATGTGACCTGATTTCTGAAAACAACTTTTCCAATAACCACGCTTTCCATTGGCAACCTACCGTTAGTTTCTTGTCAAACATGTTATTACAGTTACCTATAATCATTTTGAACCGGAAATTCAACAATAACATTTTATCAATTTTTTGCAAAAATCCCTGATGGTTAGCCTTACTTATTTTGGACGGATAAATTTTATTGTCACAGATCCCGTATGTCTCGGTTATTTTGTGTTAGTGATGCTATTTTGAGTAGAGCTGAGTTTAAGTTGTTGCAATATGTCATCTTAATCGCCTGCAATCCAGGTTCGATCACAAAATGTGACCTGATTTCAGAAAACGGCAATTCCAATAACCACGCTTTCCATTGGCAACCTAACATTAGCTCCTTGAAAAACATGTTGTTATAGTTACCTATAATCATTTTGAACCGGAAATTCAACAATAAAATTTTATCAATTTTTTGCAAAAATCCCTGATGGTTACCTACTTAGCCTTACTTATTTTGAACGGATAAATTTTATTGTCACAGATTCCATATGTCTCGGTTATTTTGAGTTAGTGATGCTATTTTGAGTAGAGCTGAGTTTAAGTTGTTGCAATATGTCATCTTAATCGCGTGCAATCCAGGTTCGATCACAAAATGTGACCTGATTTCAGAAAACGACTTTTCCAATAACCACGCTTTCCATTGGCAACCTACTGTTAGTTTCTTGCCAAACATGTTATTATAGTTACCTATAATCATTTTGAACCGGAAATTCAACAATAAAATTTTATCAATTTTTTGCAAAAACCCCTGATGGTTAGCCTTACTTATTTTGAACGGATACATTTTATTGTCACAGATTCCGTATGTCTCGGTTATTTTGAGTTAGTGATGCTATTTTGAGTAGAGCTGAGTTTAAGTTGTTGCAATATGTCATCTTAATCGCGTGCAATCCAGGTTCGATCACAAAATGTGACCTGATTTCAGAAAACGACTTTTCCAATAACCACGCTTTCCATTGGCAACCTACTGTTAGTTTCTTGCCAAACATGTTATTACAATTACCTATAATCATTTTGAACCGGAAATTCAACAATAAAATTTTATCAATTTTTTGCAAAAATCCCTGATGGTTAGCCTTACTGATTTTGAACGGATAAATTTTATTGTCACAGATTCCGTATGTCTCGGTTATTTTGAGTTAGTGATGCTATTTTGAGTAGAGCTGAGTTTAAGTTTTTGCAATATGTCATCTTAATCGCCTGCAATCCAGGTTCGATTACAAAATGTGACCTGATTTCAGAAAACGACTTTTCCAATAACCACGCTTTCCATTGGCAACCTACTGTTAGTTTCTTGCCAAACATGTTATTACAATTACCTATAATCATTTTGAACCGGAAATTCAACAATAAAATTTTATCAATTTTTTGCAAAAATCCCTGATGGTTAGCCTTACCTATTTTGAACGGATACATTTTATTGTCACAGATTCCGTATGTCTCGGTTATTTTGAGTTAGTGATGCTATTTTGAGTAGAGCTGAGTTTAAGTTGTTGCAATATGTCATCTTAATCGCGTGCAATCCAGGTTCGATCACAAAATGTGACCTGATTTCAGAAAACGACTTTTCCAATAACCACGCTTTCCATTGGCAACCTACTGTTAGTTTCTTGCCAAACATGTTATTATAGTTACCTATAATCATTTTGAACCGGAAATTCAACAATAAAATTTTATCAATTTTTTGCAAAAACCCCTGATGGTTAGCCTTACTTATTTTGAACGGATACATTTTATTGTCACAGATTCCGTATGTCTCGGTTATTTTGAGTTAGTGATGCTATTTTGAGTAGAGCTGAGTTTAAGTTGTTGCAATATGTCATCTTAATCGCGTGCAATCCAGGTTCGATCACAAAATGTGACCTGATTTCAGAAAACGACTTTTCCAATAACCACGCTTTCCATTGGCAACCTACTGTTAGTTTCTTGCCAAACATGTTATTACAATTACCTATAATCATTTTGAACCGGAAATTCGACAATAAAATTTTATCAATTTTTTGCAAAAACCCCTGATGGTTAGCCTTACTTATTTTGAACGGATACATTTTATTGTCACAGATTCCGTATGTCTCGGTTATTTTGAGTTAGTGATGCTATTTTGAGTAGAGCTGAGTTTAAGTTGTTGCAATATGTCATCTTAATCGCGTGCAATCCAGGTTCGATCACAAAATGTGACCTGATTTCAGAAAACGACTTTTCCAATAACCACGCTTTCCATTGGCAACCTACCGTTAGTTTCTTGTCAAACATGTTATTACAGTTACCTATAATCATTTTGAACCGGAAATTCAACAATAAAATTTTATCAATTTTTTGCAAAAACCCCTGATGCTATTTTGAGTAGAGCTGAGTTTAAGTTGTTGCAATATGTCATCTTAATCGCGTGCAATCCAGGTTCGATTACAAAATGTGACCTGATTTCAGAAAACGACTTTTCCAATAACCACGCTTTCCATTGGCAACCTACCGTTAGTTTCTTGCCAAACATGTTATTACAGTTACCTATAATCATTTTGAACCGGAAATTCAACAATAAAATTTTATCAATTTTTTGCAAAACCCCTGATGGTTAGCCTTACTTATTTTGGACGGATAAATTTTATTGTCACAGATTCCGTATGTCTCGGTTATTTTGAGTTAGTGATGCTATTTTGAGTAGAGCTGAGTTTAAGTTGTTGCAATATGTCATCTTAATCGCGTGCAATCCAGGCTCGATTACAAAATGTGACCTGATTTCAGAAAAAGGCTATTCCAATAACCACGCTTTCCATTGGCACCCTACCGTTAGTTTCTTGCCAAACATGTTATTATAGTTACCTATAATCATTTTGAACCGGAAATTCAACAATAAAATTTTATCAATTTTTTGCAAAAACCCCTGATGGTTAGCCTTACTTATTTTGAACGGATACATTTTATTGTCACAGATTCCGTATGTCTCGGTTATTTTGAGTTAGTGATGCTATTTTGAGTAGAGCTGAGTTTAAGTTGTTGCAATATGTCATCTTAATCGCCTGCAATCCAGGTTCGATCACAAAATGTGACCTGATTTCAGAAAACGGCAATTCCAATAACCACGCTTTCCATTGGCAACCTAACATTAGCTCCTTGAAAAACATGTTGTTATAGTTACCTATAATCATTTTGAACCGGAAATTCAACAATAAAATTTTATCAATTTTTTGCAAAAATCCCTGATGGTTACCTACTTAGCCTTACTTATTTTGAACGGATAAATTTTATTGTCACAGATTCCGTATGTCTCGGTTATTTTGAGTTAGTGATGCTATTTTGAGTAGAGCTGAGTTTAAGTTGTTGCAATATGTCATCTTAATCGCGTGCAATCCAGGTTCGATCACAAAATGTGACCTGATTTCAGAAAACGACTTTTCCAATAACCACGCTTTCCATTGGCAACCTACTGTTAGTTTCTTGCCAAACATGTTATTTTAGTTACCTATAATCATTTTGAACCGGAAATTCAACAATAAAATTTTATCAATTTTTTGCAAAAACCCCTGATAGTTAGCCTTACTTATTTTGAACGGATACATTTTATTGTCACAGATTCCGTATGTCTCGGTTATTTTGAGTTAGTGATGCTATTTTGAGTAGAGCTGAGTTTAAGTTGTTGCAATATGTCATCTTAATCGCGTGCAATCCAGGTTCGATCACAAAATGTGACCTGATTTCAGAAAACGACTTTTCCAATAACCACGCTTTCCATTGGCAACCTACTGTTAGTTTCTTGCCAAACATGTTATTACAATTACCTATAATCATTTTGAACCGGAAATTCAACAATAAAATTTTATCAATTTTTTGCAAAAATCCCTGATGGTTAGCCTTACTGATTTTGAACGGATAAATTTTATTGTCACAGATTCCGTATGTCTCGGTTATTTTGAGTTAGTGATGCTATTTTGAGTAGAGCTGAGTTTAAGTTTTTGCAATATGTCATCTTAATCGCCTGCAATCCAGGTTCGATTACAAAATGTGACCTGATTTCAGAAAACGACTTTTCCAATAACCACGCTTTCCATTGGCAACCTACTGTTAGTTTCTTGCCAAACATGTTATTACAATTACCTATAATCATTTTGAACCGGAAATTCAACAATAAAATTTTATCAATTTTTTGCAAAAATCCCTGATGGTTAGCCTTACTTATTTTGAACGGATACATCTTATTGTCACAGACTCCGTATGTCTCGGTTATTTTGAGTTAGTGATGCTATTTTGAGTAGAGCTGAGTTTAAGTTGTTGCAATATGTCATCTTAATCGCGTGCAATCCAGGTTCGATCACAAAATGTGACTTGATTTCAGAAAACGACTTTTCCAATAACCACGCTTTCCATTGGCAACCTACTGTTAGTTTCTTGCCAAACATGTTATTACAATTACCTATAATCATTTTGAACCGGAAATTCAACAATAAAATTTTATCAATTTTTTGCAAAAACCCCTGATGGTTAGCCTTACTTATTTTGAACGGATACATTTTATTGTCACAGATTCCGTATGTCTCGGTTATTTTGAGTTAGTGATGCTATTTTGAGTAGAGCTGAGTTTAAGTTGTTGCAATATGTCATCTTAATCGCGTGCAATCCAGGTTCGATCACAAAATGTGACCTGATTTCAGAAAACGACTTTTCCAATAACCACGCTTTCCATTGGCAACCTACCGTTAGTTTCTTGTCAAACATGTTATTACAGTTACCTATAATCATTTTGAACCGGAAATTCAACAATAAAATTTTATCAATTTTTTGCAAAAACCCCTGATGGTTAGCCTTACTTATTTTGAACGGATAAATTTTATTGTCACAGATCCCGTATGTCACGGTTATTTTGAGTTAGTGATGATATTTTGACTAGAGCTGAGTTTAAGTTGTTGCAATATGTCATCTTAATCGCCTGCAATCCAGGTTCGATCACAAAATGTGACCTGATTTCTGAAAACGACTTTTCCAATAACCACGCTTTCCATTGGCAACCTACCGTTAGTTTCTTGTCAAACATGTTATTACAGTTACCTATAATCATTTTGAACCGGAAATTCAACAATAACATTTTATCAATTTTTTGCAAAAATCCCTGATGGTTAGCCTTACTGATTTTGAACGGATAAATTTTATTGTCACAGATCCCGTATGTCTCGGTTATTTTGTGTTAGTGATGCTATTTTGAGTAGAGCTGAGTTTAAGTTGTTGCAATTGTCATCTTAATCGCGTGCAATCCAGGTTCGATTACAAAATGTGACCTGATTTCAGAAAACGACTTTTCCAATAACCACGCTTTCCATTGGCAACCTACCCTTAGTTTCTTGCCAAGCATGTTATTACAGTTACCTATAATCATTTCGAACCGGAAATTCAACAGTAAAATTTTATCAATTTTTTGCAAAAATCCCTGATGGTTAGCCTTACTTATTTTGAACGGATAAATTTTATTGTCACAGATTCCATATGTCTCGGTTATTTTGAGTTAGTGATGCTATTTTGAGTAGAGCTGAGTTTAAGTTGTTGCAATATGTCATCTTAATCGCCTGCAATCCAGGTTCGATCACAAAATGTGACCTGATTTCAGAAAACGGCAATTCCAATAACCACGCTTTCCATTGGCAACCTAACATTAGCTCCTTGAAAAACATGTTGTTATAGTTACCTATAATCATTTTGAACCGGAAATTCAACAATAAAATTTTATCAATTTTTTGCAAAAATCCCTGATGGTTAGCCTTACTTATTTTGAACGGATAAATTTTATTGTCACAGATTCCGTATGTCTCGGTTATTTTGAGTTAGTGATGCTATTTTGAGTAGAGCTGAGTTTAAGTTGTTGCAATATGTCATCTTAATCGCGTGCAATCCAGGTTCGATCACAAAATGTGACCTGATTTCAGAAAACGACTTTTCCAATAACCACGCTTTCCATTGGCAACCTACTGTTAGTTTCTTGCCAAACATGTTATTATAGTTACCTATAATCATTTTGAACCGGAAATTCAACAATAAAATTTTATCAATTTTTTGCAAAAACCCCTGATAGTTAGCCTTACTTATTTTGAACGGATACATTTTATTGTCACAGATTCCGTATGTCTCGGTTATTTTGAGTTAGTGATGCTATTTTGAGTAGAGCTGAGTTTAAGTTGTTGCAATATGTCATCTTAATCGCGTGTAATCCAGGTTCGATCACAAAATGTGACCTGATTTCAGAAAACGACTTTTCCAATAACCACGCTTTCCATTGGCAACCTACTGTTAGTTTCTTGCCAAACATGTTATTACAATTACCTATAATCATTTTGAACCGGAAATTCAACAATAAAATTTTATCAATTTTTTGCAAAAATCCCTGATGGTTAGCCTTACTGATTTTGAACGGATAAATTTTATTGTCACAGATTCCGTATGTCTCGGTTATTTTGAGTTAGTGATGCTATTTTGAGTAGAGCTGAGTTTAAGTTTTTGCAATATGTCATCTTAATCGCCTGCAATCCAGGTTCGATTACAAAATGTGACCTGATTTCAGAAAACGACTTTTCCAATAACCACGCTTTCCATTGGCAACCTACCGTTAGTTTCTTGCCAAGCATGTTATTACAGTTACCTATAATCATTTCGAACCGGAAATTCAACAGTAAAATTTTATCAATTTTTTGCAAAAATCCCTGATGGTTAGCCTTACTTATTTTGAACGGATAAATTTTATTGTCACAGATTCCATATGTCTCGGTTATTTTGAGTTAGTGATGCTATTTTGAGTAGAGCTGAGTTTAAGTTGTTGCAATATGTCATCTTAATCGCGTGCAATCCAGGTTCGATTACAAAATGTGACCTGATTTCAGAAAACGACTTTTCCAATAACCACGCTTTCCATTGGCAACCTACTGTTAGTTTCTTGCCAAACATGTTATTATAGTTACCTATAATCATTTTGAACCGGAAGTTCAACAATAAAATTTTATCAATTTTTTGCAAAAACCCCTGATGGTTAGCCTTACTTATTTTGAACGGATACATTTTATTGTCACAGATTCCGTATGTCTCGGTTATTTTGAGTTAGTGATGCTATTTTGAGTAGAGCTGAGTTTAAGTTGTTGCAATATGTCATCTTAATCGCGTGCAATCCAGGTTCGATCACAAAATGTGACCTGATTTCAGAAAACGACTTTTCCAATAACCACGCTTTCCATTGGCAACCTACCGTTAGTTTCTTGTCAAACATGTTATTACAGTTACCTATAATCATTTTGAACCGGAAATTCAACAATAAAATTTTATCAATTTTTTGCAAAAACCCCTGATGGTTAGCCTTACTTATTTTGAACGGATAAATTTTATTGTCACAGATCCCGTATGTCACGGTTATTTTGAGTTAGTGATGATATTTTGACTAGAGCTGAGTTTAAGTTGTTGCAATATGTCATCTTAATCGCCTGCAATCCAGGTTCGATCACAAAATGTGACCTGATTTCTGAAAACGACTTTTCCAATAACCACGCTTTCCATTGGCAACCTACCGTTAGTTTCTTGCCAAACATGTTATTACAGTTACCTATAATCATTTTGAACCGGAAATTCAACAATAACATTTTATCAATTTTTTGCAAAAATCCCTGATGGTTAGCCTTACTTATTTTGAACGGATAAATTTTATTGTCACAGATTCCGTATGTCTCGGTTATTTTGAGTTAGTGATGCTATTTTGAGTAGAGCTGAGTTTAAGTTGTTGCAATATGTCATCTTAATCGCGTGCAATCCAGGCTCGATTACAAAATGTGACCTGATTTCAGAAAAAGGCTATTCCAATAACCACGCTTTCCATTGGCACCCTACCGTTAGTTTCTTGCCAAACATGTTATTATAGTTACCTATAATCATTTTGAACCGGAAATTCAACAATAAAATTTTATCAATTTTTTGCAAAAACCCCTGATGGTTAGCCTTACTTATTTTGAACGGATACATTTTATTGTCACAGATTCCGTATGTCTCGGTTATTTTGAGTTAGTGATGCTATTTTGAGTAGATCTGAGTTTAAGTTGTTGCAATATGTCATCTTAATCGCCTGCAATCCAGGTTCGATCACAAAATGTGACCTAATTTCAGAAAACGGCAATTCCAATAACCACGCTTTCCATTGGCAACCTAACATTAGCTCCTTGAAAAACATGTTGTTATAGTTACGTATAATCATTTTGAACCGGAAATTTCACAATAAAATTTTATCAATTTTTTGCAAAAATCCCTGATGGTTAGCCTTACTTATTTTGAACGGATAAATTTTATTGTCACAGATTCCGTATGTCTCGGTTATTTTGAGTTAGTGATGCTATTTTGAGTAGAGCTGAGTTTAAGTTGTTGCAATATGTCATCTTAATCGCGTGCAATCCAGGTTCGATCACAAAATGTGACCTGATTTCAGAAAACGACTTTTCCAATAACCACGCTTTCCATTGGCAACCTACCGTTAGTTTCTTGCCAAACATGTTATTATAGTTACCTATAATCATTTTGAACCGGAAATTCAACAATAAAATTTTATCAATTTTTTGCAAAAGCCCCTGATGGTTAGTTAGCCTTACTTATTTTGAACGGATAAATTTTATTGTCACAGATTCCGTATGTCTCGGTTATTTTGAGTTAGTGATGCTATTTTGAGTAGAGCTGAGTTTAAGTTGTTGCAATATGTCATCTTAATCGCGTGCAATCCAGGCTCGATTACAAAATGTGACCTGATTTCAGAAAAAGGCTATTCCAATAACCACGCTTTCCATTGGCACCCTACCGTTAGTTTCTTGCCAAACATGTTATTATAGTTACCTATAATCATTTTGAACTGGAAATTCAACAATAAAATTTTATCAATTTTTTGCAAAAACCCCTGATGGTTAGCCTTACTTATTTTGAACGGATACATTTTATTGTCACAGATTCCGTATGTCTCGGTTATTTTGAGTTAGTGATGCTATTTTGAGTAGAGCTGAGTTTAAGTTGTTGCAATATGTCATCTTAATCGCGTGCAATCCAGGCTCGATTACAAAATGTGACCTGATTTCAGAAAAAGGCTATTCCAATAACCACGCTTTCCATTGGCACCCTACCGTTAGTTTCTTGCCAAACATGTTATTATAGTTACCTATAATCATTTTGAACCGGAAATTCAACAATAAAATTTTATCAATTTTTTGCAAAAACCCCTGATGGTTAGCCTTACTTATTTTGAACGGATACATTTTATTGTCACAGATTCCGTATGTCTCGGTTATTTTGAGTTAGTGATGCTATTTTGAGTAGAGCTGAGTTTAAGTTGTTGCAATATGTCATCTTAATCGCGTGCAATCCAGGTTCGATCACAAAATGTGACCTGATTTCAGAAAACGACTTTTCCAATAACCACGCTTTCCATTGGCAACCTGCCGTTAGTTTCTTGTCAAACATGTTATTACAGTTACCTATAATCATTTTGAACCGGAAATTCAACAATAAAATTTTATCAATTTTTTGCAAAAACCCCTGATGGTTAGCCTTACTTATTTTGAACGGATAAATTTTATTGTCACAGATCCCATATGTCACGGTTACTTTGAGTTAGTGATGATATTTTGACTAGAGCTGAGTTTAAGTTGTTGCAATATGTCATCTTAATCGCGTGCAATCCAGGTTCGATCACAAAATGTGACCTGATTTCAGAAAACGACTTTTCCAATAACCACGCTTTCCATTGGCAACCTACCGTTAGTTTCTTGTCAAACATGTTATTACAGTTACCTATAATCATTTTGAACCGGAAATTCAACAATAACATTTTATCAATTTTTTGCAAAAATCCCTGATGGTTAGCCTTACTGATTTTGAACGGATAAATTTTATTGTCACAGATTCCGTATGTCTCGGTTATTTTGTGTTAGTGATGCTATTTTGAGTAGAGCTGAGTTTAAGTTGTTGCAATTGTCATCTTAATCGCGTGCAATCCAGGTTCGATTACAAAATGTGACCTGATTTCAGAAAACGACTTTTCCAATAACCACGCTTTCCATTGGCAACCTACCCTTAGTTTCTTGCCAAGCATGTTATTACAGTTACGTATAATCATTTCGAACCGGAAATTCAACAATAAAATTTTATCAATTTTTTGCAAAAATCCCTGATGGTTAGCCTTACTTATTTTGAACGGATAAATTTTATTGTCACAGATTCCATATGTCTCGGTTATTTTGAGTTAGTGATGCTATTTTGAGTAGAGCTGAGTTTAAGTTGTTGCAATATGTCATCTTAATCGCGTGCAATCCAGGTTCGATTACAAAATGTGACCTGATTTCAGAAAACGACTTTTCCAATAACCACGCTTTCCATTGGCAACCTACTGTTAGTTTCTTGCCAAACATGTTATTACAGTTACCTATAATCATTTTGAACCGGAAATTCAACAATAAAATTTTATCAATTTTTTGCAAAAACCCCTGATGGTTAGCCTTACTTATTTTGAACGGATAAATTTTATTGTCACAGATTCCGTATGTCTCGGTTATTTTGAGTTAGTGATGCTATTTTGAGTAGAGCTGAGTTTAAGTTGTTGCAATATGTCATCTTAATCGCGTGCAATCCAGGCTCGATTACAAAATGTGACCTGATTTCAGAAAAAGGCTATTCCAATAACCACGCTTTCCATTGGCACCCTACCGTTAGTTTCTTGCCAAACATGTTATTATAGTTACCTATAATCATTTTGAACCGGAAATTCAACAATAAAATTTTATCAATTTTTTGCAAAAACCCCTGATGGTTAGCCTTACTTATTTTGAACGGATACATTTTATTGTCACAGATTCCGTATGTCTCGGTTATTTTGAGTTAGTGATGCTATTTTGAGTAGAGCTGAGTTTAAGTTGTTGCAATATGTCATCTTAATCGCGTGCAATCCAGGTTCGATCACAAAATGTGACCTGATTTCAGAAAACGACTTTTCCAATAACCACGCTTTCCATTGGCAACCTACCGTTAGTTTCTTGCCAAACATGTTATTACAGTTACCTATAATCATTTTGAACCGGAAATTCAACAATAACATTTTATCAATTTTTTGCAAAAATCCCTGATGGTTAGCCTTACTTATTTTGAACGGATAAATTTTATTGTCACAGATTCCATATGTCTCGGTTATTTTGAGTTAGTGATGCTATTTTGAGTAGAGCTGAGTTTAAGTTGTTGCAATATGTCATCTTAATCGCGTGCAATCCAGGTTCGATCACAAAATGTGACCTGATTTCAGAAAACGGCAATTCCAATAACCACGCTTTCCATTGGCAACCTAACATTAGCTCCTTGAAAAACATGTTGTTATAGTTACCTATAATCATTTTGAACCGGAAATTCAACAATAAAATTTTATCAATTTTTTGCAAAAACCCCTGATGGTTAGCCTTACTTATTTTGAACGGATACATTTTATTGTCACAGATTCCATATGTCTCGGTTATTTTGAGTTAGTGATGCTATTTTGAGTAGAGCTGAGTTTAAGTTGTTGCAATATGTCATCTTAATCGCGTGCAATCCAGGTTCGATCACAAAATGTGACCTGATTTCAGAAAACGACTTTTCCAATAACCACGCTTTCCATTGGCAACCTACTGTTAGTTTCTTGCCAAACATGTTATTATAGTTACCTATAATCATTTTGAACCGGAAATTCAACAATAAAATTTTATCAATTTTTTGCAAAAACCCCTGATGGTTAGCCTTACTTATTTTGAACGGATAAATTTTATTGTCACAGATTCCGTATGTCTCGGTTATTTTGAGTTAGTGATGCTATTTTGAGTAGAGCTGAGTTTAAGTTGTTGCAATATGTCATCTTAATCGCGTGCAATCCAGGCTCGATTACAAAATGTGACCTGATTTCAGAAAAAGGCTATTCCAATAACCACGCTTTCCATTGGCACCCTACCGTTAGTTTCTTGCCAAACATGTTATTATAGTTACCTATAATCATTTTGAACCGGAAATTCAACAATAAAATTTTATCAATTTTTTGCAAAAACCCCTGATGGTTAGCCTTACTTATTTTGAACGGATAAATTTTATTGTCACAGATCCCGTATGTCACGGTTATTTTGAGTTAGTGATGATATTTTGACTAGAGCTGAGTTTAAGTTGTTGCAATATGTCATCTTAATCGCCTGCAATCCAGGTTCGATCACAAAATGTGACCTGATTTCTGAAAACGACTTTTCCAATAACCACGCTTTCCATTGGCAACCTACCGTTAGTTTCTTGTCAAACATGTTATTACAGTTACCTATAATCATTTTGAACCGGAAATTCAACAATAAAATTTTATCAATTTTTTGCAAAAACCCCTGATGGTTAGCCTTACTTATTTTGAACGGATAAATTTTATTGTCACAGATCCCGTATCTCACGGTTATTTTGAGTTAGTGATGATATTTTGACTAGAGCTGAGTTTAAGTTGTTGCAATATGTCATCTTAATCGCCTGCAATCCAGGTTCGATCACAAAATGTGACCTGATTTCTGAAAACGACTTTTCCAATAACCACGCTTTCCATTGGCAACCTACCGTTAGTTTCTTGTCAAACATGTTATTACAGTTACCTATAATCATTTTGAACCGGAAATTCAACAATAACATTTTATCAATTTTTTGCAAAAATCCCTGATGGTTAGCCGTACTGATTTTGAACGGATAAATTTTATTGTCACAGATCCCGTATGTCTCGGTTATTTTGTGTTAGTGATGCTATTTTGAGTAGAGCTGAGTTTAAGTTGTTGCAATTGTCATCTTAATCGCGTGCAATCCAGGTTCGATTACAAAATGTGACCTGATTTCAGAAAACGACTTTTCCAATAACCACGCTTTCCATTGGCAACCTACCCTTAGTTTCTAGCCAAGCATGTTATTACAGTTACGTATAATCATTTCGAACCGGAAATTCAACAGTAAAATTTTATCAATTTTTTGCAAAAATCCCTGATGGTTAGCCTTACTTATTTTGAACGGATAAATTTTATTGTCACAGATTCCATATGTCTCGGTTATTTTGAGTTAGTGATGCTATTTTGAGTAGAGCTGAGTTTAAGTTGTTGCAATATGTCATCTTAATCGCGTGCAATCCAGGCTCGATTACAAAATGTGACCTGATTTCAGAAAAAGGCTATTCCAATAACCACGCTTTCCATTGGCACCCTACCGTTAGTTTCTTGCCAAACATGTTATTATAGTTACCTATAATCATTTTGAACCGGAAATTCAACAATAAAATTTTATCAATTTTTTGCAAAAACCCCTGATGGTTAGCCTTACTTATTTTGAACGGATACATTTTATTGTCACAGATTCCATATGTCTCGGTTATTTTGAGTTAGTGATGCTATTTTGAGTAGAGCTGAGTTTAAGTTGTTGCAATATGTCATCTTAATCGCGTGCAATCCAGGTTCGATCACAAAATGTGACCTGATTTCAGAAAACGGCAATTCCAATAACCACGCTTTCCATTGGCAACCTAACATTAGCTCCTTGAAAAACATGTTGTTATAGTTACCTATAATCATTTTGAACCGGAAATTCAACAATAAAATTTTATCAATTTTTTGCAAAAATCCCTGATGGTTAGCCTTACTTATTTTGAACGGATAAATTTTATTGTCACAGATTCCGTATGTCACGGTTATTTTGAGTTAGTGATGCTATTTTGAGTAGAGCTGAGTTTAAGTTGTTGCAATATGTCATCTTAATCGCGTGCAATCCAGGCTCGATTACAAAATGTGACCTGATTTCAGAAAAAGGCTATTCCAATAACCACGCTTTCCATTGGCACCCTACCGTTAGTTTCTTGCCAAACATGTTATTATAGTTACCTATAATCATTTTGAACCGGAAATTCAACAATAAAATTTTATCAATTTTTTGCAAAAACCCCTGATGGTTAGCCTTACTTATTTTGAACGGATACATTTTATTGTCACAGATTCCGTATGTCTCGGTTATTTTGAGTTAGTGATGCTATTTTGAGTAGAGCTGAGTTTAAGTTGTTGCAATATGTCATCTTAATCGCGTGCAATCCAGGTTCGATCACAAAATGTGACCTGATTTCAGAAAACGACTTTTCTAATAACCACGCTTTCCATTGGCAACCTACTGTTAGTTTCTTGCCAAACATGTTATTACAATTACCTATAATCATTTTGAACCGGAAATTCAACAATAAAATTTTATCAATTTTTTGCAAAAATCCCTGATGGTTAGCCTTACTTATTTTGAACGGATAAATTTTATTGTCACAGATTCCGTATGTCTCGGTTATTTTGAGTTAGTGATGCTATTTTGAGTAGAGCTGAGTTTAAGTTGTTACAATATGTCATCTTAATCGCGTGCAATCCAGGCTCGATTACAAAATGTGACCTGATTTCAGAAAACGGCTATTCCAATAACCACGCTTTCCATTGGCACCCTACCGTTAGTTTCTTGCCAAACATGTTATTATAGTTACCTATAATCATTTTGAACCGGAAATTCAACAATAAAATTTTATCAATTTTTTGCAAAAACCCCTGATGGTTAGCCTTACTTATTTTGAACGGATACATTTTATTGTCACAGATTCCGTATGTCTCGGTTATTTTGAGTTAGTGATGCTATTTTGAGTAGAGCTGAGTTTAAGTTGTTGCAATATGTCATCTTAATCGCGTGCAATCCAGGTTCGATCACAAAATGTGGCCTGATTTCAGAAAACGACTTTTCCAATAACCACGCTTTCCATTGGCAACCTACCGTTAGTTTCTTGCCAAACATGTTATTACAATTACCTATAATCATTTTGAACCGGAAATTCAACAATAAAATTTTATCAATTTTTTGCAAAAATCCCTGATGGTTAGCCTTACTGATTTTGATCGGATAAATTTTATTGTCACAGATTCCGTATGTCTCGGTTATTTTGAGTTAGTGATGCTATTTTGAGTAGAGCTGAGTTTAAGTTGTTGCAATATGTCATCTTAATCGCCTGCAATCCAGGTTCGATTACAAAATGTGACCTGATTTCAGAAAACGACTTTTCCAATAACCACGCTTTCCATTGGCAACCTACTGTTAGTTTCTTGCCAAACATGTTATTACAATTACCTATAATCATTTTGAACCGGAAATTCAACAATAAAATTTTATCAATTTTTTGCAAAAACCCCTGATGGTTAGCCTTACTTATTTTGAACGGATACATTTTATTGTCACAGATTCCGTATGTCTCGGTTATTTTGAGTTAGTGATGCTATTTTGAGTAGAGCTGAGTTTAAGTTGTTGCAATATGTCATCTTAATCGCGTGCAATCCAGGTTCGATCACAAAATGTGACCTGATTTCAGAAAACGACTTTTCCAATAACCACGCTTTCCATTGGCAACCTACTGTTAGTTTCTTGCCAAACATGTTATTATAGTTACCTATAATCATTTTGAACCGGAAATTCAACAATAAAATTTTATCAATTTTTTGCAAAAACCCCTGATGGTTAGCCTTACTTATTTTGAACGGATAAATTTTATTGTCACAGATTCCGTATGTCTCGGTTATTTTGAGTTAGTGATGCTATTTTGAGTAGAGCTGAGTTTAAGTTGTTGCAATATGTCATCTTAATCGCGTGCAATCCAGGCTCGATTACAAAATGTGACCTGATTTCAGAAAAAGGCTATTCCAATAACCACGCTTTCCATTGGCACCCTACCGTTAGTTTCTTGCCAAACATGTTATTATAGTTACCTATAATCATTTTGAACCGGAAATTCAACAATAAAATTTTATCAATTTTTTGCAAAAACCCCTGATGGTTAGCCTTACTTATTTTGAACGGATAAATTTTATTGTCACAGATCCCGTATGTCACGGTTATTTTGAGTTAGTGATGATATTTTGACTAGAGCTGAGTTTAAGTTGTTGCAATATGTCATCTTAATCGCCTGCAATCCAGGTTCGATCACAAAATGTGACCTGATTTCTGAAAACGACTTTTCCAATAACCACGCTTTCCATTGGCAACCTACCGTTAGTTTCTTGTCAAACATGTTATTACAGTTACCTATAATCATTTTGAACCGGAAATTCAACAATAAAATTTTATCAATTTTTTGCAAAAACCCCTGATGGTTAGCCTTACTTATTTTGAACGGATAAATTTTATTGTCACAGATCCCGTATGTCACGGTTATTTTGAGTTAGTGATGATATTTTGACTAGAGCTGAGTTTAAGTTGTTGCAATATGTCATCTTAATCGCCTGCAATCCAGGTTCGATCACAAAATGTGACCTGATTTCTGAAAACGACTTTTCCAATAACCACGCTTTCCATTGGCAACCTACCGTTAGTTTCTTGTCAAACATGTTATTACAGTTACCTATAATCATTTTGAACCGGAAATTCAACAATAACATTTTATCAATTTTTTGCAAAAATCCCTGATGGTTAGCCTTACTGATTTTGAACGGATAAATTTTATTGTCACAGATCCCGTATGTCTCGGTTATTTTGTGTTAGTGATGCTATTTTGAGTAGAGCTGAGTTTAAGTTGTTGCAATTGTCATCTTAATCGCGTGCAATCCAGGTTCGATTACAAAATGTGACCTGATTTCAGAAAACGACTTTTCCAATAACCACGCTTTCCATTGGCAACCTACCCTTAGTTTCTTGCCAAGCATGTTATTACAGTTACGTATAATCATTTCGAACCGGAAATTCAACAGTAAAATTTTATCAATTTTTTGCAAAAATCCCTGATGGTTAGCCTTACTTATTTTGAACGGATAAATTTTATTGTCACAGATTCCATATGTCTCGGTTATTTTGAGTTAGTGATGCTATTTTGAGTAGAGCTGAGTTTAAGTTGTTGCAATATGTCATCTTAATCGCGTGCAATCCAGGCTCGATTACAAAATGTGACCTGATTTCAGAAAAAGGCTATTCCAATAACCACGCTTTCCATTGGCACCCTACCGTTAGTTTCTTGCCAAACATGTTATTATAGTTACCTATAATCATTTTGAACCGGAAATTCAACAATAAAATTTTATCAAGTTTTTGCAAAAACCCCTGATGGTTAGCCTTACTTATTTTGAACGGATACATTTTATTGTCACAGATTCCATATGTCTCGGTTATTTTGAGTTAGTGATGCTATTTTGAGTAGAGCTGAGTTTAAGTTGTTGCAATATGTCATCTTAATCGCGTGCAATCCAGGTTCGATCACAAAATGTGACCTGATTTCAGAAAACGGCAATTCCAATAACCACGCTTTCCATTGGCAACCTAACATTAGCTCCTTGAAAAACATGTTGTTATAGTTACCTATAATCATTTTGAACCGGAAATTCAACAATAAAATTTTATCAATTTTTTGCAAAAATCCCTGATGGTTAGCCTTACTTATTTTGAACGGATAAATTTTATTGTCACAGATTCCGTATGTCTCGGTTATTTTGAGTTAGTGATGCTATTTTGAGTAGAGCTGAGTTTAAGTTGTTGCAATATGTCATCTTAATCGCGTGCAATCCAGGCTCGATTACAAAATGTGACCTGATTTCAGAAAAAGGCTATTCCAATAACCACGCTTTCCATTGGCACCCTACCGTTAGTTTCTTGCCAAACATGTTATTATAGTTACCTATAATCATTTTGAACCGGAAATTCAACAATAAAATTTTATCAATTTTTTGCAAAAACCCCTGATGGTTAGCCTTACTTATTTTGAACGGATACATTTTATTGTCACAGATTCCGTATGTCTCGGTTATTTTGAGTTAGTGATGCTATTTTGAGTAGAGCTGAGTTTAAGTTGTTGCAATATGTCATCTTAATCGCGTGCAATCCAGGTTCGATCACAAAATGTGACCTGATTTCAGAAAACGACTTTTCTAATAACCACGCTTTCCATTGGCAACCTACTGTTAGTTTCTTGCCAAACATGTTATTACAATTACCTATAATCATTTTGAACCGGAAATTCAACAATAAAATTTTATCAATTTTTTGCAAAAATCCCTGATGGTTAGCCTTACTTATTTTGAACGGATAAATTTTATTGTCACAGATTCCGTATGTCTCGGTTATTTTGAGTTAGTGATGCTATTTTGAGTAGAGCTGAGTTTAAGTTGTTGCAATATGTCATCTTAATCGCGTGCAATCCAGGTTCGATTACAAAATGTGGCCTGATTTCAGAAAACGACTTTTCCAATAACCACGCTTTCCATTGGCAACCTACTGTTAGTTTCTTGCCAAACATGTTATTACAATTACCTATAATCATTTTGAACCGGAAATTCAACAATAAAAGTTTATCAATTTTTTGCAAAAATCCCTGATGGTTAGCCTTACTTATTTTGAACGGATAAATTTTATTGTCACAGATTCCGTATGTCTCGGTTATTTTGAGTTAGTGATGCTATTTTGAGTAGAGCTGAGTTTAAGTTGTTGCAATATGTCATCTTAATCGCGTGCAATCCAGGTTCGATCACAAAATGTGACCTGATTTCAGAAAACGACATTTCCAATAACCACGCTTTCCATTGACAACCTGCCGTTAGTTTCTTGCCAAACATGTTATTATAGTTACCTATAATCATTTTGAACCGGAAATTCAACAATAAAATTTTATCAATTTTTTGCAAAAACCCCTGATGGTTAGCCTTACTTATTTTGAACGGATACATTTTATTGTCACAGATTCCGTATGTCTCGGTTATTTTGAGTTAGTGATGCTATTTTGAGTAGAGCTGAGTTTAAGTTGTTGCAATATGTCATCTTAATCGCGTGCAATCCAGGTTCGATCACAAAATGTGACCTGATTTCAGAAAACGACTTTTCCAATAACCACGCTTTCCATAGGCAACCTACCGTTAGTTTCTTGTCAAACATGTTATTACAGTTACCTATAATCATTTTGAACCGGAAATTCAACAATAAAATTTTATCAATTTTTTGCAAAAACCCCTGATGGTTAGCCTTACTTATTTTGAACGGATAAATTTTATTGTCACAGATCCCGTATGCCACGGTTATTTTGAGTTAGTGATGATATTTTGACTAGAGCTGAGTTTAAGTTGTTGCAATATGTCATCTTAATCGCCTGCAATCCAGGTTCGATCACAAAATGTGACCTGATTTCTGAAAACGACTTTTCCAATAACCACGCTTTCCATTGGCAACCTACCGTTAGTTTCTTGTCAAACATGTTATTACAGTTACCTATAATCATTTTGAACCGGAAATTCAACAATAAAATTTTATCAATTTTTTGCAAAAACCCCTGATGGTTAGCCTTACTGATTTTGAACGGATAAATTTTATTGTCACAGATCCCGTAGTCTCGGTTATTTTGTGTTAGTGATGCTATTTTGAGTAGAGCTGAGTTTAAGTTGTTGCAATTGTCATCTTAATCGCATGCAATCCAGGTTCGATTACAAAATGTGACCTGATTTCAGAAAACGACTTTTCCAATAACCACGCTTTCCATTGGCAACCTACCCTTAGTTTCTTGCCAAGCATGTTATTACAGTTACCTATAATCATTTCGAACCGGAAATTCAACAGTAAAATTTTATCAATTTTTTGCAAAAATCCCTGATGGTTAGCCTTACTTATTTTGAACGGATAAATTTTATTGTCACAGATTCCATATGTCTCGGTTATTTTGAGTTAGTGATGTTATTTTGAGTAGAGCTGAGTTTAAGTTGTTGCAATATGTCATCTTAATCGCGTGCAATCCAGGTTCGATTACAAAATGTGACCTGATTTCAGAAAACGACTTTTCCAATACCACGCTTTCCATTGGCAACCTACCGTTAGTTTATTGCCAAACATGTTATTACATTGAATGTTACTACAATCAATTTTTTTGCAAAAATCCCTGATGGTTAGCCTTACTTATTTTGAACCAGGGATGTGCGATTACGCGTCGACTACTAATTTTTACAAGATTTCGTCGACATTGTCGAATACTGGTCGACAACGTCGAATACTCGTCGAAAAAGTCGACAACTCGTTAACTACGTCGACAACGTCGAGAACTACTTGATAAATTAATTTACGCCATCTATCTATACTTATAACAAAACTCAGCATAAATTGTCTGTACTACTGATTGATAGATGGCATTGTATTTATGAAATATTAAATCATACTGTTTCTAATATTTATGACATAAATTGCGAAATAAATTGATAATTATCCATTATCGATAATAAATTCTTTGCCAATCGAGAAAAGTCTAATTAAATTTGCGAATTTGAATAAAATTTGAGTATATCATTCAGGCGTGATTTCGCTCGTATGAAATTGTCCAGCTTCTGCTATTCATCACTACGCGGCGAATGAATAGTTAATTTATATTTATGCAGACGTTTTATTTAATTTTAATAATTTTGCTTTATTGTAGTAACTTCGAATAACATTAATTATTCGTTTACATATAAATTAATAAATAAAAGACACTAGGTAAAAACATTCATTTTAGTGACACCTTTTATTAAATTTCAACAAGTTTTTCAAAAATATTAATTTAACAGTGCGGGTAATGTCAAAATATTATTTGTATCATATCTGCTGCGTTTTTTTCAAATAAAAAAGCTGCTCTAGACCGCTATATATTATATTTTGATTTTTTAACCAATTCACGAATTATTAAAATATTTATGCTTCGGATTTACTCAATCGAATCCTAAAGAGCTTACGCTAAGTCAATATCTTGCATTATATATACGAATAAAGTTTATGCTTGTTCTCAACAACTCTGAACAACTCTTGATATTATGTAGAGTACAACCAAAGAATTTCTTTAAATGTGCGATTGTCTTTATTCCATTTGCGCAGCTACGGCTTAGAATTTGAGTTGCTATTTTGACTCGCATTTTTTCGAATGTGTTTGGATATATATGTCTGGATGTTAATTTGGGGCACACTCTTGTCACTGATTGGCTGTCTATTTGATATAATTCCTTTATTACGTTCCATGTGACCAAACCTTCCGGTGTAATTACATCATATGTTAATATAGTATTCCGTATCGATTTAAATAAATGTGGTACGTCATACATGGCAAATATTTTTTGATCCTTAACAGTAAAATATGGATCAGATTTTGTTACTCCAAGTAATTTGTATGCATTTCTGTTGTTGGTGCCTTGGTCACATGCCATACCTCTAATATTAATGCCTAGTTTACTGACAACTTTTATATTTTTTAATATTAGCTCTTTTAATTTTGTTCCACATACTGGCCCTTCTGTTGCTACATAACTTACCACAAATTTATCTGTACTAAATAGACCTCTCGACATAAACAAACAAATATACTTGGCAATGGTTGGTTCTTTTTCTCCATTCCCATAGTCAACTAGCCCGATAATTTCATCTATAACCCGGTTGTATTTTAGATCAGTTCGAATTTTAATTTCGTCGAATAAAAGTATATGCTGCTTTTCTCTAGTAGTCATATCCTGAACTTTTATCCCGATTTGCTTTAATAAGGTATCGTTGAAGCCTGGTTGCAATTGGCTTAAAATATTCCAATTGCCAATTGACCGTACAGTGGGTAATTGAAAATGTAATGTCTCTCTCAAGTATTGGTATGTAGCATGTGATCGAAATTCTATACTTTGAGCTAATCGTCTTTGATAGGTTGTATATTTTGAATTTTTGTACCGTTTTTCTAACAACATTTTGCAAAATTCCTTCGTATGGTTATTAACATGTACGAGCTCGTCAATCTGTTCGGTAATCGATTTACGCTTTAAGTTTTTATATTTCTTTTTAATTTGAATTCGTAATTGGTTTTTTAAATTAAAATTTCTAGTCTTATTTTTCAATTTTTTATTATTAATTTCCAATAATTTGTATTTTTTCCGTAAGTCAGTGTTTTGCCTTCTATAATATATAATGTTTTTTTCATTTCTAATACAATTGTCACAATCAATTGTCATTGCAGTAGAAATTGGAGTACTGTTTATTTTAATTTGTTGAAGTTTTCTTTTCCCGGGAGCGGGAAGATACGTTTTTAAAAATTTATTTTTGTCCAGATCACTTATTTTATTATATAGATTCTTACCTGAATTATTTGCTCCGTAACTGGTTTCAACCACTGGTTTCTTGTGTTTATTAACATACACTTTATGAACTGTACTTTTTTGTGTAACACGATTATTTAACAGTAAGGTGGGGAATGCACCTTTTTTCAAATTCTTATTAGTTAACAAATTTTTCTCGAAATGTATCTCACAAATAAATTTCTTTTTATTTCCATCAACATCCATATCGTTCAAATTGCATTGCTGAATCCACCGCATCAAGTATGGTGTATTTTTTGCAGGAAAAGCAAATAGCCTGCAGTTTTTGTCAGTTCGCTTACTCCGACTGCAAATAATGCTCTTTCCACCAAAAATTAAATTTTGCGACATCATTTTAATGTTGCTTATATCTCATATATATATATATATATATATATATATATATATATATATATATATATATATATATATATATATATATATATATATATATATATATAATATATATAAATATAATATATAAATATATATATATATATAAATATATATATTTATATATATATATATATATATATATATATATATATATATATATAATATATATATATATATATATATATATATATATATATATATATATATATATATATATATATATATATATATATATATATCTTTATATATATATATATATATATATATATATATATATATATATATATATATATATATATATATATATATATATATAAATATATATATATATACAGAAATTCATAACAAAATTCAATTAATAACAATATAAATTGTTTCCATACTTTTATTACATCTATATACATAGTTGTCCATTTAAAATTTAAAAACCATTCGACGACAACGGCAAAACTCGTTTCTCATCGTCTTTTTATTCTCGTTGTTCTCCATATATGATAAGAATAATTTGCTATCCTAACGGATCATTATTCACCATACCATTTGATAACTAAAAACTAAAAAATTAAAATATTCCTTTACTTTCCCTTACTCCACCGCATTTTATATATTTAATAGTTCCAACTTACAATACATATTCCGAAATGCACATGTAGTAAACCAAAAAACGTTATATGTACATATATGTTTTTGTTTTATATAAATTTATATACGAGCAAAAACAAAACAAAATTTTCGAAAAAATGAAAAAATCTTAATTGTGTAATTTTTACATTAGTACACAAGAACCAATTTCATTATTTGTTGTTGTTGCTTTTAGTTTTTGGTGTACCACAGTTTTCGTTTTACATATAATACTCGTATATGTATACCGAAACAAATTAACCAAAAAAAATCAAGATCACGTGATCTCGAACAAAAATAGTTTCTATATTTAAACTAGATAGCGTATTTATTATATCATAAAAATCATGATTGGTTCGTTTCTCGGAGTAGTTTTGATTATAAAATCGTCCGGCATATGGTTTTCGGAAAATCGTGGAGTTATAACCAAAAAGTAGGTGTCTCAACTTTTTGGTACTTGTATTCACTTCTTATTATTAGAAATTCTTTGGTACAACAGAGTTCATCAAAAATCTTAATAATTCCTGAACTGACGAAACAGGTTAATTTTTTTAGTACACAATTTTTTGATTGTTCCTTACTTCATTTACAACTGGAAATTTGAAAGAATGAAAATACAATGACTGAATTGTATTTTTAATAAGAAAAAATGGATATCTTAATGTTTGCTGGTAAAATTAATTAATTTATTTTAATATTGGATATTATTGTGTTTAATTGTAAACCAAAAATTAAATGTTAAAATGATTAACTTGAAGTTAGTTCAAGTTGTTGTTCTAAATTTTTTAGTTTAAATATCCCTGTATTTTCCCTATATTTTATCGCGGTCTCGAACACCATTCTCAATTTCAATAAAATGATCCGATCGATTATGCTTTCATGGTTTGGTAATTCGAACACTTGGAGTAATACTTGCAATAAGCTTGGCCAAAACGTGAATTAGTGGGAGTAAACTTAAACGGCGTTTCGTCTATAGCATAGCCAATGCTATGGGTGAAATTGATTGAAAATTTAACAATTCAATAAAATTTGGTATATTAGGTGGAGATAAATTTAGTATCTAGAAGAATGTTTTGGCTAAAGTTTTAAAATGTAGCAAGTTGAACTCTATTCAGCATTTTTAAGTTGGTTTATAAAATTAATATATGATGTAATTTAATAGAAGCAAATTAGAATTTTGTATAGTGAAAGTAAAGCGCTAAAATGCTAGGTGTGAAATAAGGAATACAATTAGGAACTGTTTTGAAACAGTACCTCAATGAGGTGAAATGAACCCTATTTCTTATGAAACATAGGTTTGTTTATTGCAATTAGGATTTGGCAATAAATTTTGGTTTAAGCACTGGAGCATGGCTTTTAACTTGGGTGGAACCACACCACCAATAAAACTAAATTTATTTCAAGAAATTTGAGTCCTAAACTAGTTTGTACATGCGCACTTAAATGGTATTCTGTTCAATCTTCAAGAAGTGGAAGAGCTTGCACAAATGCACAATACATAATTTTCTGTAATTGTTGTACAATATAATTTTCTAGTGGCGTTCGTGTCAGCGCTCAAGTCAGAGATTACACCGTGTTCGATAGAAAGAAATTAGTCAGAAAGGAGGAGGCTCCAAATAGAAGCTAAAAAGTTAGCTAAACAATTATTTGCAATTACATTTCTTTTGAGATATACAAATGATTTGTAGACTTCAGACGAACATATGACATGTCCAATCGAAATAGTTTACTTAATGCACCTTGATTATCTAAGAAACAATATAAGATGTAAACATTAAATTCAAACAAACACACATAGCATTGTAATTTGTGTAAAGTCGAAAACTTACTATGGTTTTCACTTTTACGCATTAACTTTTTGGTTAGAGAATCAGTGTGCTGGAGTAGCTACATAGGGACACCTAAAATATTGGTTCAGCTATTTAAAGACAGTGAGCCAGTCACCAGTATGTGTCAAAATTTCGATAATTATTCAAATTATTTTAAAAATTCAAGTTTCATGATATAATTTGTTTAAACTTGCTGATCGAATAGCTTTATTATATTCCAAGATTTAATCCCATACTTACTTTTAAATTAGGACTTTATAATATAAAGCACATTTTCAATGTGTTAATAGTACTATTCGTTCGTGGTCATTTTGCACGAAAAATTCTGTTAGAAACGCGAATCTTTCGCCGAAACCCAAAAATCGGGTCATAAGTTAAGGCCGTTTGTTGACATTACAGATAGCAAAGAAGATAGCGGACTTAAGAAACTACAATTTTTGAACTCTTCAGGGCAACAATATAAATTACATAGGTATTTAAAATGAATTAAACATTTTTGGATAAGCGTATTTTGTTTTGTTAAATTCTTAAACTTTAATATTTACAAATTTTTAATTATTTTACAAGAGTATTAATATTTGTAAATTTTTACAATTAATTTTGTACAAATAAATATTTCAATAAAACCTGAAGATCGAAACGTCGGTTAGAAATAAAAATATTATTTAAAAAAAAACATAACGGCATCTTTACTTAATTTGAATTAAAAACGCTCAATAACTATATTTTATAATACTCGTATCAACAATAACATCTGGTAATGTACTCGTATATCACGGCACAAGAACAATTTTTTATTTTAGGTATGGAAAATGTTTGCGTTCATTCTTTTTCATAGAAATTCAAAATTACAAAAACAAAAACCCTGTTTTTACACACACAGGCACAGATTGTTTTGGTATATTCTCTACATATTTTGTACAGACTCTTTAAATTTTTTATAAACCAAAACAAACCGATCAACAGAAAAACGAAACGAAGATCGAACCGAATGAAATATAACAACAAATTATTTTTTTGTACGTATACAGCGGTGAAAGTAAATCTAGTATTTCTGCTTTGAAATATTTTTCATAAATAAAATAAACTATTTCATGCTGTGTCGCGTAATGTGTATTACCGAAAAGTAATATATTGGGAGCGGCGTTAGCGTCGCACTGGCTCATAAAATGTAATATTTCTTGTTTTCTTATACTTGTTTATTTTATGTTTTGACTTACCTGCATTGGTAAATTAATATTTTTGAAAAAAATTGTTGAAATTTAATAACAGGTGTCACTAAAAAGAAATGTTTAACTAGTGTCTTTTATTTATTAATTTATATGACAACGAATAATTAATCATGTTCGAAGTTACTACAATAAAGGAAAATTATAAAAATTAAATAAAATGTGATTAAAATCATAGATTAACTATTCATTTGCCGCATAGTGAGGAATAGCAGAAACTTGAAAATTTCATAACGGGTGATATTAAACTTTAGTCGTTTAAGGCACACATCATTCATTATTATTATTAGTCTAAAATTAACGTTAAAACCCTAATACTGTGTGCCTGTTCCCTGATACCAGTTTTTTGGAGTAAATAACAAATTTCAATAGATTATATGCTTCCGCGCCATCTTTTATGAAATAGACTTATTTATCACGCACGATGCAAGATTTTTATCGGCTATGCTATGACAGTATAACAGTTCGTTATTTTCGCACGTTATTCAATTTCGATTTTACATTTAAAAGTTCAGTGTAAAAATGTCAAATTTTCGAGGCGGGCGGCCTAAAAACCTAAATTTTGAAAAATATAAATTTACATTAGTCAAAACGAACAACAAATATGAAGCATATTGCGAGGTGTGTAAAACATCATTAAAAAATACGGCTGCACAACGACTTGAAGCACACAGGTGATTTTAATGACTTTCGTACGTATTTACTTTTATACTAACTATAAATTTGTATTTTAGAAATCATTGTAAATTACAATCTACTACAATCCCGGAAAGAATACTCCTTGATTGTGGTACTGGTGATGCTGACGAGGCTTCTACGAATTCGAACGTTAATTTTATTCCGGACGTAGATATCGAATATATAGATTGCGAAAACGACACCACAATCAATTACAATAATCAGGTAATGTTAATGTAATAATTTAATTTATGAGCCTCATCTGGCATCCCTCATGTTCATGTTCAATATTTAGTTTTTCCTTTATCTCAATGTTATCATTTTGATTCGACAAATCACACAATGCAAATATCATATGTTAGAAGAATTTAAGTTTGTCAAATAAAAGTCTTATTTTGATGAAAAGTTTAAGGGGCAATTTCGTTTTGCATTTGTGTAAGCGAAACTTATAATGTGGAAATATAATGCTGCTAATACTTAATATTTTCAAGTAAATTAATACTGTGACTGTGACTGGCACTGGAGTAATAAATACAAAAAGTACTATTTTATGTAGGGGGCGCGTATGCGAAAAAATTAAACAAATTGTTACTTATTGTCGCTTGTGGTGGGATCAGGTATTTAAGCAACACTTGTACAAACAATTCTTTCAATACGAGCATTCGATGAACCATATCATACGAAGAATTCTACCGAGTTGGATAGTCATAGTCAGCTTTATAAAAGGATTTGTAATCGCCGTCACTAGTAGTTCTTATATCATAAAAACATCATAAACTTTTCAAATATTTATTCATTTTCTAGGAAATAAAGAGCACAAATATTCTTGAATAAAACTCCTTAACCGAAGCGAGAAAAACAAAATTGTCCCATGTCCGAGATACGAATGATGACGGTTACTACATTTTATTTATTTTGTTTCTGTTTCGGTTCATTAAAAAATTCGATGTTCGGTTTTTAATTTAAGGTTCGGTTCAGATTTCATTCTGCTCAGAAAGTCAGAATTAAGATTATCAACATGTCAGGGGCAAAATTATAATCTATACGCTACGCTGTTAGTTGTTTTATAATTCTAATTTTCATATTATATATTTAATTATTTCTTAATTATTATAATGCCTCTACAATTTTCTATTTCAAACGATTCGTCTTCGGTATTTTGTTGATGATCCCTTATGTTATACGCCGTACCATAAACTAACTAAACTAAAAAATGACTTAATTATCAAATATAAATTATTAAAAACCTATAATTGTGAATTCAATATTTCCTAGATCTCTCTATCAGATTTGCCAAGAAGTTCTTCGGTTTCTTCGTCAACAAAATCAACAATATCATCTGAAAAGGTAATACTAATTTAAATTATACAAATGTTATAAGAAAAATATGTTTTTTCACATATGTACTATAATTTTAACATACAATTTATTTTTAGACACCAAAAACTACCTCTTCAAGGACAAAAAATCCAAAACAGATAACAAATTTTATCGACACTGTTAGTACCAGAGAAATAGACGAAATCAATAACGCTATAGCGAACTTTTTTTTCGGATGTAACATATCTTTGTCGGTCATAGAATCTGTGTATTTTAAACAGATGATAAAAAAATTAAGACCAGCTTATTCGTCATGCATTCCATCTCGTAAACTGTTATCAACATCAATGCTGGACAAATCATACCAGAGATGTTTAGACATCACGCGAGAGCAAATGATTAATGAAAGCGAATCAGTTCTCTTAATTGATGGATGGAAGAATTCGTCCACTAATTCCAAAAGAGTTGTTAGTATGCTTCATGTCGCTAATGGAAACCGAGCATTTATAAATGCGTGGGATTTATCGGGGATATCAGAAAATGCGGAAAATCTCGAAAATATAATATACGAGTCAATAGACCTAGCCGATCAATTATATCAGACTAAAATTTATGCTGTGGTGTCAGACAATGCTAGTGTTATGATACAAATGGGGAGAAACGTTAGCCACATACTATGGCATACAACATGTAACAGTCACACTGGAAATCTTCTAGCAAAAGATATAGCTGATCAATCTTTAATCGAAAAAGTTAACAATGTTTTAAAAGAGTTTAAACATTGCGATTTCGAGAAAATTGTCATGGCAAAAGGCGGAAAACGAATAAACTTGGCCTGTGAAACTCGTTGGAACTCGTATCGTGATGCCTCTATGAGTTTGTTGACAAATTTGCAATTTATGAGAGAAATTCATGTAGACCCTACTCAGCCTATTAAAACAGTTAAGCCAGCTATTGTTAAGCTTATTTTTGATGATGATTTCATAAATGATGTGAAGAAATCGGTTGAATTGTTTAATCCCATATGCGAATTGATAAATAAATGCCAATCAAGTGACGCCTCCATTGCGGATGCTGCTGATTTATGGTTGTCCATATCAATGTCTCAAGAATTCACAAAATACGAGGGCGCTTTAGATGCAAGAAAACAAAAAGCTTTAAATAAGTACATGCTTACGGCTTTTTATCTACATCCCCATTACGATAATTCGAAGTTAGATAAAGCTCAGCAAGATGAAATAAACAAATTTTTATTTAAAAATTTAACAAACGATGGCATTGAAGGCTGGGATTCATACCGAAAGAGAAGTGGTATATTTAAAACGCTCTATGAAAAAGATATTCGGAAACCTCTGCTTTTCTGGAGTATGGCTGAAATGGAGTATTCAAATTTAGCGAAAACGGCTTTGAAACTTTTAAAAATACCGGCGTCTTCAGCACAAATTGAGAGACTTTTCTCTAATTGGTCTTTTATTCAACCATCTATTCGAAATAGGGTGACTTTTGAAAGATCTATAAAACTAGTTCACATATACTATGCATTAAAAAATTCTGATTTAAATTTTGATGATACAGAGGATGAAATTTAATTAATAAAAAAAATTCAATTTTATTTAAATAACCACTGAATGGTTTTAATTTTAATAATTGTAATTGAGTGAGTACAACAATAAAAATTTGGTTTAATTTAATACAAAAATAAGTAATATGGTATTAATGAGATAAATAATAAAATTTTGAGTATGTTGGGACTTGGGAGTTAATTAGGTATCATCAATCATCATAAATTCACTAAATCCTTAAATATTGGAACAGCTTCTCTAGATTTATTTTATATTTGTATATACGCAGAAGCTGCGTTTAATATTTTTCGTATTTTACTAATATCGCACGATTCACCTGTACCGTCACATTCGTAATGTTGAATCAACGCTACACTTTGCATCGATAAAAACAATTGCCAGAATTATTGATGAAGCCTTTATTTTATTATACTATGACTCAACTTAATCGGTTTATATTCTATTCTATAGTATCAAGATGGTAAAAATGGCGAGTTATGTCTGTTTCGGAAATTAATATTAAAATTGTCACTGGAGCAAAGTTCTAGTTCATACCTCCTCCCGGTGCTCCCTGGGTAACTTTAAATGAATCAGACGGTGTGATGGAGGTGATACGGGACTAATTATGCTAATACTCATCGACACTACATATCACGGCAAGCTATTGTCGCCGCAAAACCAACACCCATTAACGTCCATTCGCCAGGTAAGGGACGGCTGAAGCCGACGTCTATCTAATATCAAGCGGCTATATAAACCTTTTTCAGGGAAGTACCAAATGCCTTAAGATCGTTCACCAATACGTGATCCACGCAGAAAACAAGTAAAATACTTTCACATAGACCATCTCATTATGAACCATATACAGAGGCCCCGGCAGGACTAATTTATCGGATTTTTACAACAACGAGGCACATAGAATTCTATAATCTTCTAGGCATATAGAAAATTGGAGATCCGTTCAGAACTGCATAATTTAAAATTGCATTTTTCAAAACGGCATATTTAAAAACTGCATACGGTACAAAATAGCATTTTTCAAAACAGCATATTTCAAAACGGCATTTTTAAAACTGCACAAGATAAAATGAAATATTTCAATCGATTATAAATCTAGAATTATCTTTTCATTAATTTCTGGAATAAGTATATGACCAACAGATACGTTATTTATTAACGGAACACGATGAAGTTTGACATGAATGAAATTTGTGAACGATTCTTGGATCAAATTCTAAGAAAGGGAACTTGTCTATTTCTTGGTCGATTAAGATCAAACTTCACATGTTCCTGTGGTAGAGTTGAATTTACAAATGAAATTGATTATGGCAAATTTCTTCTACATGTTTTATATAAAAACTTTAGTAGGTATGTTATAAGAAAAATTTACCTTCAATGGAATTACAAATTATTTGAAGACTTAGTATGCATATATGATATTCTCCTTCACCTAAATTTTTATATAGAGCTTCAAAGTTCTAGTTAGTTACTACAATTGCATGGTCGTAGCAGATTACTCCATATTGGAATACATCTCATGCAATTATATTGTCTTAATTTATCGGGTTTATCGAAAAATTCAATTCTAACATATTAGTTTCAAGATATGTAGCGTTATTAACGTACGTCGCCAATACAATTTTTGTTTGAGAGTTTTTCCTATTTACGACCCTGCCCGGTACTTTCTTACATTTTTAAGAAATCACAACAATTTTATGTTTATCACACCTATATAATACGGTGTATAGCATACGTTTACATCAGAATATCGTGTATACTACATCGAAGCTCAGGTATATATTTATACATATGACACTTGGTATGTATTATGCTAAAACGGTTTGTAATAGTTTTATTAATTTGATGTTACTTAGAAACAGTGCGCGAAGTGCAACGAAAATACCTACTAAAATGTATCGAATATTTCAGCAGCAACGAACATTAATATTTACTGCGTTTCAAACTTATAATAATTAATTGTTATTGATGCTGCATCCCAAAATTATTCAGTTTTTACCAATTTCCCTTAACCGAACAAAGTTAAATTCCCATCTTTCGCTATTTTTCGTTTGCAGTCGTGCATTATATTTTTTGTACTCGAATATTATTTGGTTGTTCTGTTTAAAAAAAATATAAAAAATGGTACGCCTACAACAAAATTACCGATGAGATCTTTAAAGGTTTAACTTTGTTAGGTTGAGACGAAATGGTCGGTACAATTTTGGGATGCGCATGCCATGAAACGAAGAGTTATATCTTAAAAATGTTCGGTTTTTTCAGCTACGATGGAGATGGAAAAACCCAACATTTTATGATCTAATTCATAGCTACAAAATAATTAATATTTCTGATAATGATTAGTATATATATATAAATATCAATATATCAATTGTGCGTTTATTCATAAAACACTGTCTATTTGGCTGACCCTTGGACAGGACCATAAAAAAGGAAAAACCCGCAACCAAAATTGTAGTGACGACGAAAGCTAATAACGTTATATATCTTAAAACGTATATCTTTAAAATTATTTTTTTCCATCGACAGATATCGGTATATGATTTAGCATATTCCGCCGGGAAACTAAATTAATTTGAAGATAAAATATCTAGAAAAAATATTCCTCAATCAAAAAGTTATAAAACAACACATGTAATACATATTTTATTATAAAAAGTGCAAGGAATGTTATGTCAACAGGGCATAAAATGAAATACACACAAATAAAATGTATCTACTTTAATTTTCATTAAATTAAGTTTGAACGAAATTTGATTTATCGTTAAAATATTAAAATTATTTAATTCAGTTAAAATTCAGCTTTTCGTCGTTCTGAAATATTCAATTTTGGAAAATGATGTTTCGAAAAATGTCTTTTTGAAAAATGTCGTTTTAAGGAATGCCGTTTTGAAAATGCAATTTTGTGAAATATCGTTTTGAGAAATGCCGTTTTGTACCTTATGCCGTTTTGAAAAATGCAGTTTTGAGAAATGCCGTTTTTTAAAATGCCGTTTTCAAACATGCAATTTCGACCGGGACCCAGAAAATTGTATTGCGAAAGCGAATTCCATGTTTCTATTTGTTAAAAGATGGACAGATGAATTTAAAGATATTCAAACCTTATGTTCACTCTATTTCGCTTACTTTCGATCTCAACTGGAATACGCTGTATTGGTCTGGAATCCATACTATGCTGTACACATTAAAAGAGTTGAAAGCATTCAAAAGAAGTTTCTGATTTTCTTGTTAAAAAAAAGTGACTGGAATTACGACCACAATTTACCATTCCATGAAAATGTGGCTCGGTTACCTCCATACTCAACAAGATGCACGGATTAGAAAATATGCACGCTTGAAAATAGACGAGTTCTCTTAGGTGCGGCTTGCATTGGTAACGTTTTGCTTGGTCACATTGATTCAGCATACATTTAGGAAAACATGTCAATTCATGTGCCTTACAGAACATTTCGAAACCATGAGTTTCTAGCACTAGAACACCATTCCACAAACTATGGAGAAAATAACCCCATTAATAGGTCGTCTAAATCTTTCAACATCGTCGACGACCTATTTGACTTTAATTTATCAAAGGACAATTTCAAAAATATACTTAAGAACCATTTTTTAAATTTTTTATTGTTAAATCAAGAGTTGATTTATATTTTTGTGTTTTAATTTTCTTTATTTGATTTTTTAATATTTTTGTTTTAAATTAAATTCTAAAATCATACATGTAGATCACAGAATAGATTTCTTTAAATAAATCATAACTGACGTTAGATCATATAATGGCGCCGATATTGACAGTGCGGTATGTACATATGTATGTAAATATGTACAAATTTTTGTGTCTGCTTCCTTTAAGCAAAATGGCAAGTCACAAGCACGGATTTGTAATTTTTATATTGTACCATCACCCATCGCAATAGGCATAGTTCTACGTCATAATGTATTTAAATAAGAATCTTACCATTTGTGTATTTTAGGACTTAATTAGGAATTTAAATAAGTTAGGACTATGCCGCATGCGGGTTAGCCAATAATCTGCTGCTACCTATATAATAGAAAACCAAACAAATTTCATGAAAATAAGGCCAGCGGATTTTAGACCACCGAAAATTAACCTTCAAATGATACCTCTTTATAATAATAGTATACCATAGATAGTATAGATTACTGAAATTGATGGTAAGTAATAGGGTAGTAATGGTAATAGTATCTATTCTGTGGTACTGGTAATAGTTATAGGGTATGCTTCAAAATTCTCTGTTTAAAATCTAAAATGTAAGTAAAACTAACTTGGATTAGTAATCCAAATTTTAACTTCAAATTGGACGTTTACAATTTTCAAATTTTCAGTTTTATGTTCTTTGAAATATTCTCAAAAATCTACAAAATACAATGGGCGCGTTCAGGACCGCCAACTGTTGACATCATGATTAGTGAAATCATCGCCAATTTTATTTCTAAATTTCATAACACTAAACATTTTCATAACGTTGGCTTTGATTTTACTCAACATGTTCCCAACTGTTGGGTGCCCTGAATGCGCCCAATGTTTGAGTTTGAATTTCAGTTTTAAGAATGCATAGTTGTAGATAAGTACAAATTCATTTCTTTTTTTCAAAATAATTAACAATAATTTTTAATTTAAAGAATACAAAAAGCGAAATTTTCAGAATTTGACAAATAAATTAATACCTTCACGGCCACTATCAAAGTACGAATGATACAAAGATATCTTTCTTTATACACATTGTCCCAGTTTGAAGGATTTAAAGTAATAAAAAGAAAAATTCGTTTATATATGAAATACCTGTTTTTAAATGTTAAGTAGACATAAATTAGACGGTTAAAGATGGAAAATGACGTCTCATTGCCTCCACTTGACAATGGCATATAATAGAAATCATATATTCATATCAGATAACGCTCGGAAATTAACTTTAAAATTTTAACATCTCCATCATTTGTCTCCAGCATTGTATTGCAAGTTGCAACTTCCTCGTTGTAACATGATCACCAATTTTCCATCTAACCGATGTGATAATCAAATAGTAGGTACTAATAATGTAATGTAAAAATGTTTGTTTATTGTTGTTTGTTTGTTTATCCACGCCATATTTAAAGAATAATAATAGAGATTCAATTTAATTTGTATAGTTTAATGAAGACGGTGACAATTAAAACATGTTTTATTGGTATATGTATTTGTAGAGAAAGGTCATCCGATCCATTTATGATCCAATTAAGGTTGCGAATATCGGTTTCGAATGAATCACGAAATAAAACATTTCCTTAGAGACTGCGATATTATCACATTCAATTAATCCAACCTTGTTAGATGGCTGGGCCACGATGATAAATATGACAAGAACTCAGGCGTTCATTACTATATCAAATTCGATAATCCGATTGGTTTCAAGTATTTGGCGATCTTATGTTACTAAATATGAATAACGAATGAAAATTAGCGTTTTAATCAACCAGATCAAAAAATTTGCGATATATTTCATAAGACCAAATTTTATTGACATTCTGATTTATTTTATTATAAACAATAAACATTTAAAAAATCATATATGTAGTAATAGTAACAAACCATGAAACCACTGGTATTATGGTATCCCATTTTCAACACAGTACTTTTAAAATGTTTTCGTGTGCGCAACTTACTGGCTATCGGGCAATGACCATTGCACAATTTCACCCGGACTCTGTTGTTAACTTAGCCAATTTTTGCGCCAAAAACAATTGGGTTCAATCAGCGTTGCAATATTTTTAGCGTATGGTACTTTACGATTGTCGAAGCGTCGTTGCTAGAGGCGCTATTGCAGGTAACACAAATTCTGATAAAACGTTAACACTGCTACGTGGCAATTCTTCTACCACTACCATGCACAGACAGGAGGTTAATGTATCGAGTGCACGCACATACTCGTAGTCTCGAACACATATATAGTATTTCGTCTTTGACTAACAATACTAGAAAAACAAAAACAAAACTAATATATTTCTAAGAGAACATTTAATCAAAGGCACTTACCATGTACGAAGTTATTCGATCTAGAATTATATCGGCGGTTATGAATTGCTTTGCAGTTGAGTAAAATTTATAAACTAGACAAATTAGATATATGTGTAAATTAATATTATAAGTCAAATAAATTAAAAATAAAATTTATACATACTTACATTACAATATGGTCGAATTTGTTTATTATTTTGTTCTGTCAAAATGACTTAAATTGTACACTGTCATGGTGGAAATCTTGCATCGCGATTCGAGTAATATATCTAATTGATAAAAGATGGCGCGCAAAGCATATAATTTATTGAAATATTCAATAGTTTTAGATAGATGTCCCTAGTTCAGAGATTTTAAATTTATTTTTAATTTACAAAATGCTTGTAAAAATGTTAGAATTAGATTTAAGTAATTATTCACGAATTTTAATAGTGCGGTTAACGTAAAATAATAAAAAATTAAGGTTTTAATATCATTTTCTAAGTTGTCGACGTTGTCTACGTTGTCGACGTCTCGTAAGCAAAAAATCCTTATGTAACCTACGTGCTAGATTACGTGTCGACAACTAACGTAGATTACCTTACGTAATCTACCCGCCCATCCCTGTTTTGAACGGATAAATTTTATTGTCACAGACTCCGTATGTCTCGGTTATTTTGAGTTAGTGATGCTATTTTGAGTAGAGCTGAGTTTAAGTTGTTGCAATATGTCATCTTAATCGCGTGCAATCCAGGTTCGATTACAAAATGTGACCTGATTTCAGAAAACGACTTTTCCAATAACCACGCTTTCCATTGGCAACCTACCGTTAGTTTATTGCCAAACATGTTATTACAATTACCTATAATCATTCTGAACCGGAAATTCAACAATACAATTTTATCAATTTTTTGCAAAAATCCCTGATGGTTAGCCTTACTTATTTTGAACGGATAAATTTTATTGTCACAGACTCCGTATGTCTCGGTTATTTTGAGTTAGTGATGCTATTTTGAGTAGAGCTGAGTTTAAGTTGTTGCAATATGTCATCTTAATCGCGTGCAATCCAGGTTCGATTACAAAATGTGACCTGATTTCAGAAAACGACTTTTCCAATAACCACGCTTTCCATTGGCAACCTACCGTTAGTTTATTGCCAAACATGTTATTACAATTACCTATAATCATTTTGAACCGGAAATTCAACAATACAATTTTATCAATTTTTTGCAAAAATCCCTGATGGTTAGCCTTACTTATTTTGAACGGATAAATTCTATTGTCACAGATTCCAAGTGTCGGTTATTTTGAGTTAGTGATGCTATTTTGAGTAGAGCTGAGTTTAAATTGTTGCAATATGTCATCTTAATCGCCTGCAATCCAGGTTCGATTACAAAATGTGACCTGATTTCAGAAAACGACTTTTCCAATAACCACGCTTTCCATTGGCAACCTACCGTTAGTTTCTTGCCAAACATGTTATTACAATTACCTATAATCATTTCGAACCGGAAATTCAACAATAAAATTTTATCAATTTTTTGCAAAAATCCCTGATGTTAGCCTTACTTATTTTGAACGGATAAATTTTATTGTCACAGATTCCATATGTCTCGGTTATTTTGAGTTAGTGATGTTATTTTGAGTAGAGCTGAGTTTAAATTGTTGCAATACGTCATCTTAATCGCGTGCAATCCAGGTTCGATTACAAAATGTGACCTGATTTCAGAAAACGACTTTTTCAATAACCACGCTTTCCATTGGCAACCTACCGTTAGTTTATTGCCAAACATGTTATTACAATTACCTATAATCATTTCGAACCGGAAATTCAACAATAAAATTTTATCAATTTTTTGCAAAAATCCCTGATGGTTAGTTAGCCTTACTTATTTTGAACGGATAAATTATATTGTCACAGATTCCATATGTCTCGGTTATTTTGAGTTAGTGATGCTATTTTGAGTAGAGCTGAGTTTAAATTGTTGCAATACGTCATCTTAATCGCCTGCAATCCAGGTTCGATTACAAAATGTGACCTGATTTCAGAAAACGACTTTTCCAATAACCACGCTTTCCATTGGCAACCTACCGTTAGTTTCTTGCCAAACATGTTATTACAATTACCTATAATCATTTTGAACCGGAAATTCAACAATAAAATATTATCAATTTTTTGCAAATATCCGTGATGGTTAGCCTTACTTATTTTGAACGGATAAATTTTATTGTCACAGATTCCATATGTCTCGGTTATTTTGAGTTAGTGATGCTATTTTGAGTAGAGCTGAGTTTAAGTTGTTGCAATATGTCATCTTAATCGCGTGCAATCCAGGTTCGATTACAAAATGTGACCTGATTTCAGAAAACGGCTATTCCAATAACCACGCTTTCCATTGGCACCCTACAGTTAGTTTCTTGCCAAACATGTTATTATAGTTACCTATAATCATTTCGAACCGGAAATTCAACAATAAAATTTTATCAATTTCTTGCAAAAATCCCTGATGTTAGCCTTACTTATTTTGAACGGATAAATTTTATTGTCACAGATTCCATATGTCTCGGTTATTTTGAGTTAGTGATGCTATTTTGAGTAGAGCTGAGTTTAAGTTGTTGCAATATGTCATCTTAATCGCGTGCAATCCAGGTTCGATTACAAAATGTGACCTGATTTCAGAAAACGACTTTTCCAATAACCACGCTTTCCATTGGCAACCTACCGTTAGTTTCTTGCCAAACATGTTATTACAATTACCTATAATCATTTTGAACCGGAAATTCAACATTAAAATTTTATCAATTTTTTGCAAAAATCCCTGATGGTTAGTTAGCCTTACTTATTTTGAACGGATAAATTTTATTGTCACAGATTCCATATGTCTCGGTTATTTTGAGTTAGTGATGCTATTTTGAGTAGAGCTGAGTTTAAATTGTTGCAATATGTCATCTTAATCGCGTGCAATCCAGGTTCGATTACAAAATGTGACCTGATTTCAGAAAACGACTTTTCCAATAACCACGCTTTCCATTGGCAACCTACCGTTAGTTTCTTGCCAAACATGCTATTACAATTACCTATAATCATTTCGAACCGGAAATTCAACAATAAAATTTTATCAATTTTTTGCAAAAATCCCTGATGGTTAGTTAGCCTTACTTATTTTGAACGGATAAATTTTATTGTCACAGATTCCATATGTCTCGGTTATTTTGAGTTAGTGATGCTATTTTGAGTAGAGCTGAGTTTAAATTGTTGCAATATGTCATCTTAATCGCGTGCAATCCAGGTTCGATTACAAAATGTGACCTGATTTCAGAAAACGACTTTTCCAATAACCACGCTTTCCATTGGCAACCTACCGTTAGTTTATTGCCAAACATGTTATTACAATTACCTATAATCATTTCGAACCGGAAATTCAACAATAAAATTTTATCAATTTTTTGCAAAAATCCCTGATGGTTAGTTAGCCTTACTTATTTTGAACGGATAAATTTTATTGTCACAGATTCCATATGTCTCGGTTAGTTTGAGTTAGTGATGCTATTTTGAGTAGAGCTGAGTTTAAGTTGTTGCAATATGTCATCTTAATCGCGTGCAATCCAGGTTCGATTACAAAATGTGACCTGATTTCAGAAAACGACTTTTCCAATAACCACGCTTTCCATTGGCAACCTACCGTTAGTTTATTGCCAAACATGTTATTACAATTACCTATAATCATTTTGAACCGGAAATTCAACAATAAAATTTTATCAATTTTTTGCAAAAATCCCTGATGGTTAGTTAGCCTTACTTATTTTGAACGGATAAATTTTATTGTCACAGATTCCATATGTCTCGCTTAGTTTGAGTTAGTGATGCTATTTTGAGTAGAGCTGAGTTTAAATTGTTGCAATATGTCATCTTAATCGCGTGCAATCCAGGTTCGATTAGAAAATGTGACCTGATTTCAGAAAACGACTTTTCCAATAACCACGCTTTCCATTGGCAACCTACCGTTAGTTTATTGCCAAACATGTTATTACAATTACCTATAATCATTTCGAACCGGAAATTCAACAATAAAATTTTATCAATTTTTTGCAAAAATCCCTGATGGTTAGTTAGCCTTACTTATTTTGAACGGATAAATTTTATTGTCACAGATTCCATATGTCTCAGTTATTTTGAGTTAGTGATGCTATTTTGAGTAGAGCTGAGTTTAAGTTGTTGCAATATGTCATCTTAATCGCGTGCAATCCAGGTTCGATTACAAAATGTGACCTGATTTCAGAAAACGACTTTTCCAATAACCACGCTTTCCATTGGCAACCTACCGTTAGTTTCTTGCCAAACATGTTATTACAATTACCTATAATCATTTTGAACCGGAAATTCAACAATAAAATTTTATCAATTTTTTGCAAAAATCCCTGATGGTTAGTTAGCCTTACTTATTTTGAACGGATAAATTTTATTGTCACAGATTCCATATGTCTCGGTTAGTTTGAGTTAGTGATGCTATTTTGAGTAGAGCTGAGTTTAAATTGTTGCAATACGTCATCTTAATCGCCTGCAATCCAGGTTCGATTACAAAATGTGACCTGATTTCAGAAAACGACTTTTCCAATAACCACGTTTTCCATTGGCAACCTACCGTTAGTTTCTTGCCAAACATGTTATTACAATTACCTATAATCATTTTGAACCGGAAATTCAACAATAAAATTTTATCAATTTTTTGCAAAAATCCCTGATGGTTAGTTAGTTAGCCTTACTTATTTTGAACGGATACATTTTATTGTCACAGATTCCATATGTCTCGGTTATTTTGAGTTAGTGATGCTATTTTGAGTAGAGCTAAGTTTAAGTTGTTGCAATATGCCATCTTAATCGCCTGCAATCCAGGTTCGATCACAAAATGTGACCTGATTTCAGAAAACGACTTTTCCAATAACCACGTTTTCCATTGGCAACCTACCGTTAGTTTCTTGCCAAACATGTTATTACAATTACCTATAATCATTTCGAACCGGAAATTCAACAATAAAATTTTATCAATTTTTTGCAAAAATCCCTGATGGTTAGTTAGCCTTACTTATTTTGAACGGATAAATTTTATTGTCACAGATTCCATATGTCTCGGTTATTTTGAGTTAGTGATGCTATTTTGAGTAGAGCTGAGTTTAAATATTGTTGCAATATGTCATCTTAATCGCGTGTAATCCAGGTTCGATTACAAAATGTGACCTGATTTCAGAAAACGACTTTTCCAATAACCACACTTTCCATTGGCAACCTACCGTTAGTCTCTTGCCAAACATGTTATTACAATTACCTATAATCATTTTGAACCGGAAATTCAACAATAAAATTTTATCAATTTTTTGCAAAAAACCCTGATGGTTAGTTAGCCTTACTTATTTTGAACGGATAAATTTTATTGTCACAGATTCCATATGTCTCGGTTATTTTGAGTTAGTGATGCTATTTTGAATAGAGCTGAGTTTAAGTTGTTGCAATATGCCATCTTAATCGCCTGCAATCCAGGTTCGATCACAAAATGTGACCTGATTTCAGAAAACGACTTTTCCAATAACCACGCTTTCCATTGGCAACCTACCGTTAGTTTCTTGCCAAACATGTTATTACAATTACCTATAATCATTTCGAACCGGAAATTCAACAATAAAATTTTATCAATTTTTTGCAAAAATCCCTGATGGTTAGTTAGCCTTACTTATTTTGAACGGATAAATTTTATTGTCACAGATTCCATATGTCTCGGTTATTTTGAGTTAGTGATGCTATTTTGAGTAGAGCTGAGTTTAAATATTGTTGCAATATGTCATCTTAATCGCCTGCAGTCCAGGTTCGATCACAAAATGTGACCTGATTTCAGAAAACGACTTTTCCAATAACCACGCTTTCCATTGGCAACCTACCGTTAGTTTCTTGCCAAACATGTTATTACAATTACCTATAATCATTTTGAACCGGAAATTCAACAATAAAATTTTATCAATTTTTTGCAAAAAACCCTGATGGTTAGTTAGCCTTACTTATTTTGAACGGATAAATTTTATTGTCACAGATTCCATATGTCTCGGTTATTTTGAGTTAGTGATGCTGTTTTGAGTAGAGCTGAGTTTAAATTGTTGCAATATGTCATCTTAATCGCCTGCAATCCAGGTTCGATTACAAAATGTGACCTGATTTCAGAAAACGACTTTTCCAATAACCACGCTTTCCATTGGCAACCTACCGTTAGTTTCTTGCCAAACATGTTATTACAATTACCTATAATCATTTCGAACCGGAAATTCAACAATAAAATTTTATCAATTTTTTGCAAAAATCCCTGATGGTTAGTTAGCCTTACTTATTTTGAACGGATAAATTTTATTGTCACAGATTCCATATGTCTCGGTTATTTTGAGTTAGTGATGCTATTTTGAGTAGAGCTGAGTTTAAATATTGTTGCAATATGTCATCTTAATCGCGTGTAATCCAGGTTCGATTACAAAATGTGACCTGATTTCAGAAAACGACTTTTCCAATAACCACACTTTCCATTGGCAACCTACCGTTAGTCTCTTGCCAAACATGTTATTACAATTACCTATAATCATTTTGAACCGGAAATTCAACAATAAAATTTTATCAATTTTTTGCAAAAAACCCTGATGGTTAGTTAGCCTTACTTATTTTGAACGGATAAATTTTATTGTCACAGATTCCATATGTCTCGGTTATTTTGAGTTAGTGATGCTGTTTTGAGTAGAGCTGAGTTTAAATTGTTGCAATATGTCATCTTAATCGCGTGCAATCCAGGTTCGATTATAAAATGTGACCTGATTTCAGAAAACGACTTTTCCAATAACCACGCTTTCCATTGGCAACCTACCGTTAGTTTCTTGCCAAACATGTTATTACCATTACCTATAATCATTTTGAACCGGAAATTCAACAATACAATTTTATCAATTTTTTGCAAAAATCCCTGATGGTTAGTTAGCCTTACTTATTTTGAACGGATAAATTTTATTGTCACAGATTCCATATGTCTCGGTTATTTTGAGTTAGTGATGCTATTTTGAGTAGAGCTGAGTTTAAATTGTTGCAATATGTCATCTTAATCGCGTGCAATCCAGGTTCGATTACAAAATGTGACCTGATTTCAGAAAACGACTTTTCCAATAACCACGTTTTCCATTGGCAACCTACCGTTAGTTTCTTGCCAAACATGTTATTACAATTACCTATAATCATTTCGAACCGGAAATTCAACAATAAAATTTTATCAATTTTTTGCAAAAATCCCTGATGGTTAGTTAGCCTTACTTATTTTGAACGGATAAATTTTATTGTCACAGATTCCATATGTCTCAGTTATTTTGAGTTAGTGATGCTATTTTGAGTAGAGCTGAGTTTAAATATTGTTGCAATATGTCATCTTAATCGCGTGCAATCCAGGTTCGATTACAAAATGTGACCTGATTTCAGAAAACGACTTTTCCAATAACCACACTTTCCATTGGCAACCTACCGTTAGTTTCTTGCCAAACATGTTATTACAATTACCTATAATCATTTTGAACCGGAAATTCAACAATAAAATATTATCAATTTTTTGCAAAAATCCCTGATGGTTAGCCTTACTTATTTTGAACGGATAAATTATATTGTCACAGATTCCATATGTCTCGGTTATTTTGAGTTAGTGATGCTATTTTGAGTAGAGCTGAGTTTAAATTGTTGCAATATGTCATCTTAATCGCCTGCAGTCCAGGTTCGATCACAAAATGTGACCTGATTTCAGAAAACGACTTTTCCAATAACCACGCTTTCCATTGGCAACCTACCGTTAGTTTCTTGCCAAACATGTTATTACAATTACCTATAATCATTTTGAACCGGAAATTCAACAGTAAAATATTATCAATTTTTTGCAAAAATCCCTGATGGTTAGCCTTACTTATTTTGAACGGATAAATTTTATTGTCACAGATTCCATATGTCTCGGTTATTTTGAGTTAGTGATGCTATTTTGAGTAGAGCTGAGTTTAAATTGTTGCAATATGTCATCTTAATCGCCTGCAGTCCAGGTTCGATCACAAAATGTGACCTGATTTCAGAAAACGACTTTTCCAATAACCACGCTTTCCATTGGCAACCTACCGTTAGTTTCTTGCCAAACATGTTATTACAATTACCTATAATCATTTTGAACCGGAAATTCAACAATAAAATTTTATCAATTTTTTGCAAAAATCCCTGATGGTTAGTTAGCCTTACTTATTTTGAACGGATAAATTTTATTGTCACAGATTCCATATGTCTCGGTTATTTTGAGTTAGTGATGCTGTTTTGAGTAGAGCTGAGTTTAAATTGTTGCAATATGTCATCTTAATCGCGTGCAATCCAGGTTCGATTACAAAATGTGACCTGATTTCAGAAAACGACTTTTCCAATAACCACGGTTTCCATTGGCAACCTACCGGTAGTTTCTTGCCAAACATGTTATTACAATTACCTATAATCATTTTGAACCGGAAATTCAACAATACAATTTTATCAATTTTTTGCAAAAATCCCTGATGGTTAGTTAGCCTTACTTATTTTGAACGGATAAATTTTATTGTCACAGATTCCATATGTCTCGGTTATTTTGAGTTAGTGATGCTATTTTGAGTAGAGCTGAGTTTAAGTTGTTGCAATATGCCATCTTAATCGCCTGCAATCCAGGTTCGATCACAAAATGTGACCTGATTTCAGAAAACGACTTTTCCAATAACCACGCTTTCCATTGGCAACCTACCGTTAGTTTCTTGCCAAACATGTTATTACAATTACCTATAATCATTTTGAACCGGAAATTCAACAATACAATATTATCAATTTTTTGCAAAAATCCCTGATGGTTAGCCTTACTTATTTTGAACGGATAAATTCTATTGTCACAGATTCCATATGTCTCGGTTATTTTAAGTTAGTGATGCTATTTTGAGTAGAGCTGAGTTTAAATTGTTGCAATATTTCATCTTAATCGCCTGCAGTCCAGGTTCGATCACAAAATGTGACCTGATTTCAGAAAACGACTTTTCCAATAACCACGCTTTCCATTGGCAACCTACCGTTAGTTTCTTGCCAAACATGTTATTACAATTACCTATAATCATTTTGAACCGGAAATTCAACAATAAAATATTATCAATTTTTTGCAAAAATCCCTGATGGTTAGCCTTACTTATTTTGAACGGATAAATTTTATTGTCACAGATTCCATATGTCTCGGTTATTTTGAGTTAGTGATGCTATTTTGAGTAGAGCTGAGTTTAAATTGTTGCAATATGTCATCTTAATCGCCTGCAGTCCAGGTTCGATCACAAAATGTGACCTGATTTCAGAAAACGACTTTTCCAATAACCACGCTTTCCATTGGCAACCTACCGTTAGTTTCTTGCCAAACATGTTATTACAATTACCTATAATCATTTTGAACCGGAAATTCAACAATAAAATTTTATCAATTTTTTGCAAAAATCCCTGATGGTTAGCCTTACTTATTTTGAACGGATAAATTCTATTGTCACAGATTCCATATGTCTCGGTTATTTTGAGTTAGTGATGCTGTTTTGAGTAGAGCTGAGTTTAAATTGTTGCAATATGTCATCTTAATCGCCTGAAATCCAGGTTCGATTACAAAATGTGACCTGATTTCAGAAAACGACTTTTCCAATAACCACGCTTTCCATTGGCAACCTACCGTTAGTTTCTTGCCAAACATGTTATTACAATTACCTATAATCATTTTGAACCGGAAATTCAACAATAAAATATTATCAATTTTTTGCAAAAATCCCTGATGGTTAGTTAGCCTTACTTATTTTGAACGGATAAATTTTATTGTCACAGATTCCATATGTCTCGGTTATTTTGAGTTAGTGATGCTATTTTGAGTAGAGCTGAGTTTAAATATTGTTGCAATATGTCATCTTAATCGCCTGCAATCCAGGTTCGATTACAAAATGTGACCTGATTTCAGAAAACGACTTTTCCAATAACCACGCTTTCCATTGGCAACCTACCGTTAGTTTCTTGCCAAACATGTTATTACAATTACCTATAATCATTTCGAACCGGAAATTCAACAATAAAATTTTATCAATTTTTTGCAAAAATCCCTGATGGTTAGTTAGCCTTACTTATTTTGAATGGATAAATTTTATTGTCACAGATTCCATATGTCTCGGTTATTTTGAGTTAGTGATGCTATTTTGAGTAGAGCTGAGTTTAAATATTGTTGCAATATGTCATCTTAATCGCGTGCAATCCAGGTTCGATTACAAAATGTGACCTGATTTCAGAAAACGACTTTTCCAATAACCACACTTTCCATTGGCAACCTACCGTTAGTCTCTTGCCAAACATGTTATTACAATTACCTATAATCATTTTGAACCGGAAATTCAACAATAAAATTTTATCAATTTTTTGCAAAAATCCCTGATGGTTAGTTAGCCTTACTTATTTTGAACGGATAAATTTTATTGTCACAGATTCCATATGTCTCGGTTATTTTGAGTTAGTGATGCTATTTTGAATAGAGCTGAGTTTAAGTTGTTGCAATATGCCATCTTAATCGCCTGCAATCCAGGTTCGATCACAAAATGTGACCTGATTTCAGAAAACGACTTTTCCAATAACCACGCTTTCCATTGGCAACCTACCGTTAGTTTCTTGCCAAACATGTTATTACAATTACCTATAATCATTTTGAACCGGAAATTCAACAATACAATATTATCAATTTTTTGCAAAAATCCCTGATGGTTAGCCTTACTTATTTTGAACGGATAAATTCTATTGTCACAGATTCCATATGTCTCGGTTATTTTAAGTTAGTGATGCTATTTTGAGTAGAGCTGAGTTTAAATTGTTGCAATATTTCATCTTAATCGCCTGCAGTCCAGGTTCGATCACAAAATGTGACCTGATTTCAGAAAACGACTTTTCCAATAACCACGCTTTCCATTGGCAACCTACCGTTAGTTTCTTGCCAAACATGTTATTACAATTACCTATAATCATTTTGAACCGGAAATTCAACAATAAAATATTATCAATTTTTTGCAAAAATCCCTGATGGTTAGCCTTACTTATTTTGAACGGATAAATTTTATTGTCACAGATTCCATATGTCTCGGTTATTTTGAGTTAGTGATGCTATTTTGAGTAGAGCTGAGTTTAAATTGTTGCAATATGTCATCTTAATCGCCTGCAGTCCAGGTTCGATCACAAAATGTGACCTGATTTCAGAAAACGACTTTTCCAATAACCACGCTTTCCATTGGCAACCTACCGTTAGTTTCTTGCCAAACATGTTATTACAATTACCTATAATCATTTTGAACCGGAAATTCAACAATAAAATTTTATCAATTTTTTGCAAAAATCCCTGATGGTTAGCCTTACTTATTTTGAACGGATAAATTCTATTGTCACAGATTCCATATGTCTCGGTTATTTTGAGTTAGTGATGCTGTTTTGAGTAGAGCTGAGTTTAAATTGTTGCAATATGTCATCTTAATCGCCTGAAATCCAGGTTCGATTACAAAATGTGACCTGATTTCAGAAAACGACTTTTCCAATAACCACGCTTTCCATTGGCAACCTACCGTTAGTTTCTTGCCAAACATGTTATTACAATTACCTATAATCATTTTGAACCGGAAATTCAACAATAAAATATTATCAATTTTTTGCAAAAATCCCTGATGGTTAGTTAGCCTTACTTATTTTGAACGGATAAATTTTATTGTCACAGATTCCATATGTCTCGGTTATTTTGAGTTAGTGATGCTATTTTGAGTAGAGCTGAGTTTAAATATTGTTGCAATATGTCATCTTAATCGCCTGCAATCCAGGTTCGATTACAAAATGTGACCTGATTTCAGAAAACGACTTTTCCAATAACCACGCTTTCCATTGGCAACCTACCGTTAGTTTCTTGCCAAACATGTTATTACAATTACCTATAATCATTTTGAACCGGAAATTCAACAATAAAATATTATCAATTTTTTGCAAAAATCCCTGATGGTTAGCCTTACTTATTTTGAACGGATAAATTCTATTGTCACAGATTCCATATGTCTCGGTTATTTTGAGTTAGTGATGCTGTTTTGAGTAGAGCTGAGTTTAAATTGTTGCAATATGTCATCTTAATCGCCTGCAATCCAGGTTCGATTACAAAATGTGACCTGATTTCAGAAAACGACTTTTCCAATAACCACGCTTTCCATTGGCAACCTACCGTTAGTCTCTTGCCAAACATGTTATTACAATTACCTATAATCATTTTGAACCGGAAATTCAACAATAAAATTTTATCAATTTTTTGCAAAAATCCCTGATGGTTAGTTAGCCTGACTTATTTTGAACGGATAAATTTTATTGTCACAGATTCCATATGTCTCCGTTATTTTGAGTTAGTGATGCTATTTTGAGTAGAGCTGAGTTTAAATATTGTTGCAATATGTCATCTTAATCGCCTGCAATCCAGGTTCGATTACAAAATGTGACCTGATTTCAGAAAACGACTTTTCCAATAACCACGCTTTCCATTGGCAACCTACCGTTAGTTTCTTGCCAAACATGTTATTACAATTACCTATAATCATTTTGAACCGGAAATTCAACAATAAAATATTATCAATTTTTTGCAAAAATCCCTGATGGTTAGCCTTACTTATTTTGAACGGATAAATTCTATTGTCACAGATTCCATATGTCTCGGTTATTTTGAGTTAGTGATGCTGTTTTGAGTAGAGCTGAGTTTAAATTGTTGCAATATGTCATCTTAATCGTCTGCAATCCAGGTTCGATTACAAAATGTGACCTGATTTCAGAAAACGACTTTTCCAATAACCACGCTTTCCATTGGCAACCTACCGTTAGTTTCTTGCCAAACATGTTATTACAATTACCTATAATCATTTTGAACCGGAAATTCAACAATAAAATTTTATCAATTTTTTGCAAAAATCCCTGATGGTTAGTTAGCCTTACTTATTTTGAACGGATAAATTCTATTGTCACAGATTCCATATGTCTCGGTTATTTTGAGTTAGTGATGCTGTTTTGAGTAGAGCTGAGTTTAAATTGTTGCAATATGTCATCTTAATCGCCTGCAATCCAGGTTCGATTACAAAATGTGACCTGATTTCAGAAAACGACTTTTCCAATAACCACGCTTTCCATTGGCAACCTACCGTTAGTTTCTTGCCAAACATGTTATTACAATTACCTATAATCATTTTGAACCGGAAATTCAACAATAAAATATTATCAATTTTTTGCAAAAATCCCTGATGGTTAGTTAGCCTTACTTATTTTGAACGGATAAATTTTATTGTCACAGATTCCATATGTCTCGGTTATTTTGAGTTAGTGATGCTATTTTGAGTAGAGCTGAGTTTAAATATTGTTGCAATATGTCATCTTAATCGCCTGCAATCCAGGTTCGATTACAAAATGTGACCTGATTTCAGAAAACGACTTTTCCAATAACCACGCTTTCCATTGGCAACCTACCGTTAGTTTCTTGCCAAACATGTTATTACAATTACCTATAATCATTTTGAACCGGAAATTCAACAATAAAATATTATCAATTTTTTGCAAAAATCCCTGATGGTTAGCCTTACTGATTTTGAACGGATAAATTTTATTGTCACAGATTCCGTATGTCTCGGTTATTTTGAGTTAGTGATGCTGTTTTGAGTAGAGCTGAGTTTAAATTGTTGCAATATGTCATCTTAATCGCCTGCAATCCAGGTTCGATTACAAAATGTGACCTGATTTCAGAAAACGACTTTTCCAATAACCACGCTTTCCATTGGCAACCTACCGTTAGTCTCTTGCCAAACATGTTATTACAATTACCTATAATCATTTTGAACCGGAAATTCAACAATAAAATTTTATCAATTTTTTGCAAAATTCCCTGATGGTTAGTTAGCCTTACTTATTTTGAACGGATACATTTTATTGTCACAGATTCCATATGTCTCGGTTATTTTGAGTTAGTGATGCTATTTTGAGTAGAGCTGAGTTTAAGTTGTTGCAATATGCCATCTTAATCGCCTGCAATCCAGGTTCGATCACAAAATGTGACCTGATTTCAGAAAACGACTTTTCCAATAACCACGCTTTCCATTGGCAACCTACCGTTAGTTTCTTGCCAAACATGTTATTACAATTACCTATAATCATTTCGAACCGGAAATTCAACAATAAAATTTTATCAATTTTTTGCAAAAATCCCTGATGGTTAGTTAGCCTTACTTATTTTGAACGGATAAATTTTATTGTCACAGATTCCATATGTCTCGGTTATTTTGAGTTAGTGATGCTATTTTGAGTAGAGCTGAGTTTAAATATTGTTGCAATATGTCATCTTAATCGCCTGCAATCCAGGTTCGATTACAAAATGTGACCTGATTTCAGAAAACAACTTTTCCAATAACCACGCTTTCCATTGGCAACCTACCGTTAGTTTCTTGCCAAACATGTTATTACAATTACCTATAATCATTTTGAACCGGAAATTCAACAATAAAATATTATCAATTTTTTGCAAAAATCCCTGATGGTTAGCCTTACTTATTTTGAACGGATAAATTCTATTGTCACAGATTCCATATGTCTCGGTTATTTTGAGTTAGTGATGCTGTTTTGAGTAGAGCTGAGTTTAAATTGTTGCAATATGTCATCTTAATCGCCTGCAATCCAGGTTCGATTACAAAATGTGACCTGATTTCAGAAAACGACTTTTCCAATAACCACGCTTTCCATTGGCAACCTACCGTTAGTCTCTTGCCAAACATGTTATTACAATTACCTATAATCATTTTGAACCGGAAATTCAACAATAAAATTTTATCAATTTTTCGCAAAAATCCCTGATGGTTAGTTAGCCTTACTTATTTTGAAGGGATAAATTTTATTGTCACAGATTCCATATGTCTCGGTTATTTTGAGTTAGTGATGCTATTTTGAGTAGAGCTGAGTTTAAATTGTTGCAATATGTCATCTTAATCGCGTGCAATCCAGGTTCGATTACAAAATGTGACCTGATTTCAGAAAACGACTTTTCCAATAACCACGCTTTCCATTGGCAACCTACCGTTAGTTTCTTGCCAAACATGTTATTACAATTACCTATAATCATTTTGAACCGGAAATTCAACAATAACATTTTATCAATTTTTTGCAAAAATCCCTGATGGTTAGTTAGCCTTACTTATTTTGAACGGATAAATTTTATTGTCACAGATTCCATATGTCTCGGTTATTTTGAGTTAGTGATGCTATTTTGAGTAGAGCTGAGTTTAAGTTGTTGCAATATGCCATCTTAATCGCCTGCAATCCAGGTTCGATCACAAAATGTGACCTGATTTCAGAAAACGACTTTTCCAATAACCACGCTTTCCATTGGCAACCTACCGTTAGTTTCTTGCCAAACATGTTATTACAATTACCTATAATCATTTTGAACCGGAAATTCAACAATAAAATTTTATCAATTTTTTGCAAAAATCCCTGATGGTTAGTTAGCCTTACTTATTTTGAACGGATACATTTTATTGTCACAGATTCCATATGTCTCGGTTATTTTGAGTTGAGCTGAGTTTAAATTGTTGCAATATGTCATCTTAATCGCGTGCGATCCAGGTTCGATCACAAAATGTGACCTGATTTCAGAAAACGACTTTTCCAATAACCACGCTTTCCATTGGCAACCTACCGTTAGTTTCTTGCCAAACATGTTATTACAATTACCTATAATCATTTCGAACCGGAAATTCAACAATAAAATTTTATCAATTTTTTGCAAAAATCCCTGATGGTTAGCCTTACTTATTTTGAACGGATAAATTTTATTGTCACAGATTCCATATGTCTCAGTTATTTTGAGTTAGTGATGCTATTTTGAGTAGAGCTGAGTTTAAGTTGTTGCAATATGTCATCTTAATCGCGTGCAGTCCAGGTTCGATTAGAAAATGTGACCTGATTTCAGAAAACAACTTTTCCAATAACCACGCTTTCCATTGGCAACCTACCGTTAGTTTCTTGCCAAACATGTTATTACAATTACCTATAATCATTTTGAACCGGAAATTCAACAATAAAATATTATCAATTTTTTGCAAAAATCCCTGATGGTTAGCCTTACTGATTTTGAACGGATAAATTTTGTTGTCACAGATTCCGTATGTCTCGGTTATTTTGAGTTAGTGATGCTATTTTGAGTAGAGCTGAGTTTAAGTTGTTGCAATATGCCATCTTAATCGCGTGCAGTCCAGGTTCGATTAGAATATGTGACCTGATTTCAGAAAACGACTTTTCCAATAACCACGCTTTTCATTGGCAACCTACCGTTAGTTTCTTGCCAAACATGTTATTACAATTACCTATAATCATTTTGAACCGGAAATTCAACAATAAAATATTATCAATTTTTTGCAAAAATCCCTGATGGTTAGCCTTACCGATTTTGAACGGATAAATTTTATTGTCACAGATTCCATATGTCTCGGTTATTTTGAGTTAGTGATGCTATTTTGAGTAGAGCTGAGTTTAAGTTGTTGCAATATGTCATCTTAATCGCGTGCAATCCAGGTTCGATCACAAAATGTGACCTGATTTCAGAAAACGACTTTTCTAATAACCACGCTTTCCATTGGCAACCTACTGTTAGTTTCTTGCCAAACATGTTATTACAATTACCTATAATCATTTTGAACCGGAAATTCAACAATAAAATTTTATCAATTTTTTGCAAAAATCCCTGATGGTTAGCCTTACTTATTTTGAACGGATAAATTTTATTGTCACAGATTCCGTATGTCTCGGTTATTTTGAGTTAGTGATGCTATTTTGAGTAGAGCTGAGTTTAAGTTGTTGCAATATGTCATCTTAATCGCGTGCAATCCAGGTTCGATTACAAAATGTGGCCTGATTTCAGAAAACGACTTTTCCAATAACCACGCTTTCCATTGGCAACCTACTGTTAGTTTCTTGCCAAACATGTTATTACAATTACCTATAATCATTTTGAACCGGAAATTCAACAATAAAAGTTTATCAATTTTTTGCAAAAATCCCTGATGGTTAGCCTTACTTATTTTGAACGGATAAATTTTATTGTCACAGATTCCGTATGTCTCGGTTATTTTGAGTTAGTGATGCTATTTTGAGTAGAGCTGAGTTTAAGTTGTTGCAATATGTCATCTTAATCGCGTGCAATCCAGGTTCGATCACAAAATGTGACCTGATTTCAGAAAACGACATTTCCAATAACCACGCTTTCCATTGACAACCTGCCGTTAGTTTCTTGCCAAACATGTTATTATAGTTACCTATAATCATTTTGAACCGGAAATTCAACAATAAAATTTTATCAATTTTTTGCAAAAACCCCTGATGGTTAGCCTTACTTATTTTGAACGGATACATTTTATTGTCACAGATTCCGTATGTCTCGGTTATTTTGAGTTAGTGATGCTATTTTGAGTAGAGCTGAGTTTAAGTTGTTGCAATATGTCATCTTAATCGCGTGCAATCCAGGTTCGATCACAAAATGTGACCTGATTTCAGAAAACGACTTTTCCAATAACCACGCTTTCCATAGGCAACCTACCGTTAGTTTCTTGTCAAACATGTTATTACAGTTACCTATAATCATTTTGAACCGGAAATTCAACAATAAAATTTTATCAATTTTTTGCAAAAACCCCTGATGGTTAGCCTTACTTATTTTGAACGGATAAATTTTATTGTCACAGATCCCGTATGCCACGGTTATTTTGAGTTAGTGATGATATTTTGACTAGAGCTGAGTTTAAGTTGTTGCAATATGTCATCTTAATCGCCTGCAATCCAGGTTCGATCACAAAATGTGACCTGATTTCTGAAAACGACTTTTCCAATAACCACGCTTTCCATTGGCAACCTACCGTTAGTTTCTTGTCAAACATGTTATTACAGTTACCTATAATCATTTTGAACCGGAAATTCAACAATAAAATTTTATCAATTTTTTGCAAAAACCCCTGATGGTTAGCCTTACTGATTTTGAACGGATAAATTTTATTGTCACAGATCCCGTAGTCTCGGTTATTTTGTGTTAGTGATGCTATTTTGAGTAGAGCTGAGTTTAAGTTGTTGCAATTGTCATCTTAATCGCATGCAATCCAGGTTCGATTACAAAATGTGACCTGATTTCAGAAAACGACTTTTCCAATAACCACGCTTTCCATTGGCAACCTACCCTTAGTTTCTTGCCAAGCATGTTATTACAGTTACCTATAATCATTTCGAACCGGAAATTCAACAGTAAAATTTTATCAATTTTTTGCAAAAATCCCTGATGGTTAGCCTTACTTATTTTGAACGGATAAATTTTATTGTCACAGATTCCATATGTCTCGGTTATTTTGAGTTAGTGATGTTATTTTGAGTAGAGCTGAGTTTAAGTTGTTGCAATATGTCATCTTAATCGCGTGCAATCCAGGTTCGATTACAAAATGTGACCTGATTTCAGAAAACGACTTTTCCAATACCACGCTTTCCATTGGCAACCTACCGTTAGTTTATTGCCAAACATGTTATTACATTGAATGTTACTACAATCAATTTTTTTGCAAAAATCCCTGATGGTTAGCCTTACTTATTTTGAACCAGGGATGTGCGATTACGCGTCGACTACTAATTTTTACAAGATTTCGTCGACATTGTCGAATACTGGTCGACAACGTCGAATACTCGTCGAAAAAGTCGACAACTCGTTAACTACGTCGACAACGTCGAGAACTACTTGATAAATTAATTTACGCCATCTATCTATACTTATAACAAAACTCAGCATAAATTGTCTGTACTACTGATTGATAGATGGCATTGTATTTATGAAATATTAAATCATACTGTTTCTAATATTTATGACATAAATTGCGAAATAAATTGATAATTATCCATTATCGATAATAAATTCTTTGCCAATCGAGAAAAGTCTAATTAAATTTGCGAATTTGAATAAAATTTGAGTATATCATTCAGGCGTGATTTCGCTCGTATGAAATTGTCCAGCTTCTGCTATTCATCACTACGCGGCGAATGAATAGTTAATTTATATTTATGCAGACGTTTTATTTAATTTTAATAATTTTGCTTTATTGTAGTAACTTCGAATAACATTAATTATTCGTTTACATATAAATTAATAAATAAAAGACACTAGGTAAAAACATTCATTTTAGTGACACCTTTTATTAAATTTCAACAAGTTTTTCAAAAATATTAATTTAACAGTGCGGGTAATGTCAAAATATTATTTGTATCATATCTGCTGCGTTTTTTTCAAATAAAAAAGCTGCTCTAGACCGCTATATATTATATTTTGATTTTTTAACCAATTCACGAATTATTAAAATATTTATGCTTCGGATTTACTCAATCGAATCCTAAAGAGCTTACGCTAAGTCAATATCTTGCATTATATATACGAATAAAGTTTATGCTTGTTCTCAACAACTCTGAACAACTCTTGATATTATGTAGAGTACAACCAAAGAATTTCTTTAAATGTGCGATTGTCTTTATTCCATTTGCGCAGCTACGGCTTAGAATTTGAGTTGCTATTTTGACTCGCATTTTTTCGAATGTGTTTGGATATATATGTCTGGATGTTAATTTGGGGCACACTCTTGTCACTGATTGGCTGTCTATTTGATATAATTCCTTTATTACGTTCCATGTGACCAAACCTTCCGGTGTAATTACATCATATGTTAATATAGTATTCCGTATCGATTTAAATAAATGTGGTACGTCATACATGGCAAATATTTTTTGATCCTTAACAGTAAAATATGGATCAGATTTTGTTACTCCAAGTAATTTGTATGCATTTCTGTTGTTGGTGCCTTGGTCACATGCCATACCTCTAATATTAATGCCTAGTTTACTGACAACTTTTATATTTTTTAATATTAGCTCTTTTAATTTTGTTCCACATACTGGCCCTTCTGTTGCTACATAACTTACCACAAATTTATCTGTACTAAATAGACCTCTCGACATAAACAAACAAATATACTTGGCAATGGTTGGTTCTTTTTCTCCATTCCCATAGTCAACTAGCCCGATAATTTCATCTATAACCCGGTTGTATTTTAGATCAGTTCGAATTTTAATTTCGTCGAATAAAAGTATATGCTGCTTTTCTCTAGTAGTCATATCCTGAACTTTTATCCCGATTTGCTTTAATAAGGTATCGTTGAAGCCTGGTTGCAATTGGCTTAAAATATTCCAATTGCCAATTGACCGTACAGTGGGTAATTGAAAATGTAATGTCTCTCTCAAGTATTGGTATGTAGCATGTGATCGAAATTCTATACTTTGAGCTAATCGTCTTTGATAGGTTGTATATTTTGAATTTTTGTACCGTTTTTCTAACAACATTTTGCAAAATTCCTTCGTATGGTTATTAACATGTACGAGCTCGTCAATCTGTTCGGTAATCGATTTACGCTTTAAGTTTTTATATTTCTTTTTAATTTGAATTCGTAATTGGTTTTTTAAATTAAAATTTCTAGTCTTATTTTTCAATTTTTTATTATTAATTTCCAATAATTTGTATTTTTTCCGTAAGTCAGTGTTTTGCCTTCTATAATATATAATGTTTTTTTCATTTCTAATACAATTGTCACAATCAATTGTCATTGCAGTAGAAATTGGAGTACTGTTTATTTTAATTTGTTGAAGTTTTCTTTTCCCGGGAGCGGGAAGATACGTTTTTAAAAATTTATTTTTGTCCAGATCACTTATTTTATTATATAGATTCTTACCTGAATTATTTGCTCCGTAACTGGTTTCAACCACTGGTTTCTTGTGTTTATTAACATACACTTTATGAACTGTACTTTTTTGTGTAACACGATTATTTAACAGTAAGGTGGGGAATGCACCTTTTTTCAAATTCTTATTAGTTAACAAATTTTTCTCGAAATGTATCTCACAAATAAATTTCTTTTTATTTCCATCAACATCCATATCGTTCAAATTGCATTGCTGAATCCACCGCATCAAGTATGGTGTATTTTTTGCAGGAAAAGCAAATAGCCTGCAGTTTTTGTCAGTTCGCTTACTCCGACTGCAAATAATGCTCTTTCCACCAAAAATTAAATTTTGCGACATCATTTTAATGTTGCTTATATCTCATATATATATATATATATATATATATATATATATATATATATATATATATATATATATATATATATATATATATATATATATATATATATAATATATAAATATAATATATAAATATATATATATATATAAATATATATATTTATATATATATATATATATATATATATATATATATATATATATATAAATATATATATATATATATATATATATATATATATATATATATATATATATATATATATATATATATATATATATCTTTATATATATATATATATATATATATATATATATATATATATATATATATATATATATATATATATATAAATATATATATATATACAGAAATTCATAACAAAATTCAATTAATAACAATATAAATTGTTTCCATACTTTTATTACATCTATATACATAGTTGTCCATTTAAAATTTAAAAACCATTCGACGACAACGGCAAAACTCGTTTCTCATCGTCTTTTTATTCTCGTTGTTCTCCATATATGATAAGAATAATTTGCTATCCTAACGGATCATTATTCACCATACCATTTGATAACTAAAAACTAAAAAATTAAAATATTCCTTTACTTTCCCTTACTCCACCGCATTTTATATATTTAATAGTTCCAACTTACAATACATATTCCGAAATGCACATGTAGTAAACCAAAAAACGTTATATGTACATATATGTTTTTGTTTTATATAAATTTATATACGAGCAAAAACAAAACAAAATTTTCGAAAAAATGAAAAAATCTTAATTGTGTAATTTTTACATTAGTACACAAGAACCAATTTCATTATTTGTTGTTGTTGCTTTTAGTTTTTGGTGTACCACAGTTTTCGTTTTACATATAATACTCGTATATGTATACCGAAACAAATTAACCAAAAAAAATCAAGATCACGTGATCTCGAACAAAAATAGTTTCTATATTTAAACTAGATAGCGTATTTATTATATCATAAAAATCATGATTGGTTCGTTTCTCGGAGTAGTTTTGATTATAAAATCGTCCGGCATATGGTTTTCGGAAAATCGTGGAGTTATAACCAAAAAGTAGGTGTCTCAACTTTTTGGTACTTGTATTCACTTCTTATTATTAGAAATTCTTTGGTACAACAGAGTTCATCAAAAATCTTAATAATTCCTGAACTGACGAAACAGGTTAATTTTTTTAGTACACAATTTTTTGATTGTTCCTTACTTCATTTACAACTGGAAATTTGAAAGAATGAAAATACAATGACTGAATTGTATTTTTAATAAGAAAAAATGGATATCTTAATGTTTGCTGGTAAAATTAATTAATTTATTTTAATATTGGATATTATTGTGTTTAATTGTAAACCAAAAATTAAATGTTAAAATGATTAACTTGAAGTTAGTTCAAGTTGTTGTTCTAAATTTTTTAGTTTAAATATCCCTGTATTTTCCCTATATTTTATCGCGGTCTCGAACACCATTCTCAATTTCAATAAAATGATCCGATCGATTATGCTTTCATGGTTTGGTAATTCGAACACTTGGAGTAATACTTGCAATAAGCTTGGCCAAAACGTGAATTAGTGGGAGTAAACTTAAACGGCGTTTCGTCTATAGCATAGCCAATGCTATGGGTGAAATTGATTGAAAATTTAACAATTCAATAAAATTTGGTATATTAGGTGGAGATAAATTTAGTATCTAGAAGAATGTTTTGGCTAAAGTTTTAAAATGTAGCAAGTTGAACTCTATTCAGCATTTTTAAGTTGGTTTATAAAATTAATATATGATGTAATTTAATAGAAGCAAATTAGAATTTTGTATAGTGAAAGTAAAGCGCTAAAATGCTAGGTGTGAAATAAGGAATACAATTAGGAACTGTTTTGAAACAGTACCTCAATGAGGTGAAATGAACCCTATTTCTTATGAAACATAGGTTTGTTTATTGCAATTAGGATTTGGCAATAAATTTTGGTTTAAGCACTGGAGCATGGCTTTTAACTTGGGTGGAACCACACCACCAATAAAACTAAATTTATTTCAAGAAATTTGAGTCCTAAACTAGTTTGTACATGCGCACTTAAATGGTATTCTGTTCAATCTTCAAGAAGTGGAAGAGCTTGCACAAATGCACAATACATAATTTTCTGTAATTGTTGTACAATATAATTTTCTAGTGGCGTTCGTGTCAGCGCTCAAGTCAGAGATTACACCGTGTTCGATAGAAAGAAATTAGTCAGAAAGGAGGAGGCTCCAAATAGAAGCTAAAAAGTTAGCTAAACAATTATTTGCAATTACATTTCTTTTGAGATATACAAATGATTTGTAGACTTCAGACGAACATATGACATGTCCAATCGAAATAGTTTACTTAATGCACCTTGATTATCTAAGAAACAATATAAGATGTAAACATTAAATTCAAACAAACACACATAGCATTGTAATTTGTGTAAAGTCGAAAACTTACTATGGTTTTCACTTTTACGCATTAACTTTTTGGTTAGAGAATCAGTGTGCTGGAGTAGCTACATAGGGACACCTAAAATATTGGTTCAGCTATTTAAAGACAGTGAGCCAGTCACCAGTATGTGTCAAAATTTCGATAATTATTCAAATTATTTTAAAAATTCAAGTTTCATGATATAATTTGTTTAAACTTGCTGATCGAATAGCTTTATTATATTCCAAGATTTAATCCCATACTTACTTTTAAATTAGGACTTTATAATATAAAGCACATTTTCAATGTGTTAATAGTACTATTCGTTCGTGGTCATTTTGCACGAAAAATTCTGTTAGAAACGCGAATCTTTCGCCGAAACCCAAAAATCGGGTCATAAGTTAAGGCCGTTTGTTGACATTACAGATAGCAAAGAAGATAGCGGACTTAAGAAACTACAATTTTTGAACTCTTCAGGGCAACAATATAAATTACATAGGTATTTAAAATGAATTAAACATTTTTGGATAAGCGTATTTTGTTTTGTTAAATTCTTAAACTTTAATATTTACAAATTTTTAATTATTTTACAAGAGTATTAATATTTGTAAATTTTTACAATTAATTTTGTACAAATAAATATTTCAATAAAACCTGAAGATCGAAACGTCGGTTAGAAATAAAAATATTATTTAAAAAAAAACATAACGGCATCTTTACTTAATTTGAATTAAAAACGCTCAATAACTATATTTTATAATACTCGTATCAACAATAACATCTGGTAATGTACTCGTATATCACGGCACAAGAACAATTTTTTATTTTAGGTATGGAAAATGTTTGCGTTCATTCTTTTTCATAGAAATTCAAAATTACAAAAACAAAAACCCTGTTTTTACACACACAGGCACAGATTGTTTTGGTATATTCTCTACATATTTTGTACAGACTCTTTAAATTTTTTATAAACCAAAACAAACCGATCAACAGAAAAACGAAACGAAGATCGAACCGAATGAAATATAACAACAAATTATTTTTTTGTACGTATACAGCGGTGAAAGTAAATCTAGTATTTCTGCTTTGAAATATTTTTCATAAATAAAATAAACTATTTCATGCTGTGTCGCGTAATGTGTATTACCGAAAAGTAATATATTGGGAGCGGCGTTAGCGTCGCACTGGCTCATAAAATGTAATATTTCTTGTTTTCTTATACTTGTTTATTTTATGTTTTGACTTACCTGCATTGGTAAATTAATATTTTTGAAAAAAATTGTTGAAATTTAATAACAGGTGTCACTAAAAAGAAATGTTTAACTAGTGTCTTTTATTTATTAATTTATATGACAACGAATAATTAATCATGTTCGAAGTTACTACAATAAAGGAAAATTATAAAAATTAAATAAAATGTGATTAAAATCATAGATTAACTATTCATTTGCCGCATAGTGAGGAATAGCAGAAACTTGAAAATTTCATAACGGGTGATATTAAACTTTAGTCGTTTAAGGCACACATCATTCATTATTATTATTAGTCTAAAATTAACGTTAAAACCCTAATACTGTGTGCCTGTTCCCTGATACCAGTTTTTTGGAGTAAATAACAAATTTCAATAGATTATATGCTTCCGCGCCATCTTTTATGAAATAGACTTATTTATCACGCACGATGCAAGATTTTTATCGGCTATGCTATGACAGTATAACAGTTCGTTATTTTCGCACGTTATTCAATTTCGATTTTACATTTAAAAGTTCAGTGTAAAAATGTCAAATTTTCGAGGCGGGCGGCCTAAAAACCTAAATTTTGAAAAATATAAATTTACATTAGTCAAAACGAACAACAAATATGAAGCATATTGCGAGGTGTGTAAAACATCATTAAAAAATACGGCTGCACAACGACTTGAAGCACACAGGTGATTTTAATGACTTTCGTACGTATTTACTTTTATACTAACTATAAATTTGTATTTTAGAAATCATTGTAAATTACAATCTACTACAATCCCGGAAAGAATACTCCTTGATTGTGGTACTGGTGATGCTGACGAGGCTTCTACGAATTCGAACGTTAATTTTATTCCGGACGTAGATATCGAATATATAGATTGCGAAAACGACACCACAATCAATTACAATAATCAGGTAATGTTAATGTAATAATTTAATTTATGAGCCTCATCTGGCATCCCTCATGTTCATGTTCAATATTTAGTTTTTCCTTTATCTCAATGTTATCATTTTGATTCGACAAATCACACAATGCAAATATCATATGTTAGAAGAATTTAAGTTTGTCAAATAAAAGTCTTATTTTGATGAAAAGTTTAAGGGGCAATTTCGTTTTGCATTTGTGTAAGCGAAACTTATAATGTGGAAATATAATGCTGCTAATACTTAATATTTTCAAGTAAATTAATACTGTGACTGTGACTGGCACTGGAGTAATAAATACAAAAAGTACTATTTTATGTAGGGGGCGCGTATGCGAAAAAATTAAACAAATTGTTACTTATTGTCGCTTGTGGTGGGATCAGGTATTTAAGCAACACTTGTACAAACAATTCTTTCAATACGAGCATTCGATGAACCATATCATACGAAGAATTCTACCGAGTTGGATAGTCATAGTCAGCTTTATAAAAGGATTTGTAATCGCCGTCACTAGTAGTTCTTATATCATAAAAACATCATAAACTTTTCAAATATTTATTCATTTTCTAGGAAATAAAGAGCACAAATATTCTTGAATAAAACTCCTTAACCGAAGCGAGAAAAACAAAATTGTCCCATGTCCGAGATACGAATGATGACGGTTACTACATTTTATTTATTTTGTTTCTGTTTCGGTTCATTAAAAAATTCGATGTTCGGTTTTTAATTTAAGGTTCGGTTCAGATTTCATTCTGCTCAGAAAGTCAGAATTAAGATTATCAACATGTCAGGGGCAAAATTATAATCTATACGCTACGCTGTTAGTTGTTTTATAATTCTAATTTTCATATTATATATTTAATTATTTCTTAATTATTATAATGCCTCTACAATTTTCTATTTCAAACGATTCGTCTTCGGTATTTTGTTGATGATCCCTTATGTTATACGCCGTACCATAAACTAACTAAACTAAAAAATGACTTAATTATCAAATATAAATTATTAAAAACCTATAATTGTGAATTCAATATTTCCTAGATCTCTCTATCAGATTTGCCAAGAAGTTCTTCGGTTTCTTCGTCAACAAAATCAACAATATCATCTGAAAAGGTAATACTAATTTAAATTATACAAATGTTATAAGAAAAATATGTTTTTTCACATATGTACTATAATTTTAACATACAATTTATTTTTAGACACCAAAAACTACCTCTTCAAGGACAAAAAATCCAAAACAGATAACAAATTTTATCGACACTGTTAGTACCAGAGAAATAGACGAAATCAATAACGCTATAGCGAACTTTTTTTTCGGATGTAACATATCTTTGTCGGTCATAGAATCTGTGTATTTTAAACAGATGATAAAAAAATTAAGACCAGCTTATTCGTCATGCATTCCATCTCGTAAACTGTTATCAACATCAATGCTGGACAAATCATACCAGAGATGTTTAGACATCACGCGAGAGCAAATGATTAATGAAAGCGAATCAGTTCTCTTAATTGATGGATGGAAGAATTCGTCCACTAATTCCAAAAGAGTTGTTAGTATGCTTCATGTCGCTAATGGAAACCGAGCATTTATAAATGCGTGGGATTTATCGGGGATATCAGAAAATGCGGAAAATCTCGAAAATATAATATACGAGTCAATAGACCTAGCCGATCAATTATATCAGACTAAAATTTATGCTGTGGTGTCAGACAATGCTAGTGTTATGATACAAATGGGGAGAAACGTTAGCCACATACTATGGCATACAACATGTAACAGTCACACTGGAAATCTTCTAGCAAAAGATATAGCTGATCAATCTTTAATCGAAAAAGTTAACAATGTTTTAAAAGAGTTTAAACATTGCGATTTCGAGAAAATTGTCATGGCAAAAGGCGGAAAACGAATAAACTTGGCCTGTGAAACTCGTTGGAACTCGTATCGTGATGCCTCTATGAGTTTGTTGACAAATTTGCAATTTATGAGAGAAATTCATGTAGACCCTACTCAGCCTATTAAAACAGTTAAGCCAGCTATTGTTAAGCTTATTTTTGATGATGATTTCATAAATGATGTGAAGAAATCGGTTGAATTGTTTAATCCCATATGCGAATTGATAAATAAATGCCAATCAAGTGACGCCTCCATTGCGGATGCTGCTGATTTATGGTTGTCCATATCAATGTCTCAAGAATTCACAAAATACGAGGGCGCTTTAGATGCAAGAAAACAAAAAGCTTTAAATAAGTACATGCTTACGGCTTTTTATCTACATCCCCATTACGATAATTCGAAGTTAGATAAAGCTCAGCAAGATGAAATAAACAAATTTTTATTTAAAAATTTAACAAACGATGGCATTGAAGGCTGGGATTCATACCGAAAGAGAAGTGGTATATTTAAAACGCTCTATGAAAAAGATATTCGGAAACCTCTGCTTTTCTGGAGTATGGCTGAAATGGAGTATTCAAATTTAGCGAAAACGGCTTTGAAACTTTTAAAAATACCGGCGTCTTCAGCACAAATTGAGAGACTTTTCTCTAATTGGTCTTTTATTCAACCATCTATTCGAAATAGGGTGACTTTTGAAAGATCTATAAAACTAGTTCACATATACTATGCATTAAAAAATTCTGATTTAAATTTTGATGATACAGAGGATGAAATTTAATTAATAAAAAAAATTCAATTTTATTTAAATAACCACTGAATGGTTTTAATTTTAATAATTGTAATTGAGTGAGTACAACAATAAAAATTTGGTTTAATTTAATACAAAAATAAGTAATATGGTATTAATGAGATAAATAATAAAATTTTGAGTATGTTGGGACTTGGGAGTTAATTAGGTATCATCAATCATCATAAATTCACTAAATCCTTAAATATTGGAACAGCTTCTCTAGATTTATTTTATATTTGTATATACGCAGAAGCTGCGTTTAATATTTTTCGTATTTTACTAATATCGCACGATTCACCTGTACCGTCACATTCGTAATGTTGAATCAACGCTACACTTTGCATCGATAAAAACAATTGCCAGAATTATTGATGAAGCCTTTATTTTATTATACTATGACTCAACTTAATCGGTTTATATTCTATTCTATAGTATCAAGATGGTAAAAATGGCGAGTTATGTCTGTTTCGGAAATTAATATTAAAATTGTCACTGGAGCAAAGTTCTAGTTCATACCTCCTCCCGGTGCTCCCTGGGTAACTTTAAATGAATCAGACGGTGTGATGGAGGTGATACGGGACTAATTATGCTAATACTCATCGACACTACATATCACGGCAAGCTATTGTCGCCGCAAAACCAACACCCATTAACGTCCATTCGCCAGGTAAGGGACGGCTGAAGCCGACGTCTATCTAATATCAAGCGGCTATATAAACCTTTTTCAGGGAAGTACCAAATGCCTTAAGATCGTTCACCAATACGTGATCCACGCAGAAAACAAGTAAAATACTTTCACATAGACCATCTCATTATGAACCATATACAGAGGCCCCGGCAGGACTAATTTATCGGATTTTTACAACAACGAGGCACATAGAATTCTATAATCTTCTAGGCATATAGAAAATTGGAGATCCGTTCAGAACTGCATAATTTAAAATTGCATTTTTCAAAACGGCATATTTAAAAACTGCATACGGTACAAAATAGCATTTTTCAAAACAGCATATTTCAAAACGGCATTTTTAAAACTGCACAAGATAAAATGAAATATTTCAATCGATTATAAATCTAGAATTATCTTTTCATTAATTTCTGGAATAAGTATATGACCAACAGATACGTTATTTATTAACGGAACACGATGAAGTTTGACATGAATGAAATTTGTGAACGATTCTTGGATCAAATTCTAAGAAAGGGAACTTGTCTATTTCTTGGTCGATTAAGATCAAACTTCACATGTTCCTGTGGTAGAGTTGAATTTACAAATGAAATTGATTATGGCAAATTTCTTCTACATGTTTTATATAAAAACTTTAGTAGGTATGTTATAAGAAAAATTTACCTTCAATGGAATTACAAATTATTTGAAGACTTAGTATGCATATATGATATTCTCCTTCACCTAAATTTTTATATAGAGCTTCAAAGTTCTAGTTAGTTACTACAATTGCATGGTCGTAGCAGATTACTCCATATTGGAATACATCTCATGCAATTATATTGTCTTAATTTATCGGGTTTATCGAAAAATTCAATTCTAACATATTAGTTTCAAGATATGTAGCTTTATTAACGTACGTCGCCAATACAATTTTTGTTTGAGAGTTTTTCCTATTTACGACCCTGCCCGGTACTTTCTTACATTTTTAAGAAATCACAACAATTTTATGTTTATCACACCTATATAATACGGTGTATAGCATACGTTTACATCAGAATATCGTGTATACTACATCGAAGCTCAGGTATATATTTATACATATGACACTTGGTATGTATTATGCTAAAACGGTTTGTAATAGTTTTATTAATTTGATGTTACTTAGAAACAGTGCGCGAAGTGCAACGAAAATACCTACTAAAATGTATCGAATATTTCAGCAGCAACGAACATTAATATTTACTGCGTTTCAAACTTATAATAATTAATTGTTATTGATGCTGCATCCCAAAATTATTCAGTTTTTACCAATTTCCCTTAACCGAACAAAGTTAAATTCCCATCTTTCGCTATTTTTCGTTTGCAGTCGTGCATTATATTTTTTGTACTCGAATATTATTTGGTTGTTCTGTTTAAAAAAAATATAAAAAATGGTACGCCTACAACAAAATTACCGATGAGATCTTTAAAGGTTTAACTTTGTTAGGTTGAGACGAAATGGTCGGTACAATTTTGGGATGCGCATGCCATGAAACGAAGAGTTATATCTTAAAAATGTTCGGTTTTTTCAGCTACGATGGAGATGGAAAAACCCAACATTTTATGATCTAATTCATAGCTACAAAATAATTAATATTTCTGATAATGATTAGTATATATATATAAATATCAATATATCAATTGTGCGTTTATTCATAAAACACTGTCTATTTGGCTGACCCTTGGACAGGACCATAAAAAAGGAAAAACCCGCAACCAAAATTGTAGTGACGACGAAAGCTAATAACGTTATATATCTTAAAACGTATATCTTTAAAATTATTTTTTTCCATCGACAGATATCGGTATATGATTTAGCATATTCCGCCGGGAAACTAAATTAATTTGAAGATAAAATATCTAGAAAAAATATTCCTCAATCAAAAAGTTATAAAACAACACATGTAATACATATTTTATTATAAAAAGTGCAAGGAATGTTATGTCAACAGGGCATAAAATGAAATACACACAAATAAAATGTATCTACTTTAATTTTCATTAAATTAAGTTTGAACGAAATTTGATTTATCGTTAAAATATTAAAATTATTTAATTCAGTTAAAATTCAGCTTTTCGTCGTTCTGAAATATTCAATTTTGGAAAATGATGTTTCGAAAAATGTCTTTTTGAAAAATGTCGTTTTAAGGAATGCCGTTTTGAAAATGCAATTTTGTGAAATATCGTTTTGAGAAATGCCGTTTTGTACCTTATGCCGTTTTGAAAAATGCAGTTTTGAGAAATGCCGTTTTTTAAAATGCCGTTTTCAAACATGCAATTTCGACCGGGACCCAGAAAATTGTATTGCGAAAGCGAATTCCATGTTTCTATTTGTTAAAAGATGGACAGATGAATTTAAAGATATTCAAACCTTATGTTCACTCTATTTCGCTTACTTTCGATCTCAACTGGAATACGCTGTATTGGTCTGGAATCCATACTATGCTGTACACATTAAAAGAGTTGAAAGCATTCAAAAGAAGTTTCTGATTTTCTTGTTAAAAAAAAGTGACTGGAATTACGACCACAATTTACCATTCCATGAAAATGTGGCTCGGTTACCTCCATACTCAACAAGATGCACGGATTAGAAAATATGCACGCTTGAAAATAGACGAGTTCTCTTAGGTGCGGCTTGCATTGGTAACGTTTTGCTTGGTCACATTGATTCAGCATACATTTAGGAAAACATGTCAATTCATGTGCCTTACAGAACATTTCGAAACCATGAGTTTCTAGCACTAGAACACCATTCCACAAACTATGGAGAAAATAACCCCATTAATAGGTCGTCTAAATCTTTCAACATCGTCGACGACCTATTTGACTTTAATTTATCAAAGGACAATTTCAAAAATATACTTAAGAACCATTTTTTAAATTTTTTATTGTTAAATCAAGAGTTGATTTATATTTTTGTGTTTTAATTTTCTTTATTTGATTTTTTAATATTTTTGTTTTAAATTAAATTCTAAAATCATACATGTAGATCACAGAATAGATTTCTTTAAATAAATCATAACTGACGTTAGATCATATAATGGCGCCGATATTGACAGTGCGGTATGTACATATGTATGTAAATATGTACAAATTTTTGTGTCTGCTTCCTTTAAGCAAAATGGCAAGTCACAAGCACGGATTTGTAATTTTTATATTGTACCATCACCCATCGCAATAGGCATAGTTCTACGTCATAATGTATTTAAATAAGAATCTTACCATTTGTGTATTTTAGGACTTAATTAGGAATTTAAATAAGTTAGGACTATGCCGCATGCGGGTTAGCCAATAATCTGCTGCTACCTATATAATAGAAAACCAAACAAATTTCATGAAAATAAGGCCAGCGGATTTTAGACCACCGAAAATTAACCTTCAAATGATACCTCTTTATAATAATAGTATACCATAGATAGTATAGATTACTGAAATTGATGGTAAGTAATAGGGTAGTAATGGTAATAGTATCTATTCTGTGGTACTGGTAATAGTTATAGGGTATGCTTCAAAATTCTCTGTTTAAAATCTAAAATGTAAGTAAAACTAACTTGGATTAGTAATCCAAATTTTAACTTCAAATTGGACGTTTACAATTTTCAAATTTTCAGTTTTATGTTCTTTGAAATATTCTCAAAAATCTACAAAATACAATGGGCGCGTTCAGGACCGCCAACTGTTGACATCATGATTAGTGAAATCATCGCCAATTTTATTTCTAAATTTCATAACACTAAACATTTTCATAACGTTGGCTTTGATTTTACTCAACATGTTCCCAACTGTTGGGTGCCCTGAATGCGCCCAATGTTTGAGTTTGAATTTCAGTTTTAAGAATGCATAGTTGTAGATAAGTACAAATTCATTTCTTTTTTTCAAAATAATTAACAATAATTTTTAATTTAAAGAATACAAAAAGCGAAATTTTCAGAATTTGACAAATAAATTAATACCTTCACGGCCACTATCAAAGTACGAATGATACAAAGATATCTTTCTTTATACACATTGTCCCAGTTTGAAGGATTTAAAGTAATAAAAAGAAAAATTCGTTTATATATGAAATACCTGTTTTTAAATGTTAAGTAGACATAAATTAGACGGTTAAAGATGGAAAATGACGTCTCATTGCCTCCACTTGACAATGGCATATAATAGAAATCATATATTCATATCAGATAACGCTCGGAAATTAACTTTAAAATTTTAACATCTCCATCATTTGTCTCCAGCATTGTATTGCAAGTTGCAACTTCCTCGTTGTAACATGATCACCAATTTTCCATCTAACCGATGTGATAATCAAATAGTAGGTACTAATAATGTAATGTAAAAATGTTTGTTTATTGTTGTTTGTTTGTTTATCCACGCCATATTTAAAGAATAATAATAGAGATTCAATTTAATTTGTATAGTTTAATGAAGACGGTGACAATTAAAACATGTTTTATTGGTATATGTATTTGTAGAGAAAGGTCATCCGATCCATTTATGATCCAATTAAGGTTGCGAATATCGGTTTCGAATGAATCACGAAATAAAACATTTCCTTAGAGACTGCGATATTATCACATTCAATTAATCCAACCTTGTTAGATGGCTGGGCCACGATGATAAATATGACAAGAACTCAGGCGTTCATTACTATATCAAATTCGATAATCCGATTGGTTTCAAGTATTTGGCGATCTTATGTTACTAAATATGAATAACGAATGAAAATTAGCGTTTTAATCAACCAGATCAAAAAATTTGCGATATATTTCATAAGACCAAATTTTATTGACATTCTGATTTATTTTATTATAAACAATAAACATTTAAAAAATCATATATGTAGTAATAGTAACAAACCATGAAACCACTGGTATTATGGTATCCCATTTTCAACACAGTACTTTTAAAATGTTTTCGTGTGCGCAACTTACTGGCTATCGGGCAATGACCATTGCACAATTTCACCCGGACTCTGTTGTTAACTTAGCCAATTTTTGCGCCAAAAACAATTGGGTTCAATCAGCGTTGCAATATTTTTAGCGTATGGTACTTTACGATTGTCGAAGCGTCGTTGCTAGAGGCGCTATTGCAGGTAACACAAATTCTGATAAAACGTTAACACTGCTACGTGGCAATTCTTCTACCACTACCATGCACAGACAGGAGGTTAATGTATCGAGTGCACGCACATACTCGTAGTCTCGAACACATATATAGTATTTCGTCTTTGACTAACAATACTAGAAAAACAAAAACAAAACTAATATATTTCTAAGAGAACATTTAATCAAAGGCACTTACCATGTACGAAGTTATTCGATCTAGAATTATATCGGCGGTTATGAATTGCTTTGCAGTTGAGTAAAATTTATAAACTAGACAAATTAGATATATGTGTAAATTAATATTATAAGTCAAATAAATTAAAAATAAAATTTATACATACTTACATTACAATATGGTCGAATTTGTTTATTATTTTGTTCTGTCAAAATGACTTAAATTGTACACTGTCATGGTGGAAATCTTGCATCGCGATTCGAGTAATATATCTAATTGATAAAAGATGGCGCGCAAAGCATATAATTTATTGAAATATTCAATAGTTTTAGATAGATGTCCCTAGTTCAGAGATTTTAAATTTATTTTTAATTTACAAAATGCTTGTAAAAATGTTAGAATTAGATTTAAGTAATTATTCACGAATTTTAATAGTGCGGTTAACGTAAAATAATAAAAAATTAAGGTTTTAATATCATTTTCTAAGTTGTCGACGTTGTCTACGTTGTCGACGTCTCGTAAGCAAAAAATCCTTATGTAACCTACGTGCTAGATTACGTGTCGACAACTAACGTAGATTACCTTACGTAATCTACCCGCCCATCCCTGTTTTGAACGGATAAATTTTATTGTCACAGACTCCGTATGTCTCGGTTATTTTGAGTTAGTGATGCTATTTTGAGTAGAGCTGAGTTTAAGTTGTTGCAATATGTCATCTTAATCGCGTGCAATCCAGGTTCGATTACAAAATGTGACCTGATTTCAGAAAACGACTTTTCCAATAACCACGCTTTCCATTGGCAACCTACCGTTAGTTTATTGCCAAACATGTTATTACAATTACCTATAATCATTCTGAACCGGAAATTCAACAATACAATTTTATCAATTTTTTGCAAAAATCCCTGATGGTTAGCCTTACTTATTTTGAACGGATAAATTTTATTGTCACAGACTCCGTATGTCTCGGTTATTTTGAGTTAGTGATGCTATTTTGAGTAGAGCTGAGTTTAAGTTGTTGCAATATGTCATCTTAATCGCGTGCAATCCAGGTTCGATTACAAAATGTGACCTGATTTCAGAAAACGACTTTTCCAATAACCACGCTTTCCATTGGCAACCTACCGTTAGTTTATTGCCAAACATGTTATTACAATTACCTATAATCATTTTGAACCGGAAATTCAACAATACAATTTTATCAATTTTTTGCAAAAATCCCTGATGGTTAGCCTTACTTATTTTGAACGGATAAATTCTATTGTCACAGATTCCAAGTGTCGGTTATTTTGAGTTAGTGATGCTATTTTGAGTAGAGCTGAGTTTAAATTGTTGCAATATGTCATCTTAATCGCCTGCAATCCAGGTTCGATTACAAAATGTGACCTGATTTCAGAAAACGACTTTTCCAATAACCACGCTTTCCATTGGCAACCTACCGTTAGTTTCTTGCCAAACATGTTATTACAATTACCTATAATCATTTCGAACCGGAAATTCAACAATAAAATTTTATCAATTTTTTGCAAAAATCCCTGATGTTAGCCTTACTTATTTTGAACGGATAAATTTTATTGTCACAGATTCCATATGTCTCGGTTATTTTGAGTTAGTGATGTTATTTTGAGTAGAGCTGAGTTTAAATTGTTGCAATACGTCATCTTAATCGCGTGCAATCCAGGTTCGATTACAAAATGTGACCTGATTTCAGAAAACGACTTTTTCAATAACCACGCTTTCCATTGGCAACCTACCGTTAGTTTATTGCCAAACATGTTATTACAATTACCTATAATCATTTCGAACCGGAAATTCAACAATAAAATTTTATCAATTTTTTGCAAAAATCCCTGATGGTTAGTTAGCCTTACTTATTTTGAACGGATAAATTATATTGTCACAGATTCCATATGTCTCGGTTATTTTGAGTTAGTGATGCTATTTTGAGTAGAGCTGAGTTTAAATTGTTGCAATACGTCATCTTAATCGCCTGCAATCCAGGTTCGATTACAAAATGTGACCTGATTTCAGAAAACGACTTTTCCAATAACCACGCTTTCCATTGGCAACCTACCGTTAGTTTATTGCCAAACATGTTATTACAATTACCTATAACCATTTCGAACCGGAAATTCAACAATAAAATTTTATCAATTTTTTGCAAAAATCCCTGATGGTTAGTTAGCCTTACTTATTTTGAACGGATAAATTTTATTGTCACAGATTCCAAATGTCTCGGTTAGTTTGAGTTAGTGATGCTATTTTGAGTAGAGCTGAGTTTAAGTTGTTGCAATACGTCATCTTAATCGCCTGCAATCCAGGTTCGATTACAAAATGTGACCTGATTTCAGAAAACGACTTTTCCAATAACCACGCTTTCCATTGGCAACCTACCGTTAGTTTCTTGCCAAACATGTTATTACAATTACCTATAATCATTTTGAACCGGAAATTCAACAATAAAATATTATCAATTTTTTGCAAATATCCGTGATGGTTAGCCTTACTTATTTTGAACGGATAAATTTTATTGTCACAGATTCCATATGTCTCGGTTATTTTGAGTTAGTGATGCTATTTTGAGTAGAGCTGAGTTTAAGTTGTTGCAATATGTCATCTTAATCGCGTGCAATCCAGGTTCGATTACAAAATGTGACCTGATTTCAGAAAACGGCTATTCCAATAACCACGCTTTCCATTGGCACCCTACAGTTAGTTTCTTGCCAAACATGTTATTATAGTTACCTATAATCATTTCGAACCGGAAATTCAACAATAAAATTTTATCAATTTCTTGCAAAAATCCCTGATGTTAGCCTTACTTATTTTGAACGGATAAATTTTATTGTCACAGATTCCATATGTCTCGGTTATTTTGAGTTAGTGATGCTATTTTGAGTAGAGCTGAGTTTAAGTTGTTGCAATATGTCATCTTAATCGCGTGCAATCCAGGTTCGATTACAAAATGTGACCTGATTTCAGAAAACGACTTTTCCAATAACCACGCTTTCCATTGGCAACCTACCGTTAGTTTCTTGCCAAACATGTTATTACAATTACCTATAATCATTTTGAACCGGAAATTCAACATTAAAATTTTATCAATTTTTTGCAAAAATCCCTGATGGTTAGTTAGCCTTACTTATTTTGAACGGATAAATTTTATTGTCACAGATTCCATATGTCTCGGTTATTTTGAGTTAGTGATGCTATTTTGAGTAGAGCTGAGTTTAAATTGTTGCAATATGTCATCTTAATCGCGTGCAATCCAGGTTCGATTACAAAATGTGACCTGATTTCAGAAAACGACTTTTCCAATAACCACGCTTTCCATTGGCAACCTACCGTTAGTTTCTTGCCAAACATGCTATTACAATTACCTATAATCATTTCGAACCGGAAATTCAACAATAAAATTTTATCAATTTTTTGCAAAAATCCCTGATGGTTAGTTAGCCTTACTTATTTTGAACGGATAAATTTTATTGTCACAGATTCCATATGTCTCGGTTATTTTGAGTTAGTGATGCTATTTTGAGTAGAGCTGAGTTTAAATTGTTGCAATATGTCATCTTAATCGCGTGCAATCCAGGTTCGATTACAAAATGTGACCTGATTTCAGAAAACGACTTTTCCAATAACCACGCTTTCCATTGGCAACCTACCGTTAGTTTATTGCCAAACATGTTATTACAATTACCTATAATCATTTCGAACCGGAAATTCAACAATAAAATTTTATCAATTTTTTGCAAAAATCCCTGATGGTTAGTTAGCCTTACTTATTTTGAACGGATAAATTTTATTGTCACAGATTCCATATGTCTCGGTTAGTTTGAGTTAGTGATGCTATTTTGAGTAGAGCTGAGTTTAAGTTGTTGCAATATGTCATCTTAATCGCGTGCAATCCAGGTTCGATTACAAAATGTGACCTGATTTCAGAAAACGACTTTTCCAATAACCACGCTTTCCATTGGCAACCTACCGTTAGTTTATTGCCAAACATGTTATTACAATTACCTATAATCATTTTGAACCGGAAATTCAACAATAAAATTTTATCAATTTTTTGCAAAAATCCCTGATGGTTAGTTAGCCTTACTTATTTTGAACGGATAAATTTTATTGTCACAGATTCCATATGTCTCGCTTAGTTTGAGTTAGTGATGCTATTTTGAGTAGAGCTGAGTTTAAATTGTTGCAATATGTCATCTTAATCGCGTGCAATCCAGGTTCGATTAGAAAATGTGACCTGATTTCAGAAAACGACTTTTCCAATAACCACGCTTTCCATTGGCAACCTACCGTTAGTTTATTGCCAAACATGTTATTACAATTACCTATAATCATTTCGAACCGGAAATTCAACAATAAAATTTTATCAATTTTTTGCAAAAATCCCTGATGGTTAGTTAGCCTTACTTATTTTGAACGGATAAATTTTATTGTCACAGATTCCATATGTCTCAGTTATTTTGAGTTAGTGATGCTATTTTGAGTAGAGCTGAGTTTAAGTTGTTGCAATATGTCATCTTAATCGCGTGCAATCCAGGTTCGATTACAAAATGTGACCTGATTTCAGAAAACGACTTTTCCAATAACCACGCTTTCCATTGGCAACCTACCGTTAGTTTCTTGCCAAACATGTTATTACAATTACCTATAATCATTTTGAACCGGAAATTCAACAATAAAATTTTATCAATTTTTTGCAAAAATCCCTGATGGTTAGTTAGCCTTACTTATTTTGAACGGATAAATTTTATTGTCACAGATTCCATATGTCTCGGTTAGTTTGAGTTAGTGATGCTATTTTGAGTAGAGCTGAGTTTAAATTGTTGCAATACGTCATCTTAATCGCCTGCAATCCAGGTTCGATTACAAAATGTGACCTGATTTCAGAAAACGACTTTTCCAATAACCACGTTTTCCATTGGCAACCTACCGTTAGTTTCTTGCCAAACATGTTATTACAATTACCTATAATCATTTTGAACCGGAAATTCAACAATAAAATTTTATCAATTTTTTGCAAAAATCCCTGATGGTTAGTTAGTTAGCCTTACTTATTTTGAACGGATACATTTTATTGTCACAGATTCCATATGTCTCGGTTATTTTGAGTTAGTGATGCTATTTTGAGTAGAGCTAAGTTTAAGTTGTTGCAATATGCCATCTTAATCGCCTGCAATCCAGGTTCGATCACAAAATGTGACCTGATTTCAGAAAACGACTTTTCCAATAACCACGTTTTCCATTGGCAACCTACCGTTAGTTTCTTGCCAAACATGTTATTACAATTACCTATAATCATTTCGAACCGGAAATTCAACAATAAAATTTTATCAATTTTTTGCAAAAATCCCTGATGGTTAGTTAGCCTTACTTATTTTGAACGGATAAATTTTATTGTCACAGATTCCATATGTCTCGGTTATTTTGAGTTAGTGATGCTATTTTGAGTAGAGCTGAGTTTAAATATTGTTGCAATATGTCATCTTAATCGCGTGTAATCCAGGTTCGATTACAAAATGTGACCTGATTTCAGAAAACGACTTTTCCAATAACCACACTTTCCATTGGCAACCTACCGTTAGTCTCTTGCCAAACATGTTATTACAATTACCTATAATCATTTTGAACCGGAAATTCAACAATAAAATTTTATCAATTTTTTGCAAAAAACCCTGATGGTTAGTTAGCCTTACTTATTTTGAACGGATAAATTTTATTGTCACAGATTCCATATGTCTCGGTTATTTTGAGTTAGTGATGCTATTTTGAATAGAGCTGAGTTTAAGTTGTTGCAATATGCCATCTTAATCGCCTGCAATCCAGGTTCGATCACAAAATGTGACCTGATTTCAGAAAACGACTTTTCCAATAACCACGCTTTCCATTGGCAACCTACCGTTAGTTTCTTGCCAAACATGTTATTACAATTACCTATAATCATTTCGAACCGGAAATTCAACAATAAAATTTTATCAATTTTTTGCAAAAATCCCTGATGGTTAGTTAGCCTTACTTATTTTGAACGGATAAATTTTATTGTCACAGATTCCATATGTCTCGGTTATTTTGAGTTAGTGATGCTATTTTGAGTAGAGCTGAGTTTAAATATTGTTGCAATATGTCATCTTAATCGCCTGCAGTCCAGGTTCGATCACAAAATGTGACCTGATTTCAGAAAACGACTTTTCCAATAACCACGCTTTCCATTGGCAACCTACCGTTAGTTTCTTGCCAAACATGTTATTACAATTACCTATAATCATTTTGAACCGGAAATTCAACAATAAAATTTTATCAATTTTTTGCAAAAAACCCTGATGGTTAGTTAGCCTTACTTATTTTGAACGGATAAATTTTATTGTCACAGATTCCATATGTCTCGGTTATTTTGAGTTAGTGATGCTGTTTTGAGTAGAGCTGAGTTTAAATTGTTGCAATATGTCATCTTAATCGCCTGCAATCCAGGTTCGATTACAAAATGTGACCTGATTTCAGAAAACGACTTTTCCAATAACCACGCTTTCCATTGGCAACCTACCGTTAGTTTCTTGCCAAACATGTTATTACAATTACCTATAATCATTTCGAACCGGAAATTCAACAATAAAATTTTATCAATTTTTTGCAAAAATCCCTGATGGTTAGTTAGCCTTACTTATTTTGAACGGATAAATTTTATTGTCACAGATTCCATATGTCTCGGTTATTTTGAGTTAGTGATGCTATTTTGAGTAGAGCTGAGTTTAAATATTGTTGCAATATGTCATCTTAATCGCGTGTAATCCAGGTTCGATTACAAAATGTGACCTGATTTCAGAAAACGACTTTTCCAATAACCACACTTTCCATTGGCAACCTACCGTTAGTCTCTTGCCAAACATGTTATTACAATTACCTATAATCATTTTGAACCGGAAATTCAACAATAAAATTTTATCAATTTTTTGCAAAAAACCCTGATGGTTAGTTAGCCTTACTTATTTTGAACGGATAAATTTTATTGTCACAGATTCCATATGTCTCGGTTATTTTGAGTTAGTGATGCTGTTTTGAGTAGAGCTGAGTTTAAATTGTTGCAATATGTCATCTTAATCGCGTGCAATCCAGGTTCGATTATAAAATGTGACCTGATTTCAGAAAACGACTTTTCCAATAACCACGCTTTCCATTGGCAACCTACCGTTAGTTTCTTGCCAAACATGTTATTACCATTACCTATAATCATTTTGAACCGGAAATTCAACAATACAATTTTATCAATTTTTTGCAAAAATCCCTGATGGTTAGTTAGCCTTACTTATTTTGAACGGATAAATTTTATTGTCACAGATTCCATATGTCTCGGTTATTTTGAGTTAGTGATGCTATTTTGAGTAGAGCTGAGTTTAAATTGTTGCAATATGTCATCTTAATCGCGTGCAATCCAGGTTCGATTACAAAATGTGACCTGATTTCAGAAAACGACTTTTCCAATAACCACGTTTTCCATTGGCAACCTACCGTTAGTTTCTTGCCAAACATGTTATTACAATTACCTATAATCATTTCGAACCGGAAATTCAACAATAAAATTTTATCAATTTTTTGCAAAAATCCCTGATGGTTAGTTAGCCTTACTTATTTTGAACGGATAAATTTTATTGTCACAGATTCCATATGTCTCAGTTATTTTGAGTTAGTGATGCTATTTTGAGTAGAGCTGAGTTTAAATATTGTTGCAATATGTCATCTTAATCGCGTGCAATCCAGGTTCGATTACAAAATGTGACCTGATTTCAGAAAACGACTTTTCCAATAACCACACTTTCCATTGGCAACCTACCGTTAGTTTCTTGCCAAACATGTTATTACAATTACCTATAATCATTTTGAACCGGAAATTCAACAATAAAATATTATCAATTTTTTGCAAAAATCCCTGATGGTTAGCCTTACTTATTTTGAACGGATAAATTATATTGTCACAGATTCCATATGTCTCGGTTATTTTGAGTTAGTGATGCTATTTTGAGTAGAGCTGAGTTTAAATTGTTGCAATATGTCATCTTAATCGCCTGCAGTCCAGGTTCGATCACAAAATGTGACCTGATTTCAGAAAACGACTTTTCCAATAACCACGCTTTCCATTGGCAACCTACCGTTAGTTTCTTGCCAAACATGTTATTACAATTACCTATAATCATTTTGAACCGGAAATTCAACAGTAAAATATTATCAATTTTTTGCAAAAATCCCTGATGGTTAGCCTTACTTATTTTGAACGGATAAATTTTATTGTCACAGATTCCATATGTCTCGGTTATTTTGAGTTAGTGATGCTATTTTGAGTAGAGCTGAGTTTAAATTGTTGCAATATGTCATCTTAATCGCCTGCAGTCCAGGTTCGATCACAAAATGTGACCTGATTTCAGAAAACGACTTTTCCAATAACCACGCTTTCCATTGGCAACCTACCGTTAGTTTCTTGCCAAACATGTTATTACAATTACCTATAATCATTTTGAACCGGAAATTCAACAATAAAATTTTATCAATTTTTTGCAAAAATCCCTGATGGTTAGTTAGCCTTACTTATTTTGAACGGATAAATTTTATTGTCACAGATTCCATATGTCTCGGTTATTTTGAGTTAGTGATGCTGTTTTGAGTAGAGCTGAGTTTAAATTGTTGCAATATGTCATCTTAATCGCGTGCAATCCAGGTTCGATTACAAAATGTGACCTGATTTCAGAAAACGACTTTTCCAATAACCACGGTTTCCATTGGCAACCTACCGGTAGTTTCTTGCCAAACATGTTATTACAATTACCTATAATCATTTTGAACCGGAAATTCAACAATACAATTTTATCAATTTTTTGCAAAAATCCCTGATGGTTAGTTAGCCTTACTTATTTTGAACGGATAAATTTTATTGTCACAGATTCCATATGTCTCGGTTATTTTGAGTTAGTGATGCTATTTTGAGTAGAGCTGAGTTTAAGTTGTTGCAATATGCCATCTTAATCGCCTGCAATCCAGGTTCGATCACAAAATGTGACCTGATTTCAGAAAACGACTTTTCCAATAACCACGCTTTCCATTGGCAACCTACCGTTAGTTTCTTGCCAAACATGTTATTACAATTACCTATAATCATTTTGAACCGGAAATTCAACAATACAATATTATCAATTTTTTGCAAAAATCCCTGATGGTTAGCCTTACTTATTTTGAACGGATAAATTCTATTGTCACAGATTCCATATGTCTCGGTTATTTTAAGTTAGTGATGCTATTTTGAGTAGAGCTGAGTTTAAATTGTTGCAATATTTCATCTTAATCGCCTGCAGTCCAGGTTCGATCACAAAATGTGACCTGATTTCAGAAAACGACTTTTCCAATAACCACGCTTTCCATTGGCAACCTACCGTTAGTTTCTTGCCAAACATGTTATTACAATTACCTATAATCATTTTGAACCGGAAATTCAACAATAAAATATTATCAATTTTTTGCAAAAATCCCTGATGGTTAGCCTTACTTATTTTGAACGGATAAATTTTATTGTCACAGATTCCATATGTCTCGGTTATTTTGAGTTAGTGATGCTATTTTGAGTAGAGCTGAGTTTAAATTGTTGCAATATGTCATCTTAATCGCCTGCAGTCCAGGTTCGATCACAAAATGTGACCTGATTTCAGAAAACGACTTTTCCAATAACCACGCTTTCCATTGGCAACCTACCGTTAGTTTCTTGCCAAACATGTTATTACAATTACCTATAATCATTTTGAACCGGAAATTCAACAATAAAATTTTATCAATTTTTTGCAAAAATCCCTGATGGTTAGCCTTACTTATTTTGAACGGATAAATTCTATTGTCACAGATTCCATATGTCTCGGTTATTTTGAGTTAGTGATGCTGTTTTGAGTAGAGCTGAGTTTAAATTGTTGCAATATGTCATCTTAATCGCCTGAAATCCAGGTTCGATTACAAAATGTGACCTGATTTCAGAAAACGACTTTTCCAATAACCACGCTTTCCATTGGCAACCTACCGTTAGTTTCTTGCCAAACATGTTATTACAATTACCTATAATCATTTTGAACCGGAAATTCAACAATAAAATATTATCAATTTTTTGCAAAAATCCCTGATGGTTAGTTAGCCTTACTTATTTTGAACGGATAAATTTTATTGTCACAGATTCCATATGTCTCGGTTATTTTGAGTTAGTGATGCTATTTTGAGTAGAGCTGAGTTTAAATATTGTTGCAATATGTCATCTTAATCGCCTGCAATCCAGGTTCGATTACAAAATGTGACCTGATTTCAGAAAACGACTTTTCCAATAACCACGCTTTCCATTGGCAACCTACCGTTAGTTTCTTGCCAAACATGTTATTACAATTACCTATAATCATTTCGAACCGGAAATTCAACAATAAAATTTTATCAATTTTTTGCAAAAATCCCTGATGGTTAGTTAGCCTTACTTATTTTGAATGGATAAATTTTATTGTCACAGATTCCATATGTCTCGGTTATTTTGAGTTAGTGATGCTATTTTGAGTAGAGCTGAGTTTAAATATTGTTGCAATATGTCATCTTAATCGCGTGCAATCCAGGTTCGATTACAAAATGTGACCTGATTTCAGAAAACGACTTTTCCAATAACCACACTTTCCATTGGCAACCTACCGTTAGTCTCTTGCCAAACATGTTATTACAATTACCTATAATCATTTTGAACCGGAAATTCAACAATAAAATTTTATCAATTTTTTGCAAAAATCCCTGATGGTTAGTTAGCCTTACTTATTTTGAACGGATAAATTTTATTGTCACAGATTCCATATGTCTCGGTTATTTTGAGTTAGTGATGCTATTTTGAATAGAGCTGAGTTTAAGTTGTTGCAATATGCCATCTTAATCGCCTGCAATCCAGGTTCGATCACAAAATGTGACCTGATTTCAGAAAACGACTTTTCCAATAACCACGCTTTCCATTGGCAACCTACCGTTAGTTTCTTGCCAAACATGTTATTACAATTACCTATAATCATTTTGAACCGGAAATTCAACAATACAATATTATCAATTTTTTGCAAAAATCCCTGATGGTTAGCCTTACTTATTTTGAACGGATAAATTCTATTGTCACAGATTCCATATGTCTCGGTTATTTTAAGTTAGTGATGCTATTTTGAGTAGAGCTGAGTTTAAATTGTTGCAATATTTCATCTTAATCGCCTGCAGTCCAGGTTCGATCACAAAATGTGACCTGATTTCAGAAAACGACTTTTCCAATAACCACGCTTTCCATTGGCAACCTACCGTTAGTTTCTTGCCAAACATGTTATTACAATTACCTATAATCATTTTGAACCGGAAATTCAACAATAAAATATTATCAATTTTTTGCAAAAATCCCTGATGGTTAGCCTTACTTATTTTGAACGGATAAATTTTATTGTCACAGATTCCATATGTCTCGGTTATTTTGAGTTAGTGATGCTATTTTGAGTAGAGCTGAGTTTAAATTGTTGCAATATGTCATCTTAATCGCCTGCAGTCCAGGTTCGATCACAAAATGTGACCTGATTTCAGAAAACGACTTTTCCAATAACCACGCTTTCCATTGGCAACCTACCGTTAGTTTCTTGCCAAACATGTTATTACAATTACCTATAATCATTTTGAACCGGAAATTCAACAATAAAATTTTATCAATTTTTTGCAAAAATCCCTGATGGTTAGCCTTACTTATTTTGAACGGATAAATTCTATTGTCACAGATTCCATATGTCTCGGTTATTTTGAGTTAGTGATGCTGTTTTGAGTAGAGCTGAGTTTAAATTGTTGCAATATGTCATCTTAATCGCCTGAAATCCAGGTTCGATTACAAAATGTGACCTGATTTCAGAAAACGACTTTTCCAATAACCACGCTTTCCATTGGCAACCTACCGTTAGTTTCTTGCCAAACATGTTATTACAATTACCTATAATCATTTTGAACCGGAAATTCAACAATAAAATATTATCAATTTTTTGCAAAAATCCCTGATGGTTAGTTAGCCTTACTTATTTTGAACGGATAAATTTTATTGTCACAGATTCCATATGTCTCGGTTATTTTGAGTTAGTGATGCTATTTTGAGTAGAGCTGAGTTTAAATATTGTTGCAATATGTCATCTTAATCGCCTGCAATCCAGGTTCGATTACAAAATGTGACCTGATTTCAGAAAACGACTTTTCCAATAACCACGCTTTCCATTGGCAACCTACCGTTAGTTTCTTGCCAAACATGTTATTACAATTACCTATAATCATTTTGAACCGGAAATTCAACAATAAAATATTATCAATTTTTTGCAAAAATCCCTGATGGTTAGCCTTACTTATTTTGAACGGATAAATTCTATTGTCACAGATTCCATATGTCTCGGTTATTTTGAGTTAGTGATGCTGTTTTGAGTAGAGCTGAGTTTAAATTGTTGCAATATGTCATCTTAATCGCCTGCAATCCAGGTTCGATTACAAAATGTGACCTGATTTCAGAAAACGACTTTTCCAATAACCACGCTTTCCATTGGCAACCTACCGTTAGTCTCTTGCCAAACATGTTATTACAATTACCTATAATCATTTTGAACCGGAAATTCAACAATAAAATTTTATCAATTTTTTGCAAAAATCCCTGATGGTTAGTTAGCCTGACTTATTTTGAACGGATAAATTTTATTGTCACAGATTCCATATGTCTCCGTTATTTTGAGTTAGTGATGCTATTTTGAGTAGAGCTGAGTTTAAATATTGTTGCAATATGTCATCTTAATCGCCTGCAATCCAGGTTCGATTACAAAATGTGACCTGATTTCAGAAAACGACTTTTCCAATAACCACGCTTTCCATTGGCAACCTACCGTTAGTTTCTTGCCAAACATGTTATTACAATTACCTATAATCATTTTGAACCGGAAATTCAACAATAAAATATTATCAATTTTTTGCAAAAATCCCTGATGGTTAGCCTTACTTATTTTGAACGGATAAATTCTATTGTCACAGATTCCATATGTCTCGGTTATTTTGAGTTAGTGATGCTGTTTTGAGTAGAGCTGAGTTTAAATTGTTGCAATATGTCATCTTAATCGTCTGCAATCCAGGTTCGATTACAAAATGTGACCTGATTTCAGAAAACGACTTTTCCAATAACCACGCTTTCCATTGGCAACCTACCGTTAGTTTCTTGCCAAACATGTTATTACAATTACCTATAATCATTTTGAACCGGAAATTCAACAATAAAATTTTATCAATTTTTTGCAAAAATCCCTGATGGTTAGTTAGCCTTACTTATTTTGAACGGATAAATTCTATTGTCACAGATTCCATATGTCTCGGTTATTTTGAGTTAGTGATGCTGTTTTGAGTAGAGCTGAGTTTAAATTGTTGCAATATGTCATCTTAATCGCCTGCAATCCAGGTTCGATTACAAAATGTGACCTGATTTCAGAAAACGACTTTTCCAATAACCACGCTTTCCATTGGCAACCTACCGTTAGTTTCTTGCCAAACATGTTATTACAATTACCTATAATCATTTTGAACCGGAAATTCAACAATAAAATATTATCAATTTTTTGCAAAAATCCCTGATGGTTAGTTAGCCTTACTTATTTTGAACGGATAAATTTTATTGTCACAGATTCCATATGTCTCGGTTATTTTGAGTTAGTGATGCTATTTTGAGTAGAGCTGAGTTTAAATATTGTTGCAATATGTCATCTTAATCGCCTGCAATCCAGGTTCGATTACAAAATGTGACCTGATTTCAGAAAACGACTTTTCCAATAACCACGCTTTCCATTGGCAACCTACCGTTAGTTTCTTGCCAAACATGTTATTACAATTACCTATAATCATTTTGAACCGGAAATTCAACAATAAAATATTATCAATTTTTTGCAAAAATCCCTGATGGTTAGCCTTACTGATTTTGAACGGATAAATTTTATTGTCACAGATTCCGTATGTCTCGGTTATTTTGAGTTAGTGATGCTGTTTTGAGTAGAGCTGAGTTTAAATTGTTGCAATATGTCATCTTAATCGCCTGCAATCCAGGTTCGATTACAAAATGTGACCTGATTTCAGAAAACGACTTTTCCAATAACCACGCTTTCCATTGGCAACCTACCGTTAGTCTCTTGCCAAACATGTTATTACAATTACCTATAATCATTTTGAACCGGAAATTCAACAATAAAATTTTATCAATTTTTTGCAAAATTCCCTGATGGTTAGTTAGCCTTACTTATTTTGAACGGATACATTTTATTGTCACAGATTCCATATGTCTCGGTTATTTTGAGTTAGTGATGCTATTTTGAGTAGAGCTGAGTTTAAGTTGTTGCAATATGCCATCTTAATCGCCTGCAATCCAGGTTCGATCACAAAATGTGACCTGATTTCAGAAAACGACTTTTCCAATAACCACGCTTTCCATTGGCAACCTACCGTTAGTTTCTTGCCAAACATGTTATTACAATTACCTATAATCATTTCGAACCGGAAATTCAACAATAAAATTTTATCAATTTTTTGCAAAAATCCCTGATGGTTAGTTAGCCTTACTTATTTTGAACGGATAAATTTTATTGTCACAGATTCCATATGTCTCGGTTATTTTGAGTTAGTGATGCTATTTTGAGTAGAGCTGAGTTTAAATATTGTTGCAATATGTCATCTTAATCGCCTGCAATCCAGGTTCGATTACAAAATGTGACCTGATTTCAGAAAACAACTTTTCCAATAACCACGCTTTCCATTGGCAACCTACCGTTAGTTTCTTGCCAAACATGTTATTACAATTACCTATAATCATTTTGAACCGGAAATTCAACAATAAAATATTATCAATTTTTTGCAAAAATCCCTGATGGTTAGCCTTACTTATTTTGAACGGATAAATTCTATTGTCACAGATTCCATATGTCTCGGTTATTTTGAGTTAGTGATGCTGTTTTGAGTAGAGCTGAGTTTAAATTGTTGCAATATGTCATCTTAATCGCCTGCAATCCAGGTTCGATTACAAAATGTGACCTGATTTCAGAAAACGACTTTTCCAATAACCACGCTTTCCATTGGCAACCTACCGTTAGTCTCTTGCCAAACATGTTATTACAATTACCTATAATCATTTTGAACCGGAAATTCAACAATAAAATTTTATCAATTTTTCGCAAAAATCCCTGATGGTTAGTTAGCCTTACTTATTTTGAAGGGATAAATTTTATTGTCACAGATTCCATATGTCTCGGTTATTTTGAGTTAGTGATGCTATTTTGAGTAGAGCTGAGTTTAAATTGTTGCAATATGTCATCTTAATCGCGTGCAATCCAGGTTCGATTACAAAATGTGACCTGATTTCAGAAAACGACTTTTCCAATAACCACGCTTTCCATTGGCAACCTACCGTTAGTTTCTTGCCAAACATGTTATTACAATTACCTATAATCATTTTGAACCGGAAATTCAACAATAACATTTTATCAATTTTTTGCAAAAATCCCTGATGGTTAGTTAGCCTTACTTATTTTGAACGGATAAATTTTATTGTCACAGATTCCATATGTCTCGGTTATTTTGAGTTAGTGATGCTATTTTGAGTAGAGCTGAGTTTAAGTTGTTGCAATATGCCATCTTAATCGCCTGCAATCCAGGTTCGATCACAAAATGTGACCTGATTTCAGAAAACGACTTTTCCAATAACCACGCTTTCCATTGGCAACCTACCGTTAGTTTCTTGCCAAACATGTTATTACAATTACCTATAATCATTTTGAACCGGAAATTCAACAATAAAATTTTATCAATTTTTTGCAAAAATCCCTGATGGTTAGTTAGCCTTACTTATTTTGAACGGATACATTTTATTGTCACAGATTCCATATGTCTCGGTTATTTTGAGTTGAGCTGAGTTTAAATTGTTGCAATATGTCATCTTAATCGCGTGCGATCCAGGTTCGATCACAAAATGTGACCTGATTTCAGAAAACGACTTTTCCAATAACCACGCTTTCCATTGGCAACCTACCGTTAGTTTCTTGCCAAACATGTTATTACAATTACCTATAATCATTTCGAACCGGAAATTCAACAATAAAATTTTATCAATTTTTTGCAAAAATCCCTGATGGTTAGCCTTACTTATTTTGAACGGATAAATTTTATTGTCACAGATTCCATATGTCTCAGTTATTTTGAGTTAGTGATGCTATTTTGAGTAGAGCTGAGTTTAAGTTGTTGCAATATGTCATCTTAATCGCGTGCAGTCCAGGTTCGATTAGAAAATGTGACCTGATTTCAGAAAACAACTTTTCCAATAACCACGCTTTCCATTGGCAACCTACCGTTAGTTTCTTGCCAAACATGTTATTACAATTACCTATAATCATTTTGAACCGGAAATTCAACAATAAAATATTATCAATTTTTTGCAAAAATCCCTGATGGTTAGCCTTACTGATTTTGAACGGATAAATTTTGTTGTCACAGATTCCGTATGTCTCGGTTATTTTGAGTTAGTGATGCTATTTTGAGTAGAGCTGAGTTTAAGTTGTTGCAATATGCCATCTTAATCGCGTGCAGTCCAGGTTCGATTAGAATATGTGACCTGATTTCAGAAAACGACTTTTCCAATAACCACGCTTTTCATTGGCAACCTACCGTTAGTTTCTTGCCAAACATGTTATTACAATTACCTATAATCATTTTGAACCGGAAATTCAACAATAAAATATTATCAATTTTTTGCAAAAATCCCTGATGGTTAGCCTTACCGATTTTGAACGGATAAATTTTATTGTCACAGATTCCGTATGTCTCGGTTATTTTGAGTTAGTGATGCTATTTTGAGTAGAGCTGAGTTTAAGTTGTTGCAATATGTCATCTTAATCGCCTGCAATCCAGGTTCGATTACAAAATGTGACCTGATTTCAGGAAACGACTTTTCCAATAACCACGCTCTCCATTGGCAACCTACCGTTAGTTTCTTGCCAAACATGTTATTACAATTACCTATAATCATTTTGAACCGGAAATTCAACAATAAAATTTTATCAATTTTTTGCAAAAATCCCTGATGGTTAGTTAGCCTTACTTATTTTGAACGGATACATTTTATTGTCACAGATTCCATATGTCTCGGTTATTTTGAGTTAGTGATGCTATTTTGAGTAGAGCTGAGTTTAAGTTGTTGCAATATGTCATCTTAATCGCGTGCGATCCAGGTTCGATCACAAAATGTGACCTGATTTCAGAAAACGACTTTTCCAATAACCACGCTTTCCATTGGCAACCTACCGTTAGTTTCTTGCCAAACATGTTACTACAATTACCTATAATCATTTTGAACCGGAAATTCAACAATAAAATTTTATCAATTTTTTGCAAAAATCCGTGATGAGCCTTACTGATTTTGAACGGATAAATTTTATTGTCACAGATTCCATATGTCTCGGTTATTTTGAGTTAGTGATGCTATTTTGAGTAGAGCTGAGTTTAAATTGTTGCAATATGTCATCTTAATCGCGTGCAATCCAGGTTCGATTACAAAATGTGACCTGATTTCAGAAAACGACTTTTCCAATAACCACGCTTTCCATTGGCAACCTACCGTTAGTTGCTTGCCAAACATGTTATTACAATTACCTATAATCATTTCGAACCGGAAATTCAACAATAAAATTTTATCAATTTTTTGCAAAAATCCCTGATGGTTAGCCTTACTTATTTTGAACGGATAAATTTTATTGTCACAGATTCCATATGTCCCAGTTATTTTGAGTTAGTGATGTTATTTTGAGTAGAGCTGAGTTTAAGTTCTTGCAATATGTCATCTTAATCGCCTGCAGTCCAGGTTCGATTAGAAAATGTGACCTGATTTCAGAAAACGACTTTTCCAATAACCACGCTTTTCATTGGCAACCTACCGTTAGTTTCTTGCCAAACATGTTATTACAATTACCTATAATCATTTTGAACCGGAAATTCAACAATAAAATTTTATCAATTTTTTGCAAAAATCCCTGATGGTTAGCCTTACTTATTTTGAACGGATAAATTTTATTGTCACAGATTCCGTATGTCTCGGTTATTTTGTGTTAGTGATGCTATTTTGAGTAGAGCTGAGTTTAAGTTGTTGCAATATGTCATCTTAATCGCCTGCAATCCAGGTTCGATTACAAAATGTGACCTGATTTCAGAAAACGACTTTTCCAATAACCACGCTTTCCATTGGCAACCTACCGTTAGTTTCTTGCCAAACATGTTATTACAATTACCTATAATCATTTTGAACCGGAAATTCAACAATAAAATTTTATCAATTTTTTGCAAAAATCCCTGAAGGTTAGCCTTACTGATTTTGAACGGATTAATTTTATTGTCACAGATTCCGTATGTCTCGGTTATTTTGAGTTAGTGATGCTATTTTGAGTAGAGCTGAGTTTAAGTTGTTGCAATATGTCATCTTAATCGCCTGCAATCCAGGTTCGATTACAAAATGTGACCTGATTTCAGAAAACGACTTTTCCAATAACCACGCTTTCCATTGGCAACCTACCGTTAGTTTATTGTCAAACATGTTATTACAATTACCTATAATCATTTTGAACCGGAAATTCAACAATAAAATTTTATCAATTTTTTGCAAAAATCCCTGATGGTTAGTTAGCCTTACTTATTTTGAACGGATAAATTCTATTGTCACAGATTCCATATGTCTCGGTTATTTTGAGTTAGTGATGCTGTTTTGAGTAGAGCTGAGTTTAAATTGTTGCAATATGTCATCTTAATCGCCTGCAATCCAGGTTCGATTACAAAATGTGAGCTGATTTCAGAAAATGACTTTTCCAATAACCACGCTTTCCATTGGCAACCTACCGTTAGTTTATTGCCAAACATGTTATTACAATTACCTATAATCATTTTGAACCGGAAATTCAACAATAAAATTTTATCAATTTTTTGCAAAAATCCCTGATGGTTAGTTAGCCTTACTTATTTTGAACGGATAAATTTTATTGTCACAGATTCCATATGTCTCGGTTATTTTGAGTTAGTGATGCTGTTTTGAGTAGAGCTGAGTTTAAATTGTTGCAATATGTCATCTTAATCGCCTGCAATCCAGGTTCGATTACAAAATGTGACCTGATTTCAGAAAACGACTTTTCCAATAACCACGCTTTCCATTGGCAACCTACCGTTAGTTTCTTGCCAAACATGTTATTACAATTACCTATAATCATTTTGAACCGGAAATTCAACAATAAAATTTTATCAATTTTTTGCAAAAATCCCTGAAGGTTAGCCTTACTGATTTTGAACGGATTAATTTTATTGTCACAGATTCCGTATGTCTCGGTTATTTTGAGTTAGTGATGCTATTTTGAGTAGAGCTGAGTTTAAGTTGTTGCAATATGCCATCTTAATCGCGTGCAGTCCAGGTTCGATTAGAATATGTGACCTGATTTCAGAAAACGACTTTTCCAATAACCACGCTTTTCATTGGCAACCTACCGTTAGTTGCTTGCCAAACATGTTATTACAATTACCTATAATCATTTCGAACCGGAAATTCAACAATAAAATTTTATCAATTTTTTGCAAAAATCCCTGATGGTTAGCCTTACTTATTTTGAACGGATAAATTTTATTGTCACAGATTCCATATGTCTCGGTTATTTTGAGTTAGTGATGCTATTTTGAGTAGAGCTGATTTTAAGTTGTTGCAATATGTCATCTTAATCGCGTGCAGTCCAGGTTCGATTAGAAAATGTGACCTGATTTCAAAAAACGACTTTTCCAATAACCACGCTTTTCATTGGCAACCTACCGTTAGTTTCTTGCCAAACATGTTATTACAATTACCTATAATCATTTTGAACCGGAAATTCAACAATAAAATTTTATCAATTTTTTGCAAAAATCCCTGAAGGTTAGCCTTACTGATTTTGAACGGATTAATTTTATTGTCACAGATTCCGTATGTCTCGGTTATTTTGAGTTAGTGATGCTATTTTGAGTAGAGCTGAGTTTAAGTTGTTGCAATATGTCATCTTAATCGCGTGCAATCCAGGTTCGATTAGAAAATGTGACCTGATTTCAGAAAACGACTTTTCCAATAACCACGCTTTCCATTGGCAACCTACCGTTAGTTTCTTGCCAAACATGTTATTACAATTACCTATAATCATTTTGAACCGGAAATTCAACAATAAAATTTTATCAATTTTTTGCAAAAATCCCTGAAGGTTAGCCTTACTGATTTTGAACGGATTAATTTTATTGTCACAGATTCCGTATGTCTCGGTTATTTTGAGTTAGTGATGCTATTTTGAGTAGAGCTGAGTTTAAGTTGTTGCAATATGTCATCTTAATCGCCTGCAATCCAGGTTCGATTACAAAATGTGACCTGATTTCAGAAAACGACTTTTCCAATAACCACGCTTTCCATTGGCAACCTACCGTTAGTTTCTTGTCAAACATGTTATTACAATTACCTATAATCATTTTGAACCGGAAATTCAACAATAAAATTTTATCAATTTTTTGCAAAAATCCCTGATGGTTAGTTAGCCTTACTTATTTTGAACGGATAAATTCTATTGTCACAGATTCCATATGTCTCGGTTATTTTGAGTTAGTGATGCTGTTTTGAGTAGAGCTGAGTTTAAATTGTTGCAATATGTCATCTTAATCGCCTGCAATCCAGGTTCGATTACAAAATGTGACCTGATTTCAGAAAACGACTTTTCCAATAACCACGCTTTCCATTGGCAACCTACCGTTAGTTTCTTGCCAAACATGTTATTACAATTACCTATAATCATTTTGAACCGGAAATTCAACAATAAAATATTATCAATTTTTTGCAAAAATCCCTGATGGTTAGTTAGCCTTACTTATTTTGAACGGATAAATTTTATTGTCACAGATTCCATATGTCTCGGTTATTTTGAGTTAGTGATGCTATTTTGAGTAGAGCTGAGTTTAAATATTGTTGCAATATGTCATCTTAATCGCCTGCAATCCAGGTTCGATTACAAAATGTGACCTGATTTCAGAAAACGACTTTTCCAATAACCACGCTTTCCATTGGCAACCTACCGTTAGTTTCTTGCCAAACATGTTATTACAATTACCTATAATCATTTTGAACCGGAAATTCAACAATAAAATATTATCAATTTTTTGCAAAAATCCCTGATGGTTGCCTTACTGATTTTGAACGGATAAATTTTATTGTCACAGATTCCGTATGTCTCGGTTATTTTGAGTTAGTGATGCTGTTTTGAGTAGAGCTGAGTTTAAATTGTTGCAATATGTCATCTTAATCGCCTGCAATCCAGGTTCGATTACAAAATGTGACCTGATTTCAGAAAACGACTTTTCCAATAACCACGCTTTCCATTGGCAACCTACCGTTAGTCTCTTGCCAAACATGTTATTACAATTACCTATAATCATTTTGAACCGGAAATTCAACAATAAAATTTTATCAATTTTTTGCAAAAATCCCTGATGGTTAGTTAGCCTTACTTATTTTGAACGGATAAATTTTATTGTCACAGATTCCATATGTCTCGGTTATTTTGAGTTAGTGATGCTATTTTGAATAGAGCTGAGTTTAAGTTGTTGCAATATGCCATCTTAATCGCCTGCAATCCAGGTTCGATCACAAAATGTGACCTGATTTCAGAAAACGACTTTTCCAATAACCACGCTTTCCATTGGCAACCTACCGTTAGTTTCTTGCCAAACATGTTATTACAATTACCTATAATCATTTTGAACCGGAAATTCAACAATAAAATATTATCAATTTTTTGCAAAAATCCCTGATGGTTAGTTAGCCTTACTTATTTTGAACGGATAAATTTTATTGTCACAGATTCCATATGTCTCGGTTATTTTGAGTTAGTGATGCTATTTTGAGTAGAGCTGAGTTTAAATATTGTTGCAATATGTCATCTTAATCGCCTGCAATCCAGGTTCGATTACAAAATGTGACCTGATTTCAGAAAACGACGTTTCCAATAACCACGCTTTCCATTGGCAACCTACCGTTAGTTTCTTGCCAAACATGTTATTACAATTACCTATAATCATTTTGAACCGGAAATTCAACAATAAAATATTATCAATTTTTTGCAAAAATCCCTGATGGTTAGCCTTACTTATTTTGAACGGATAAATTCTATTGTCACAGATTCCATATGTCTCGGTTATTTTGAGTTAGTGATGCTGTTTTGAGTAGAGCTGAGTTTAAATTGTTGCAATATGTCATCTTAATCGCCTGCAATCCAGGTTCGATTACAAAATGTGACCTGATTTCAGAAAACGGCTATTCCAATAACCACGCTTTCCATTGACAACCTACCGTTAGTTTCTTGCCAAACATGTTATTACAATTACCTATAATCATTTTGAACCGGAAATTCAACAATAAAATTTTATCAATTTTTTGCAAAAATCCCTGATGGTTAGTTAGCCTTACTTATTTTGAACGGATAAATTTTATTGTCACAGATTCCATATGTCTCGGTTATTTTGAGTTAGTGATGCTATTTTGAGTAGAGCTGAGTTTAAGTTGTTGCAATATGCCATCTTAATCGCCTGCAATCCAGGTTCGATCACAAAATGTGACCTGATTTCAGAAAACGACTTTTCCAATAACCACGCTTTCCATTGGCAACCTACCGTTAGTTTCTTGCCAAACATGTTATTACAATTACCTATAATCATTTTGAACCGGAAATTCAACAATAAAATTTTATCAATTTTTTGCAAAAATCCCTGATGGTTAGTTAGCCTTACTTATTTTGAACGGATACATTTTATTGTCACAGATTCCATATGTCTCGGTTATTTTGAGTTGAGCTGAGTTTAAATTGTTGCAATATGTCATCTTAATCGCGTGCGATCCAGGTTCGATCACAAAATGTGACCTGATTTCAGAAAACGACTTTTCCAATAACCACGCTTTCCATTGGCAACCTACCGTTAGTTTCTTGCCAAACATGTTATTACAATTACCTATAATCATTTCGAACCGGAAATTCAACAATAAAATTTTATCAATTTTTTGCAAAAATCCCTGATGGTTAGCCTTACTGATTTTGAACGGATAAATTTTATTGTCACAGATTCCGTATGTCTCGGTTATTTTGAGTTAGTGATGCTATTTTGAGTAGAGCTGAGTTTAAGTTGTTGCAATATGTCATCTTAATCGCGTGCAGTCCAGGTTCGATTAGAATATGTGACCTGATTTCAGAAAACGACTTTTCCAATAACCACGCTTTCCATTGGCAACCTACCGTTAGTTTCTTGCCAAACATGTTATTACAATTACCTATAATCATTTTGAACCGGAAATTCAACAATAAAATTTTATCAATTTTTTGCAAAAATCCCTGATGGTTAGTTAGCCTTACTTATTTTGAACGGATAAATTTTATTGTCACAGATTCCGTATGTCTCGGTTATTTTGAGTTAGTGATGCTATTTTGAGTAGAGCTGAGTTTAAGTTGTTGCAATATGTCATCTTAATCGCCTGCAATCCAGGTTCGATTACAAAATGTGACCTGATTTCAGAAAACGACTTTTCCAATAACCACGCTCTCCATTGGCAACCTACCGTTAGTTTCTTGCCAAACATGTTATTACAATTACCTATAATCATTTTGAACCGGAAATTCAACAATAAAATTTTATCAATTTTTTGCAAAAATCCCTGATGGTTAGTTAGCCTTACTTATTTTGAACGAATACATTTTATTGTCACAGATTCCATATGTCTCGGTTATTTTGAGTTAGTGATGCTATTTTGAGTAGAGCTGAGTTTAAGTTGTTGCAATATGTCATCTTAATCGCGTGCGATCCAGGTTCGATCACAAAATGTGACCTGATTTCAGAAAACGACTTTTCCAATAACCACGCTTTCCATTGGCAACCTACCGTTAGTTTCTTGCCAAACATGTTATTACAATTACCTATAATCATTTTGAACCGGAAATTCAACAATAAAATTTTATCAATTTTTTGCAAAAATCCGTGATGGTTAGCCTTACTGATTTTGAACGGATAAATTTTATTGTCACAGATTCCATATGTCTCGGTTATTTTGAGTTAGTGATGCTATTTTGAGTAGAGCTGAGTTTAAATTGTTGCAATATGTCATCTTAATCGCGTGCAATCCAGGTTCGATTACAAAATGTGACCTGATTTCAGAAAACGACTTTTCCAATAACCACGCTTTCCATTGGCAACCTACCGTTAGTTTCTTGCCAAACATGTTATTACAATTACCTATAATCATTTTGAACCGGAAATTCAACAATAAAATTTTATCAATTTTTTGCAAAAATCCGTGATGGTTAGCCTTACTGATTTTGAACGGATAAATTTTATTGTCACAGATTCCATATGTCTCGGTTATTTTGAGTTAGTGATGCTATTTTGAGTAGAGCTGAGTTTAAGTTCTTGCAATATGTCATCTTAATCGCCTGCAGTCCAGGTTCGATTAGAAAATGTGACCTGATTTCAGAAAACGACTTTTCCAATAACCACGCTTTTCATTGGCAACCTACCGTTAGTTTCTTGCCAAACATGTTATTACAATTACCTATAATCATTTTGAACCGGAAATTCAACAATAAAATTTTATCAATTTTTTGCAAAAATCCCTGAAGGTTAGCCTTACTGATTTTGAACGGATTAATTTTATTGTCACAGATTCCGTATGTCTCGGTTATTTTGAGTTAGTGATGCTATTTTGAGTAGAGCTGAGTTTAAGTTGTTGCAATATGTCATCTTAATCGCGTGCAATCCAGGTTCGATTAGAAAATGTGACCTGATTTCAGAAAACGACTTTTCCAATAACCACGCTTTCCATTGGCAACCTACCGTTAGTTTCTTGCCAAACATGTTATTACAATTACCTATAATCATTTTGAACCGGAAATTCAACAATAAAATTTTATCAATTTTTTGCAAAAATCCATGAAGGTTAGCCTTACTGATTTTGAACGGATTAATTTTATTGTCACAGATTCCGTATGTCTCGGTTATTTTGAGTTAGTGATGCTATTTTGGGTAGAGCTGAGTTTAAGTTGTTGCAATATGTCATCTTAATCGCCTGCAATCCAGGTTCGATTACAAAATGTGACCTGATTTCAGAAAACGACTTTTCCAATAACCACGCTTTCCATTGGCAACCTACCGTTAGTTTCTTGTCAAACATGTTATTACAATTACCTATAATCATTTTGAACCGGAAATTCAACAATAAAATTTTATCAATTTTTTGCAAAAATCCGTGATGGTTAGCCTTACTGATTTTGAACGGATAAATTTTATTGTCACAGATTCCGTATGTCTCGGTTATTTTGAGTTAGTGATGCTATTTTGAGTAGAGCTGAGTTTAAGTTGTTGCAATATGTCATGTTAATCGCCTGCAATCCAGGTTCGATTACAGAATGTGACCTGATTTCAGAAAACGACTTTTCCAATAACCACGCTTTCCATTGGCAACCTACCGTTAGTTTCTTGCCAAACATGTTATTACAATTACCTATAATCATTTTGAACCGGAAATTCAACAATAAAATTTTATCAATTTTTTGCAAAAATCCCTGATGGTTAGCCTTACTGATTTTGAACGGATAAATTTTATTGTCACAGATTCCATATGTCTCGGTTATTTTGAGTTAGTGATGCTATTTTGAGTAGAGCTGAGTTTAAGCTGTTGCAATATGTCATCTTAATCGCCTGCAATCCAGGTTCGATTACAAAATGTGACCTGATTTCAGAAAACGACTTTTCCAATAACCACGCTTTCCATTTTCAACCTACCGTTAGTTTCTTGCCAAACATGTTATTACAATTACCTATAATCATTTTGAACCGGAAATTCAACAATAAAATTTTATCAATTTTTTGCAAAAATCCCTGATGGTTAGCCTTACTGATTTTGAACGGATAAATTTTATTGTCACAGATTCCGTATGTCTCGGTTATTTTGAGTTAGTGATGCTATTTTGAGTAGAGCTGAGTTTAAGTTGTTGCAATATGTCATCTTAATCGCGTGCAGTCCAGGTTCGATTAGAAAATGTGACCTGATTTCAGAAAACGACTTTTCCAATAACCACGCTTTCCATTGGCAACCTACCGTTAGTTTCTTGCCAAACATGTTATTACAATTACCTATAATCATTTCGAACCGGAAATTCAACAATAAAATTTTATCAATTTTTTGCAAAAATCCCTGATGGTTAGCATTACTTATTTTGAACGGATAAACTTTATTGTCACAGATTCCATATGTCTCGGTTAGTTTGAGTTAGTGATGCTATTTTGAGTAGAGCTGAGTTTAAGTAGTTGCAATATGTCATCTTAATCGCGTGCAATCCAGGTTCGATTACAAAATGTGACCTGATTTCAGAAAACGACTTTTCCAATAAACACGCTTTCCATTGGCAACCTACCGTTAGTTTCTTGCCAAGCATGTTATTACAGTTACCTATAATCATTTCGAACCGGAAATTCAACAATAAAATTTTATCAAGTTTTTGCAAAAATCCCTGATGGTTAGCCTTACTGATTTTGAACGGATAAATTTTATTGTCACAGATTCCATATGTCTCGGTTATTTTGAGTTAGTGATGCTATTTTGAGTAGAGCTGAGTTTAAGTTGTTGCAATATGCCATCTTAATCGCCTGCAATCCAGGTTCGATCACAAAATGTGACCTGATTTCAGAAAACGACTTTTCCAATAACCACGCTTTCCATTGGCAACCTACCGTTAGTTTCTTGCCAAACATGTTATTACAATTATCTATAATCATTTTGAACCGGAAATTCAACAATAAAATTTTATCAATTTTTTGCAAAAATCCCTGAAGGTTAGCCTTACTGATTTTGAACGGATTAATTTTATTGTCACAGATTCCGTATGTCTCGGTTATTTTGAGTTAGTGATGCTATTTTGAGTAGAGCTGAGTTTAAGTTGTTGCAATATGTCATCTTAATCGCCTGCAATCCAGGTTCGATTACAAAATGTGACCTGATTTCAGAAAACGACTTTTCCAATAACCACGCTTTCCATTGGCAACCTACCGTTAGTTTCTTGTCAAACATGTTATTACAATTACCTATAATCATTTTGAACCGGAAATTCAACAATAAAATTTTATCAATTTTTTGCAAAAATCCCTGATGGTTAGCCTTACTGATTTTGAACGGATAAATTGTATTGTCACAGATTCTTGAGTTAGTGATGCTATTTTGAGTAGAGCTGAGTTTAAGTTGTTGCAATATGTCATCTTAATCGCGTGCAGTCCAGGTTCGATTAGAAAATGTGACCTGATTTCAGAAAACGACTTTTCCAATAACCACGCTTTCCATTGGCAACCTACCGTTAGTTTCTTGCCAAACATGTTATTACAATTACCTATAATCATTTTGAACCGGAAATTCAACAATAAAATTTTATCAATTTTTTGCAAAAATCCCTGATGGTTAGCCTTACTGATTTTGAACGGATAAATTTTATTGTCACAGATTCCGTATGTCTCGGTTATTTTGAGTTAGTGATGCTATTTTGAGTAGAGCTGAGTTTAAGTTGTTGCAATATGCCATCTTAATCGCCTGCAATCCAGGTTCGATTACAAAATGTGACCTGATTTCAGAAAACGACTTTTCCAATAACCACGCTTTCCATTGGCAACCTACCGTTAGTTTCTTGCCAAACATGTTATTACAATTACCTATAATCATTTCGAACCGGAAATTCAACAATAAAATTTTATCAATTTTTTGCAAAAATCCCTGATGGTTAGCATTACTTATTTTGAACGGATAAACTTTATTGTCACAGATTCCATATGTCTCGGTTAGTTTGAGTTAGTGATGCTATTTTGAGTAGAGCTGAGTTTAAGTAGTTGCAATATGTCATCTTAATCGCGTGCAATCCAGGTTCGATTACAAAATGTGACCTGATTTCAGAAAACGACCTTTCCAATAAACACGCTTTCCATTGGCAACCTACCGTTAGTTTCTTGCCAAGCATGTTATTACAGTTACCTATAATCATTTCGAACCGGAAATTCAACAATAAAATTTTATCAATTTTTTGCAAAAATCCCTGATGGTTAGCCTTACTGATTTTGAACGGATAAATTTTATTGTCACAGATTCCATATGTCTCGGTTATTTTGAGTTAGTGATGCTATTTTGAGTAGAGCTGAGTTTAAGTTGTTGCAATATGCCATCTTAATCGCCTGCAATCCAGGTTCGATCACAAAATGTGACCTGATTTCAGAAAACGACTTTTCCAATAACCACGCTTTCCATTGGCAACCTACCGTTAGTTTCTTGCCAAACATGTTATTACAATTACCTATAATCATTTTGAACCGGAAATTCAACAATAAAATTTTATCAATTTTTTGCAAAAATCCCTGATGGTGTTAGCCTTACTGATTTTGAACGGATAAATTTTATTGTCACAGATTCCGTATGTCTCGGTTATTTTGAGTTAGTGATGCTATTTTGAGTAGAGCTGAGTTTAAGTTGTTGCAATATGTCATCTTAATCGCCTGCAATCCAGGTTCGATTACAAAATGTGACCTGATTTCAGAAAACGACTTTTCCAATAACCACGCTTTCCATTTTCAACCTACCGTTAGTTTCTTGCCAAACATGTTATTACAATTACCTATAATCATTTTGAACCGGAAATTCAACAATAAAATTTTATCAATTTTTTGCAAAAATCCCTGATGGTTATAGCCTTACAGATTTTGAACGGATAATTTGTATTGTCACAGATTCCGTATGTCTCGGTTATTTTGAGTTAGTGATGCTATTTTGAGTAGAGCTGAGTTTAAGTTGTTGCAATATGCCATCTTAATCGCCTGCAATCCAGGTTCGATTACAAAATGTGACCTGATTTCAGAAAACGACTTTTCCAATAACCACGCTTTCCATTGGCAACCTACCGTTAGTTTCTTGCCAAACATGTTATTACAATTACCTATAATCATTTTGAACCGGAAATTCAACAATAAAATTTTATCAATTTTTTGCAAAAATCCCTGATGGTGTTAGCCTTACTGATTTTGAACGGATAAATTTTATTGTCACAGATTCCGTATGTCTCGGTTATTTTGAGTTAGTGATGCTATTTTGAGTAGAGCTGAGTTTAAGTTGTTGCAATATGTCATCTTAATCGCGTGCGATCCAGGTTCGATCACAAAATGTGACCTGATTTCAGAAAACGACTTTTCCAATAACCACGCTTTCCATTGGCAACCTACCGTTAGTTTCTTGCCAAACATGTTATTACAATTACCTATAATCATTTTGAACCGGAAATTCAACAATAAAATTTTATCAATTTTTTGCAAAAATCCGTGATGGTTAGCCTTACTGATTTTGAACGGATAAATTTTATTGTCACAGATTCCATATGTCTCGGTTATTTTGAGTTAGTGATGCTATTTTGAGTAGAGCTGAGTTTAAATTGTTGCAATATGTCATCTTAATCGCGTGCAATCCAGGTTCGATTACAAAATGTGACCTGATTTCAGAAAACGACTTTTCCAATAACCACGCTTTCCATTGGCAACCTACCGTTAGTTTCTTGCCAAACATGTTATTACAATTACCTATAATCATTTTGAACCGGAAATTCAACAATAAAATTTTATCAATTTTTTGCAAAAATCCGTGATGGTTAGCCTTACTGATTTTGAACGGATAAATTTTATTGTCACAGATTCCATATGTCTCGGTTATTTTGAGTTAGTGATGCTATTTTGAGTAGAGCTGAGTTTAAGTTCTTGCAATATGTCATCTTAATCGCCTGCAGTCCAGGTTCGATTAGAAAATGTGACCTGATTTCAGAAAACGACTTTTCCAATAACCACGCTTTTCATTGGCAACCTACCGTTAGTTTCTTGCCAAACATGTTATTACAATTACCTATAATCATTTTGAACCGGAAATTCAACAATAAAATTTTATCAATTTTTTGCAAAAATCCGTGATGGTTAGCCTTACTGATTTTGAACGGATAAATTTTATTGTCACAGATTCCATATGTCTCGGTTATTTTGAGTTAGTGATGCTATTTTGAGTAGAGCTGAGTTTAAGTTCTTGCAATATGTCATCTTAATCGCCTGCAGTCCAGGTTCGATTAGAAAATGTGACCTGATTTCAGAAAACGACTTTTCCAATAACCACGCTTTTCATTGGCAACCTACCGTTAGTTTCTTGCCAAACATGTTATTACAATTACCTATAATCATTTTGAACCGGAAATTCAACAATAAAATTTTATCAATTTTTTGCAAAAATCCCTGAAGGTTAGCCTTACTGATTTTGAACGGATTAATTTTATTGTCACAGATTCCGTATGTCTCGGTTATTTTGAGTTAGTGATGCTATTTTGAGTAGAGCTGAGTTTAAGTTGTTGCAATATGTCATCTTAATCGCGTGCAATCCAGGTTCGATTAGAAAATGTGACCTGATTTCAGAAAACGACTTTTCCAATAACCACGCTTTCCATTGGCAACCTACCGTTAGTTTCTTGCCAAACATGTTATTACAATTACCTATAATCATTTTGAACCGGAAATTCAACAATAAAATTTTATCAATTTTTTGCAAAAATCCCTGAAGGTTAGCCTTACTGATTTTGAACGGATTAATTTTATTGTCACAGATTCCGTATGTCTCGGTTATTTTGAGTTAGTGATGCTATTTTGAGTAGAGCTGAGTTTAAGTTGTTGCAATATGTCATCTTAATCGCGTGCAATCCAGGTTCGATTACAAAATGTGACCTGATTTCAGAAAACGACTTTTCCAATAACCACGCTTTCCATTGGCAACCTACCGTTAGTTTCTTGTCAAACATGTTATTACAATTACCTATAATCATTTTGAACCGGAAATTCAACAATAAAATTTTATCAATTTTTTGCAAAAATCCCTGATGGTTAGCCTTACTGATTTTGAACGGATAAATTTTATTGTCACAGATTCCGTATGTCTCGGTTATTTTGAGTTAGTGATGCTATTTTGAGTAGAGCTGAGTTTAAGTTGTTGCAATATGTCATCTTAATCGCGTGCAATCCAGGTTCGATTACAAAATGTGACCTGATTTCAGAAAACGACTTTTCCAATAACCACGCTTTCCATTGGCAACCTACCGTTAGTTTCTTGCCAAACATGTTATTACAATTACCTATAATCATTTTGAACCGGAAATTCAACAATAAAATTTTATCAATTTTTTGCAAAAATCCCTGAAGGTTAGCCTTACTGATTTTGAACGGATTAATTTTATTGTCACAGATTCCGTATGTCTCGGTTATTTTGAGTTAGTGATGCTATTTTGAGTAGAGCTGAGTTTAAGTTGTTGCAATATGTCATCTTAATCGCGTGCAATCCAGGTTCGATTACAAAATGTGACCTGATTTCAGAAAACGACTTTTCCAATAACCACGCTTTCCATTGGCAACCTACCGTTAGTTTCTTGCCAAACATGTTATTACAATTACCTATAATCATTTTGAACCGGAAATTCAACAATAAAATTTTATCAATTTTTTGCAAAAATCCCTGATGGTTAGCCTTACTGATTTTGAACGGATAAATTTTATTGTCACAGATTCCATATGTCTCGGTTATTTTGAGTTAGTGATGCTATTTTGAGTAGAGCTGAGTTTAAGCTGTTGCAATATGTCATCTTAATCGCCTGCAATCCAGGTTCGATTACAAAATGTGACCTGATTTCAGAAAACGACTTTTCCAATAACCACGCTTTCCATTTTCAACCTACCGTTAGTTTCTTGCCAAACATGTTATTACAATTACCTATAATCATTTTGAACCGGAAATTCAACAATAAAATTTTATCAATTTTTTGCAAAAATCCCTGATGGTTAGCCTTACTGATTTTGAACGGATAAATTGTATTGTCACAGATTCCGTATGTCTCGGTTATTTTGAGTTAGTGATGCTATTTTGAGTAGAGCTGAGTTTAAGTTGTTGCAATATGTCATCTTAATCGCGTGCAGTCCAGGTTCGATTAGAAAATGTGACCTGATTTCAGAAAACGACTTTTCCAATAACCACGCTTTCCATTGGCAACCTACCGTTAGTTTCTTGCCAAACATGTTATTACAATTACCTATAATCATTTCGAACCGGAAATTCAACAATAAAATTTTATCAATTTTTTGCAAAAATCCCTGATGGTTAGCATTACTTATTTTGAACGGATAAACTTTATTGTCACAGATTCCATATGTCTCGGTTAGTTTGAGTTAGTGATGCTATTTTGAGTAGAGCTGAGTTTAAGTAGTTGCAATATGTCATCTTAATCGCGTGCAATCCAGGTTCGATTACAAAATGTGACCTGATTTCAGAAAACGACTTTTCCAATAAACACGCTTTCCATTGGCAACCTACCGTTAGTTTCTTGCCAAACATGTTATTACAATTACCTATAATCATTTTGAACCGGAAATTCAACAATAAAATTTTATCAATTTTTTGCAAAAATCCGTGATGGTTAGCCTTACTGATTTTGAACGGATAAATTTTATTGTCACAGATTCCATATGTCTCGGTTATTTTGAGTTAGTGATGCTATTTTGAGTAGAGCTGAGTTTAAGTTCTTGCAATATGTCATCTTAATCGCCTGCAGTCCAGGTTCGATTAGAAAATGTGACCTGATTTCAGAAAACGACTTTTCCAATAACCACGCTTTTCATTGGCAACCTACCGTTAGTTTCTTGCCAAACATGTTATTACAATTACCTATAATCATTTTGAACCGGAAATTCAACAATAAAATTTTATCAATTTTTTGCAAAAATCCCTGAAGGTTAGCCTTACTGATTTTGAACGGATTAATTTTATTGTCACAGATTCCGTATGTCTCGGTTATTTTGAGTTAGTGATGCTATTTTGAGTAGAGCTGAGTTTAAGTTGTTGCAATATGTCATCTTAATCGCGTGCAATCCAGGTTCGATTAGAAAATGTGACCTGATTTCAGAAAACGACTTTTCCAATAACCACGCTTTCCATTGGCAACCTACCGTTAGTTTCTTGCCAAACATGTTATTACAATTACCTATAATCATTTTGAACCGGAAATTCAACAATAAAATTTTATCAATTTTTTGCAAAAATCCCTGAAGGTTAGCCTTACTGATTTTGAACGGATTAATTTTATTGTCACAGATTCCGTATGTCTCGGTTATTTTGAGTTAGTGATGCTATTTTGAGTAGAGCTGAGTTTAAGTTGTTGCAATATGTCATCTTAATCGCGTGCAATCCAGGTTCGATTACAAAATGTGACCTGATTTCAGAAAACGACTTTTCCAATAACCACGCTTTCCATTGGCAACCTACCGTTAGTTTCTTGTCAAACATGTTATTACAATTACCTATAATCATTTTGAACCGGAAATTCAACAATAAAATTTTATCAATTTTTTGCAAAAATCCCTGATGGTTAGCCTTACTGATTTTGAACGGATAAATTTTATTGTCACAGATTCCGTATGTCTCGGTTATTTTGAGTTAGTGATGCTATTTTGAGTAGAGCTGAGTTTAAGTTGTTGCAATATGTCATCTTAATCGCGTGCAATCCAGGTTCGATTACAAAATGTGACCTGATTTCAGAAAACGACTTTTCCAATAACCACGCTTTCCATTGGCAACCTACCGTTAGTTTCTTGCCAAACATGTTATTACAATTACCTATAATCATTTTGAACCGGAAATTCAACAATAAAATTTTATCAATTTTTTGCAAAAATCCCTGAAGGTTAGCCTTACTGATTTTGAACGGATTAATTTTATTGTCACAGATTCCGTATGTCTCGGTTATTTTGAGTTAGTGATGCTATTTTGAGTAGAGCTGAGTTTAAGTTGTTGCAATATGTCATCTTAATCGCGTGCAATCCAGGTTCGATTACAAAATGTGACCTGATTTCAGAAAACGACTTTTCCAATAACCACGCTTTCCATTGGCAACCTACCGTTAGTTTCTTGCCAAACATGTTATTACAATTACCTATAATCATTTTGAACCGGAAATTCAACAATAAAATTTTATCAATTTTTTGCAAAAATCCCTGATGGTTAGCCTTACTGATTTTGAACGGATAAATTTTATTGTCACAGATTCCATATGTCTCGGTTATTTTGAGTTAGTGATGCTATTTTGAGTAGAGCTGAGTTTAAGCTGTTGCAATATGTCATCTTAATCGCCTGCAATCCAGGTTCGATTACAAAATGTGACCTGATTTCAGAAAACGACTTTTCCAATAACCACGCTTTCCATTTTCAACCTACCGTTAGTTTCTTGCCAAACATGTTATTACAATTACCTATAATCATTTTGAACCGGAAATTCAACAATAAAATTTTATCAATTTTTTGCAAAAATCCCTGATGGTTAGCCTTACTGATTTTGAACGGATAAATTGTATTGTCACAGATTCCGTATGTCTCGGTTATTTTGAGTTAGTGATGCTATTTTGAGTAGAGCTGAGTTTAAGTTGTTGCAATATGTCATCTTAATCGCGTGCAGTCCAGGTTCGATTAGAAAATGTGACCTGATTTCAGAAAACGACTTTTCCAATAACCACGCTTTCCATTGGCAACCTACCGTTAGTTTCTTGCCAAACATGTTATTACAATTACCTATAATCATTTCGAACCGGAAATTCAACAATAAAATTTTATCAATTTTTTGCAAAAATCCCTGATGGTTAGCATTACTTATTTTGAACGGATAAACTTTATTGTCACAGATTCCATATGTCTCGGTTAGTTTGAGTTAGTGATGCTATTTTGAGTAGAGCTGAGTTTAAGTAGTTGCAATATGTCATCTTAATCGCGTGCAATCCAGGTTCGATTACAAAATGTGACCTGATTTCAGAAAACGACTTTTCCAATAAACACGCTTTCCATTGGCAACCTACCGTTAGTTTCTTGCCAAGCATGTTATTACAGTTACCTATAATCATTTCGAACCGGAAATTCAACAATAAAATTTTATCAAGTTTTTGCAAAAATCCCTGATGGTTAGCCTTACTGATTTTGAACGGATAAATTTTATTGTCACAGATTCCATATGTCTCGGTTATTTTGAGTTAGTGATGCTATTTTGAGTAGAGCTGAGTTTAAGTTGTTGCAATATGCCATCTTAATCGCCTGCAATCCAGGTTCGATCACAAAATGTGACCTGATTTCAGAAAACGACTTTTCCAATAACCACGCTTTCCATTGGCAACCTACCGTTAGTTTCTTGCCAAACATGTTATTACAATTATCTATAATCATTTTGAACCGGAAATTCAACAATAAAATTTTATCAATTTTTTGCAAAAATCCCTGAAGGTTAGCCTTACTGATTTTGAACGGATTAATTTTATTGTCACAGATTCCGTATGTCTCGGTTATTTTGAGTTAGTGATGCTATTTTGAGTAGAGCTGAGTTTAAGTTGTTGCAATATGTCATCTTAATCGCCTGCAATCCAGGTTCGATTACAAAATGTGACCTGATTTCAGAAAACGACTTTTCCAATAACCACGCTTTCCATTGGCAACCTACCGTTAGTTTCTTGTCAAACATGTTATTACAATTACCTATAATCATTTTGAACCGGAAATTCAACAATAAAATTTTATCAATTTTTTGCAAAAATCCCTGATGGTTAGCCTTACTGATTTTGAACGGATAAATTGTATTGTCACAGATTCTTGAGTTAGTGATGCTATTTTGAGTAGAGCTGAGTTTAAGTTGTTGCAATATGTCATCTTAATCGCGTGCAGTCCAGGTTCGATTAGAAAATGTGACCTGATTTCAGAAAACGACTTTTCCAATAACCACGCTTTCCATTGGCAACCTACCGTTAGTTTCTTGCCAAACATGTTATTACAATTACCTATAATCATTTTGAACCGGAAATTCAACAATAAAATTTTATCAATTTTTTGCAAAAATCCCTGATGGTTAGCCTTACTGATTTTGAACGGATAAATTTTATTGTCACAGATTCCGTATGTCTCGGTTATTTTGAGTTAGTGATGCTATTTTGAGTAGAGCTGAGTTTAAGTTGTTGCAATATGCCATCTTAATCGCCTGCAATCCAGGTTCGATTACAAAATGTGACCTGATTTCAGAAAACGACTTTTCCAATAACCACGCTTTCCATTGGCAACCTACCGTTAGTTTCTTGCCAAACATGTTATTACAATTACCTATAATCATTTCGAACCGGAAATTCAACAATAAAATATTATCAATTTTTTGCAAAAATCCCTGATGGTTAGCATTACTTATTTTGAACGGATAAACTTTATTGTCACAGATTCCATATGTCTCGGTTAGTTTGAGTTAGTGATGCTATTTTGAGTAGAGCTGAGTTTAAGTAGTTGCAATATGTCATCTTAATCGCGTGCAATCCAGGTTCGATTACAAAATGTGACCTGATTTCAGAAAACGACCTTTCCAATAAACACGCTTTCCATTGGCAACCTACCGTTAGTTTCTTGCCAAGCATGTTATTACAGTTACCTATAATCATTTCGAACCGGAAATTCAACAATAAAATTTTATCAATTTTTTGCAAAAATCCCTGATGGTTAGCCTTACTGATTTTGAACGGATAAATTTTATTGTCACAGATTCCATATGTCTCGGTTATTTTGAGTTAGTGATGCTATTTTGAGTAGAGCTGAGTTTAAGTTGTTGCAATATGCCATCTTAATCGCCTGCAATCCAGGTTCGATCACAAAATGTGACCTGATTTCAGAAAACGACTTTTCCAATAACCACGCTTTCCATTGGCAACCTACCGTTAGTTTCTTGCCAAACATGTTATTACAATTACCTATAATCATTTTGAACCGGAAATTCAACAATAAAATTTTATCAATTTTTTGCAAAAATCCCTGATGGTGTTAGCCTTACTGATTTTGAACGGATAAATTTTATTGTCACAGATTCCGTATGTCTCGGTTATTTTGAGTTAGTGATGCTATTTTGAGTAGAGCTGAGTTTAAGTTGTTGCAATATGTCATCTTAATCGCCTGCAATCCAGGTTCGATTACAAAATGTGACCTGATTTCAGAAAACGACTTTTCCAATAACCACGCTTTCCATTTTCAACCTACCGTTAGTTTCTTGCCAAACATGTTATTACAATTACCTATAATCATTTTGAACCGGAAATTCAACAATAAAATTTTATCAATTTTTTGCAAAAATCCCTGATGGTTATAGCCTTACAGATTTTGAACGGATAATTTGTATTGTCACAGATTCCGTATGTCTCGGTTATTTTGAGTTAGTGATGCTATTTTGAGTAGAGCTGAGTTTAAGTTGTTGCAATATGCCATCTTAATCGCCTGCAATCCAGGTTCGATTACAAAATGTGACCTGATTTCAGAAAACGACTTTTCCAATAACCACGCTTTCCATTGGCAACCTACCGTTAGTTTCTTGCCAAACATGTTATTACAATTACCTATAATCATTTTGAACCGGAAATTCAACAATAAAATTTTATCAATTTTTTGCAAAAATCCCTGATGGTGTTAGCCTTACTGATTTTGAACGGATAAATTTTATTGTCACAGATTCCGTATGTCTCGGTTATTTTGAGTTAGTGATGCTATTTTGAGTAGAGCTGAGTTTAAGTTGTTGCAATATGTCATCTTAATCGCGTGCGATCCAGGTTCGATCACAAAATGTGACCTGATTTCAGAAAACGACTTTTCCAATAACCACGCTTTCCATTGGCAACCTACCGTTAGTTTCTTGCCAAACATGTTATTACAATTACCTATAATCATTTTGAACCGGAAATTCAACAATAAAATTTTATCAATTTTTTGCAAAAATCCGTGATGGTTAGCCTTACTGATTTTGAACGGATAAATTTTATTGTCACAGATTCCATATGTCTCGGTTATTTTGAGTTAGTGATGCTATTTTGAGTAGAGCTGAGTTTAAATTGTTGCAATATGTCATCTTAATCGCGTGCAATCCAGGTTCGATTACAAAATGTGACCTGATTTCAGAAAACGACTTTTCCAATAACCACGCTTTCCATTGGCAACCTACCGTTAGTTTCTTGCCAAACATGTTATTACAATTACCTATAATCATTTTGAACCGGAAATTCAACAATAAAATTTTATCAATTTTTTGCAAAAATCCGTGATGGTTAGCCTTACTGATTTTGAACGGATAAATTTTATTGTCACAGATTCCATATGTCTCGGTTATTTTGAGTTAGTGATGCTATTTTGAGTAGAGCTGAGTTTAAGTTCTTGCAATATGTCATCTTAATCGCCTGCAGTCCAGGTTCGATTAGAAAATGTGACCTGATTTCAGAAAACGACTTTTCCAATAACCACGCTTTTCATTGGCAACCTACCGTTAGTTTCTTGCCAAACATGTTATTACAATTACCTATAATCATTTTGAACCGGAAATTCAACAATAAAATTTTATCAATTTTTTGCAAAAATCCGTGATGGTTAGCCTTACTGATTTTGAACGGATAAATTTTATTGTCACAGATTCCATATGTCTCGGTTATTTTGAGTTAGTGATGCTATTTTGAGTAGAGCTGAGTTTAAGTTCTTGCAATATGTCATCTTAATCGCCTGCAGTCCAGGTTCGATTAGAAAATGTGACCTGATTTCAGAAAACGACTTTTCCAATAACCACGCTTTTCATTGGCAACCTACCGTTAGTTTCTTGCCAAACATGTTATTACAATTACCTATAATCATTTTGAACCGGAAATTCAACAATAAAATTTTATCAATTTTTTGCAAAAATCCCTGAAGGTTAGCCTTACTGATTTTGAACGGATTAATTTTATTGTCACAGATTCCGTATGTCTCGGTTATTTTGAGTTAGTGATGCTATTTTGAGTAGAGCTGAGTTTAAGTTGTTGCAATATGTCATCTTAATCGCGTGCAATCCAGGTTCGATTAGAAAATGTGACCTGATTTCAGAAAACGACTTTTCCAATAACCACGCTTTCCATTGGCAACCTACCGTTAGTTTCTTGCCAAACATGTTATTACAATTACCTATAATCATTTTGAACCGGAAATTCAACAATAAAATTTTATCAATTTTTTGCAAAAATCCCTGAAGGTTAGCCTTACTGATTTTGAACGGATTAATTTTATTGTCACAGATTCCGTATGTCTCGGTTATTTTGAGTTAGTGATGCTATTTTGAGTAGAGCTGAGTTTAAGTTGTTGCAATATGTCATCTTAATCGCGTGCAATCCAGGTTCGATTACAAAATGTGACCTGATTTCAGAAAACGACTTTTCCAATAACCACGCTTTCCATTGGCAACCTACCGTTAGTTTCTTGTCAAACATGTTATTACAATTACCTATAATCATTTTGAACCGGAAATTCAACAATAAAATTTTATCAATTTTTTGCAAAAATCCCTGATGGTTAGCCTTACTGATTTTGAACGGATAAATTTTATTGTCACAGATTCCGTATGTCTCGGTTATTTTGAGTTAGTGATGCTATTTTGAGTAGAGCTGAGTTTAAGTTGTTGCAATATGTCATCTTAATCGCGTGCAATCCAGGTTCGATTACAAAATGTGACCTGATTTCAGAAAACGACTTTTCCAATAACCACGCTTTCCATTGGCAACCTACCGTTAGTTTCTTGCCAAACATGTTATTACAATTACCTATAATCATTTTGAACCGGAAATTCAACAATAAAATTTTATCAATTTTTTGCAAAAATCCCTGATGGTTAGCCTTACTGATTTTGAACGGATAAATTTTATTGTCACAGATTCCATATGTCTCGGTTATTTTGAGTTAGTGATGCTATTTTGAGTAGAGCTGAGTTTAAGCTGTTGCAATATGTCATCTTAATCGCCTGCAATCCAGGTTCGATTACAAAATGTGACCTGATTTCAGAAAACGACTTTTCCAATAACCACGCTTTCCATTTTCAACCTACCGTTAGTTTCTTGCCAAACATGTTATTACAATTACCTATAATCATTTTGAACCGGAAATTCAACAATAAAATTTTATCAATTTTTTGCAAAAATCCCTGATGGTTAGCCTTACTGATTTTGAACGGATAAATTGTATTGTCACAGATTCCGTATGTCTCGGTTATTTTGAGTTAGTGATGCTATTTTGAGTAGAGCTGAGTTTAAGTTGTTGCAATATGTCATCTTAATCGCGTGCAGTCCAGGTTCGATTAGAAAATGTGACCTGATTTCAGAAAACGACTTTTCCAATAACCACGCTTTCCATTGGCAACCTACCGTTAGTTTCTTGCCAAACATGTTATTACAATTACCTATAATCATTTCGAACCGGAAATTCAACAATAAAATTTTATCAATTTTTTGCAAAAATCCCTGATGGTTAGCATTACTTATTTTGAACGGATAAACTTTATTGTCACAGATTCCATATGTCTCGGTTAGTTTGAGTTAGTGATGCTATTTTGAGTAGAGCTGAGTTTAAGTAGTTGCAATATGTCATCTTAATCGCGTGCAATCCAGGTTCGATTACAAAATGTGACCTGATTTCAGAAAACGACTTTTCCAATAAACACGCTTTCCATTGGCAACCTACCGTTAGTTTCTTGCCAAGCATGTTATTACAGTTACCTATAATCATTTCGAACCGGAAATTCAACAATAAAATTTTATCAAGTTTTTGCAAAAATCCCTGATGGTTAGCCTTACTGATTTTGAACGGATAAATTTTATTGTCACAGATTCCATATGTCTCGGTTATTTTGAGTTAGTGATGCTATTTTGAGTAGAGCTGAGTTTAAGTTGTTGCAATATGCCATCTTAATCGCCTGCAATCCAGGTTCGATCACAAAATGTGACCTGATTTCAGAAAACGACTTTTCCAATAACCACGCTTTCCATTGGCAACCTACCGTTAGTTTCTTGCCAAACATGTTATTACAATTATCTATAATCATTTTGAACCGGAAATTCAACAATAAAATTTTATCAATTTTTTGCAAAAATCCCTGAAGGTTAGCCTTACTGATTTTGAACGGATTAATTTTATTGTCACAGATTCCGTATGTCTCGGTTATTTTGAGTTAGTGATGCTATTTTGAGTAGAGCTGAGTTTAAGTTGTTGCAATATGTCATCTTAATCGCCTGCAATCCAGGTTCGATTACAAAATGTGACCTGATTTCAGAAAACGACTTTTCCAATAACCACGCTTTCCATTGGCAACCTACCGTTAGTTTCTTGTCAAACATGTTATTACAATTACCTATAATCATTTTGAACCGGAAATTCAACAATAAAATTTTATCAATTTTTTGCAAAAATCCCTGATGGTTAGCCTTACTGATTTTGAACGGATAAATTGTATTGTCACAGATTCTTGAGTTAGTGATGCTATTTTGAGTAGAGCTGAGTTTAAGTTGTTGCAATATGTCATCTTAATCGCGTGCAGTCCAGGTTCGATTAGAAAATGTGACCTGATTTCAGAAAACGACTTTTCCAATAACCACGCTTTCCATTGGCAACCTACCGTTAGTTTCTTGCCAAACATGTTATTACAATTACCTATAATCATTTTGAACCGGAAATTCAACAATAAAATTTTATCAATTTTTTGCAAAAATCCCTGATGGTTAGCCTTACTGATTTTGAACGGATAAATTTTATTGTCACAGATTCCGTATGTCTCGGTTATTTTGAGTTAGTGATGCTATTTTGAGTAGAGCTGAGTTTAAGTTGTTGCAATATGCCATCTTAATCGCCTGCAATCCAGGTTCGATTACAAAATGTGACCTGATTTCAGAAAACGACTTTTCCAATAACCACGCTTTCCATTGGCAACCTACCGTTAGTTTCTTGCCAAACATGTTATTACAATTACCTATAATCATTTCGAACCGGAAATTCAACAATAAAATTTTATCAATTTTTTGCAAAAATCCCTGATGGTTAGCATTACTTATTTTGAACGGATAAACTTTATTGTCACAGATTCCATATGTCTCGGTTAGTTTGAGTTAGTGATGCTATTTTGAGTAGAGCTGAGTTTAAGTTGTTGCAATATGCCATCTTAATCGCCTGCAATCCAGGTTCGATCACAAAATGTGACCTGATTTCAGAAAACGACTTTTCCAATAACCACGCTTTCCATTGGCAACCTACCGTTAGTTTCTTGCCAAACATGTTATTACAATTACCTATAATCATTTTGAACCGGAAATTCAACAATAAAATTTTATCAATTTTTTGCAAAAATCCCTGATGGTTATAGCCTTACAGATTTTGAACGGATAATTTGTATTGTCACAGATTCCGTATGTCTCGGTTATTTTGAGTTAGTGATGCTATTTTGAGTAGAGCTGAGTTTAAGTTGTTGCAATATGTCATCTTAATCGCGTGCGATCCAGGTTCGATCACAAAATGTGACCTGATTTCAGAAAACGACTTTTCCAATAACCACGCTTTCCATTGGCAACCTACCGTTAGTTTCTTGCCAAACATGTTATTACAATTACCTATAATCATTTTGAACCGGAAATTCAACAATAAAATTTTATCAATTTTTTGCAAAAATCCGTGATGGTTAGCCTTACTGATTTTGAACGGATAAATTTTATTGTCACAGATTCCATATGTCTCGGTTATTTTGAGTTAGTGATGCTATTTTGAGTAGAGCTGAGTTTAAATTGTTGCAATATGTCATCTTAATCGCGTGCAATCCAGGTTCGATTACAAAATGTGACCTGATTTCAGAAAACGACTTTTCCAATAACCACGCTTTCCATTGGCAACCTACCGTTAGTTTCTTGCCAAACATGTTATTACAATTACCTATAATCATTTTGAACCGGAAATTCAACAATAAAATTTTATCAATTTTTTGCAAAAATCCGTGATGGTTAGCCTTACTGATTTTGAACGGATAAATTTTATTGTCACAGATTCCATATGTCTCGGTTATTTTGAGTTAGTGATGCTATTTTGAGTAGAGCTGAGTTTAAGTTCTTGCAATATGTCATCTTAATCGCCTGCAGTCCAGGTTCGATTAGAAAATGTGACCTGATTTCAGAAAACGACTTTTCCAATAACCACGCTTTTCATTGGCAACCTACCGTTAGTTTCTTGCCAAACATGTTATTACAATTACCTATAATCATTTTGAACCGGAAATTCAACAATAAAATTTTATCAATTTTTTGCAAAAATCCGTGATGGTTAGCCTTACTGATTTTGAACGGATAAATTTTATTGTCACAGATTCCATATGTCTCGGTTATTTTGAGTTAGTGATGCTATTTTGAGTAGAGCTGAGTTTAAGTTCTTGCAATATGTCATCTTAATCGCCTGCAGTCCAGGTTCGATTAGAAAATGTGACCTGATTTCAGAAAACGACTTTTCCAATAACCACGCTTTTCATTGGCAACCTACCGTTAGTTTCTTGCCAAACATGTTATTACAATTACCTATAATCATTTTGAACCGGAAATTCAACAATAAAATTTTATCAATTTTTTGCAAAAATCCGTGATGGTTAGCCTTACTGATTTTGAACGGATAAATTTTATTGTCACAGATTCCATATGTCTCGGTTATTTTGAGTTAGTGATGCTATTTTGAGTAGAGCTGAGTTTAAGTTCTTGCAATATGTCATCTTAATCGCCTGCAGTCCAGGTTCGATTAGAAAATGTGACCTGATTTCAGAAAACGACTTTTCCAATAACCACGCTTTTCATTGGCAACCTACCGTTAGTTTCTTGCCAAACATGTTATTACAATTACCTATAATCATTTTGAACCGGAAATTCAACAATAAAATTTTATCAATTTTTTGCAAAAATCCCTGATGGTTAGCCTTACTGATTTTGAACGGATAAATTGTATTGTCACAGATTCCGTATGTCTCGGTTATTTTGAGTTAGTGATGCTATTTTGAGTAGAGCTGAGTTTAAGTTGTTGCAATATGTCATCTTAATCGCGTGCAGTCCAGGTTCGATTAGAAAATGTGACCTGATTTCAGAAAACGACTTTTCCAATAACCACGCTTTTCATTGGCAACCTACCGTTAGTTTCTTGCCAAACATGTTATTACAATTACCTATAATCATTTTGAACCGGAAATTCAACAATAAAATTTTATCAATTTTTTGCAAAAATCCCTGAAGGTTAGCCTTACTGATTTTGAACGGATTAATTTTATTGTCACAGATTCCGTATGTCTCGGTTATTTTGAGTTAGTGATGCTATTTTGAGTAGAGCTGAGTTTAAGTTGTTGCAATATGTCATCTTAATCGCGTGCAATCCAGGTTCGATTAGAAAATGTGACCTGATTTCAGAAAACGACTTTTCCAATAACCACGCTTTCCATTGGCAACCTACCGTTAGTTTCTTGCCAAACATGTTATTACAATTACCTATAATCATTTTGAACCGGAAATTCAACAATAAAATTTTATCAATTTTTTGCAAAAATCCCTGAAGGTTAGCCTTACTGATTTTGAACGGATTAATTTTATTGTCACAGATTCCGTATGTCTCGGTTATTTTGAGTTAGTGATGCTATTTTGAGTAGAGCTGAGTTTAAGTTGTTGCAATATGTCATCTTAATCGCGTGCAATCCAGGTTCGATTACAAAATGTGACCTGATTTCAGAAAACGACTTTTCCAATAACCACGCTTTCCATTGGCAACCTACCGTTAGTTTCTTGTCAAACATGTTATTACAATTACCTATAATCATTTTGAACCGGAAATTCAACAATAAAATTTTATCAATTTTTTGCAAAAATCCCTGATGGTTAGCCTTACTGATTTTGAACGGATAAATTTTATTGTCACAGATTCCGTATGTCTCGGTTATTTTGAGTTAGTGATGCTATTTTGAGTAGAGCTGAGTTTAAATTGTTGCAATATGTCATCTTAATCGCCTGCAATCCAGGTTCGATTACAGAATGTGACCTGATTTCAGAAAACGACTTTTCCAATAACCACGCTTTCCATTGGCAACCTACCGTTAGTTTCTTGCCAAACATGTTATTACAATTACCTATAATCATTTTGAACCGGAAATTCAACAATAAAATTTTATCAATTTTTTGCAAAAATCCCTGATGGTTAGCCTTACTGATTTTGAACGGATAAATTTTATTGTCACAGATTCCATATGTCTCGGTTATTTTGAGTTAGTGATGCTATTTTGAGTAGAGCTGAGTTTAAGCTGTTGCAATATGTCATCTTAATCGCCTGCAATCCAGGTTCGATTACAAAATGTGACCTGATTTCAGAAAACGACTTTTCCAATAACCACGCTTTCCATTTTCAACCTACCGTTAGTTTCTTGCCAAACATGTTATTACAATTACCTATAATCATTTTGAACCGGAAATTCAACAATAAAATTTTATCAATTTTTTGCAAAAATCCCTGATGGTTAGCCTTACTGATTTTGAACGGATAAATTGTATTGTCACAGATTCCGTATGTCTCGGTTATTTTGAGTTAGTGATGCTATTTTGAGTAGAGCTGAGTTTAAGTTGTTGCAATATGTCATCTTAATCGCGTGCAGTCCAGGTTCGATTAGAAAATGTGACCTGATTTCAGAAAACGACTTTTCCAATAACCACGCTTTTCATTGGCAACCTACCGTTAGTTTCTTGCCAAACATGTTATTACAATTACCTATAATCATTTTGAACCGGAAATTCAACAATAAAATTTTATCAATTTTTTGCAAAAATCCCTGATGGTTAGCCTTACTGATTTTGAACGGATAAATTTTATTGTCACAGATTCCGTATGTCTCGGTTATTTTGAGTTAGTGATGCTATTTTGAGTAGAGCTGAGTTTAAGTTGTTGCAATATGCCATCTTAATCGCCTGCAATCCAGGTTCGATTACAAAATGTGACCTGATTTCAGAAAACGACTTTTCCAATAACCACGCTTTCCATTGGCAACCTACCGTTAGTTTCTTGCCAAACATGTTATTACAATTATCTATAATCATTTCGAACCGGAAATTCAACAATAAAATTTTATCAATTTTTTGCAAAAATCCCTGATGGTTAGCATTACTTATTTTGAACGGATAAACTTTATTGTCACAGATTCCATATGTCTCGGTTAGTTTGAGTTAGTGATGCTATTTTGAGTAGAGCTGAGTTTAAGTAGTTGCAATATGTCATCTTAATCGCGTGCAATCCAGGTTCGATTACAAAATGTGACCTGATTTCAGAAAACGACCTTTCCAATAAACACGCTTTCCATTGGCAACCTACCGTTAGTTTCTTGCCAAGCATGTTATTACAGTTACCTATAATCATTTCGAACCGGAAATTCAACAATAAAATTTTATCAAGTTTTTGCAAAAATCCCTGATGGTTAGCCTTACTGATTTTGAACGGATAAATTTTATTGTCACAGATTCCATATGTCTCGGTTATTTTGAGTTAGTGATGCTATTTTGAGTAGAGCTGAGTTTAAGTTGTTGCAATATGCCATCTTAATCGCCTGCAATCCAGGTTCGATCACAAAATGTGACCTGATTTCAGAAAACGACTTTTCCAATAACCACGCTTTCCATTGGCAACCTACCGTTAGTTTCTTGCCAAACATGTTATTACAATTATCTATAATCATTTTGAACCGGAAATTCAACAATAAAATTTTATCAATTTTTTGCAAAAATCCCTGAAGGTTAGCCTTACTGATTTTGAACGGATTAATTTTATTGTCACAGATTCCGTATGTCTCGGTTATTTTGAGTTAGTCATGCTATTTTGAGTAGAGCTGAGTTTAAGTTGTTGCAATATGTCATCTTAATCGCCTGCAATCCAGGTTCGATTACAAAATGTGACCTGATTTCAGAAAACGACTTTTCCAATAACCACGCTTTCCATTGGCAACCTACCGTTAGTTTCTTGTCAAACATGTTATTACAATTACCTATAATCATTTTGAACCGGAAATTCAACAATAAAATTTTATCCAATTTTTGCAAAAATCCCTGATGGTTAGCCTTACTGATTTTGAACGGATAAATTGTATTGTCACAGATTCCGTATGTCTCGGTTATTTTGAGTTAGTGATGCTATTTTGAGTAGAGCTGAGTTTAAGTTGTTGCAATATGTCATCTTAATCGCGTGCAGTCCAGGTTCGATTAGAAAATGTGACCTGATTTCAGAAAACGACTTTTCCAATAACCACGCTTTCCATTGGCAACCTACCGTTAGTTTCTTGCCAAACATGTTATTACAATTACCTATAATCATTTTGAACCGGAAATTCAACAATAAAATTTTATCAATTTTTTGCAAAAATCCCTGATGGTTAGCCTTACTGATTTTGAACGGATAAATTTTATTGTCACAGATTCCGTATGTCTCGGTTATTTTGAGTTAGTGATGCTATTTTGAGTAGAGCTGAGTTTAAGTTGTTGCAATATGCCATCTTAATCGCCTGCAATCCAGGTTCGATTACAAAATGTGACCTGATTTCAGAAAACGACTTTTCCAATAACCACGCTTTCCATTGGCAACCTACCGTTAGTTTCTTGCCAAACATGTTATTACAATTACCTATAATCATTTCGAACCGGAAATTCAACAATAAAATTTTATCAATTTTTTGCAAAAATCCCTGATGGTTAGCATTACTTATTTTGAACGGATAAACTTTATTGTCACAGATTCCATATGTCTCGGTTAGTTTGAGTTAGTGATGCTATTTTGAGTAGAGCTGAGTTTAAGTAGTTGCAATATGTCATCTTAATCGCGTGCAATCCAGGTTCGATTACAAAATGTGACCTGATTTCAGAAAACGACCTTTCCAATAAACACGCTTTCCATTGGCAACCTACCGTTAGTTTCTTGCCAAGCATGTTATTACAGTTACCTATAATCATTTCGAACCGGAAATTCAACAATAAAATTTTATCAATTTTTTGCAAAAATCCCTGATGGTTAGCCTTACTTATTTTGAACGGATAAATTTTATTGTCACAGATTCCATATGTCTCGGTTATTTTGAGTTAGTGATGCTATTTTGAGTAGAGCTGAGTTTAAGTTGTTGCAATATGCCATCTTAATCGCCTGCAATCCAGGTTCGATCACAAAATGTGACCTGATTTCAGAAAACGACTTTTCCAATAACCACGCTTTCCATTGGCAACCTACCGTTAGTTTCTTGCCAAACATGTTATTACAATTACCTATAATCATTTCGAACCGGAAATTCAACAATAAAATTTTATCAATTTTTTGCAAAAATCCCTGATGGTTAGCCTTACTGATTTTGAACGGATAAATTTTATTGTCACAGATTCCGTATGTCTCGGTTATTTTGAGTTAGTGATGCTATTTTGAGTAGAGCTGAGTTTAAGTTGTTGCAATATGTCATCTTAATCGCCTGCAATCCAGGTTCGATTACAAAATGTGACCTGATTTCAGAAAACGACTTTTCCAATAACCACGCTTTCCATTTTCAACCTACCGTTAGTTTCTTGCCAAACATGTTATTACAATTACCTATAATCATTTTGAACCGGAAATTCAACAATAAAATTTTATCAATTTTTTGCAAAAATCCCTGATGGTTATAGCCTTACAGATTTTGAACGGATAATTTGTATTGTCACAGATTCCGTATGTCTCGGTTATTTTGAGTTAGTGATGTTATTTTGAGTAGAGCTGAGTTTAAGTTGTTGCAATATGTCATCTTAATCGCCTGCAATCCAGGTTCGATTACAAAATGTGACCTGATTTCAGAAAACGACTTTTCCAATAACCACGCTTTCCATTGGCAACCTACCGTTAGTTTCTTGCCAAACATGTTATTACAATTACCTATAATCATTTTGAACCGGAAATTCAACAATAAAATTTTATCAATTTTTTGCAAAAATTCCTGATGGTTAGCCTTACTTATTTTGAACGGATAAATTTTATTGTCACAGATTCCGTATGTCTCGGTTATTTTGAGTTAGTGATGCTATTTTGAGTAGAGCTGAGTTTAAGTTGTTGCAATATGTCATCTTAATCGCGTGCAGTCCAGGTTCGATTAGAAAATGTGACCTGATTTCAGAAAACAACTTTTCCAATAACCACGCTTTCCATTGGCAACCTACCGTTAGTTTCTTGCCAAACATGTTATTACAATTACCTATAATCATTTCGAACCGGAAATTCAACAATAAAATTTTATCAATTTTTTGCAAAAATCCCTGATGGTTAGCATTACTGATTTTGAACGGATAAACTTTATTGTCACAGATTCCATATGTCTCGGTTAGTTTGAGTTAGTGATGCTATTTTGAGTAGAGCTGAGTTTAAGTAGTTGCAATATGTCATCTTAATCGCGTGCAATCCAGGTTCGATTACAAAATGTGACCTGATTTCAGAAAACAACTTTTCCAATAACCACGCTTTCCATTGGCAACCTACCGTCAGTTTCTTGCCAAACATGTTATTACAATTACCTATAATCATTTCGAACCGGAAATTCAACAATAAAATTTTATCAATTTTTTGCAAAAATCCCTGATGGTTAGCCTTACTGATTTTGAATGAATAAATTTTATTGTCACAGATTCCGTATGTCTCGGTTATTTTGAGTTAGTGATGTTATTTTGAGTAGAGCTGAGTTTAAGTTGTTGCAATATGCCATCTTAATCGCCTGCAATCCAGGTTCGATTACAAAATGTGACCTGATTTCAGAAAACGACCTTTCCAATAAACACGCTTTCCATTGGCAACCTACCGTTAGTTTCTTGCCAAGCATGTTATTACAGTTACCTATAATCATTTCGAACCGGAAATTCAACAATAAAATTTTATCAATTTTTTGCAAAAATCCCTGATGGTTAGCATTACTGATTTTGAACGGATAAATTTTATTGTCACAGATTCCGTATGTCTCGGTTATTTTGAGTTAGTGATGCTATTTTGAGTAGAGCTGAGTTTAAGTTGTTGCAATATGTCATCTTAATCGCGTGCAATCCAGGTTCGATTACAAAATGTGACCTGATTTCAGAAAACGACTTTTCCAATAATCACGCTCTCCATTGGCAACCTACCGTTAGTTTCTTGCCAAACATGTTATTACAATTACCTATAATCATTTTGAACCGGAAATTCAACAATAAAATTTTATCAATTTTTTGCAAAAATCCCCGATGGGTAGCCTTACAGATTTTGAACGGATAATTTGTATTGTCACAGATTCCGTATGTCTCGGTTATTTTGAGTTAGTGATGTTATTTTGAGTAGAGCTGAGTTTAAGTTGTTGCAATATGTCATCTTAATCGCCTGCAATCCAGGTTCGATTACAAAATGTGACCTGATTTCAGAAAACGACTTTTCCAATAACCACGCTTTCCATTGGCAACCTACCGTTAGTTTCTTGCCAAACATGTTATTACAATTACCTATAATCATTTCGAACCGGAAATTCAACAATAAAATTTTATCAATTTTTTGCAAAAATCCCTGATGGTTAGCATTACTTATTTTGAACGGATAAACTTTATTGTCACAGATTCCATATGTCTCGGTTAGTTTGAGTTAGTGATGCTATTTTGAGTAGAGCTGAGTTTAAGTAGTTGCAATATGTCATCTTAATCGCGTGCAATCCAGGTTCGATTACAAAATGTGACCTGATTTCAGAAAACAACTTTTCCAATAACCACGCTTTCCATTGGCAACCTACCGTTAGTTTCTTGCCAAACATGTTATTACAATTACCTATAATCATTTCGAACCGGAAATTCAACAATAAAATTTTATCAATTTTTTGCAAAAATCCCTGATGGTTAGCATTACTTATTTTGAACGGATAAACTTTATTGTCACAGATTCCATATGTCTCGGTTAGTTTGAGTTAGTGATGCTATTTTGAGTAGAGCTGAGTTTAAGTAGTTGCAATATGTCATCTTAATCGCGTGCAATCCAGGTTCGATTACAAAATGTGACCTGATTTCAGAAAACAACTTTTCCAATAACCACGCTTTCCATTGGCAACCTACCGTTAGTTTCTTGCCAAACATATTATTACAATTACCTATAATCATTTAGAACCGGAAATTCAACAATAAAATTTTATCAATTTTTTGCAAAAATCCCTGATGGTTAGCCTTACTGATTTTGAACGGATAAACTTTATTGTCACAGATTCCATATGTCTCGGTTAGTTTGAGTTAGTGATGCTATTTTGAGTAGAGCTGAGTTTAAGTAGTTGCAATATGTCATCTTAATCGCGTGCAATCCAGGTTCGATTACAAAATGTGACCTGATTTCAGAAAACGACTTTTCCAATAATCACGCTCTCCATTGGCAACCTACCGTTAGTTTCTTGCCAAACATGTTATTACAATTACCTATAATCATTTTGAACCGGAAATTCAACAATAAAATTTTATCAATTTTTTGCAAAAATCCCCGATGGGTAGCCTTACAGATTTTGAACGGATAATTTGTATTGTCACAGATTCCGTATGTCTCGGTTATTTTGAGTTAGTGATGTTATTTTGAGTAGAGCTGAGTTTAAGTTGTTGCAATATGTCATCTTAATCGCCTGCAATCCAGGTTCGATTACAAAATGTGACCTGATTTCAGAAAACGACTTTTCCAATAACCACGCTTTCCATTGGCAACCTACCGTTAGTTTCTTGCCAAACATGTTATTACAATTACCTATAATCATTTCGAACCGGAAATTCAACAATAAAATTTTATCAATTTTTTGCAAAAATCCCTGATGGTTAGCATTACTTATTTTGAACGGATAAACTTTATTGTCACAGATTCCATATGTCTCGGTTAGTTTGAGTTAGTGATGCTATTTTGAGTAGAGCTGAGTTTAAGTAGTTGCAATATGTCATCTTAATCGCGTGCAATCCAGGTTCGATTACAAAATGTGACCTGATTTCAGAAAACAACTTTTCCAATAACCACGCTTTCCATTGGCAACCTACCGTTAGTTTCTTGCCAAACATGTTATTACAATTACCTATAATCATTTCGAACCGGAAATTCAACAATAAAATTTTATCAATTTTTTGCAAAAATCCCTGATGGTTAGCATTACTTATTTTGAACGGATAAACTTTATTGTCACAGATTCCATATGTCTCGGTTAGTTTGAGTTAGTGATGCTATTTTGAGTAGAGCTGAGTTTAAGTAGTTGCAATATGTCATCTTAATCGCGTGCAATCCAGGTTCGATTACAAAATGTGACCTGATTTCAGAAAACGACTTTTCCAATAATCACGCTCTCCATTGGCAACCTACCGTTAGTTTCTTGCCAAGCATGTTATTACAGTTACCTATAATCATTTCGAACCGGAAATTCAACAATAAAATTTTATCAATTTTTTGCAAAAATCCCTGATGGTTAGCATTACTGATTTTGAACGGATAAATTTTATTGTCACAGATTCCGTATGTCTCGGTTATTTTGAGTTAGTGATGCTATTTTGAGTAGAGCTGAGTTTAAGTTGTTGCAATATGTCATCTTAATCGCGTGCAATCCAGGTTCGATTACAAAATGTGACCTGATTTCAGAAAACGACTTTTCCAATAATCACGCTCTCCATTGGCAACCTACCGTTAGTTTCTTGCCAAACATGTTATTACAATTACCTATAATCATTTTGAACCGGAAATTCAACAATAAAATTTTATCAATTTTTTGCAAAAATCCCCGATGGGTAGCCTTACAGATTTTGAACGGATAATTTGTATTGTCACAGATTCCGTATGTCTCGGTTATTTTGAGTTAGTGATGTTATTTTGAGTAGAGCTGAGTTTAAGTTGTTGCAATATGTCATCTTAATCGCCTGCAATCCAGGTTCGATTACAAAATGTGACCTGATTTCAGAAAACGACTTTTCCAATAACCACGCTTTCCATTGGCAACCTACCGTTAGTTTCTTGCCAAACATGTTATTACAATTACCTATAATCATTTCGAACCGGAAATTCAACAATAAAATTTTATCAATTTTTTGCAAAAATCCCTGATGGTTAGCATTACTTATTTTGAACGGATAAACTTTATTGTCACAGATTCCATATGTCTCGGTTAGTTTGAGTTAGTGATGCTATTTTGAGTAGAGCTGAGTTTAAGTAGTTGCAATATGTCATCTTAATCGCGTGCAATCCAGGTTCGATTACAAAATGTGACCTGATTTCAGAAAACAACTTTTCCAATAACCACGCTTTCCATTGGCAACCTACCGTTAGTTTCTTGCCAAACATGTTATTACAATTACCTATAATCATTTCGAACCGGAAATTCAACAATAAAATTTTATCAATTTTTTGCAAAAATCCCTGATGGTTAGCATTACTTATTTTGAACGGATAAACTTTATTGTCACAGATTCCATATGTCTCGGTTAGTTTGAGTTAGTGATGCTATTTTGAGTAGAGCTGAGTTTAAGTAGTTGCAATATGTCATCTTAATCGCGTGCAATCCAGGTTCGATTACAAAATGTGACCTGATTTCAGAAAACAACTTTTCCAATAACCACGCTTTCCATTGGCAACCTACCGTTAGTTTCTTGCCAAACATATTATTACAATTACCTATAATCATTTAGAACCGGAAATTCAACAATAAAATTTTATCAATTTTTTGCAAAAATCCCTGATGGTTAGCCTTACTTATTTTGAACGGATAAATTTTATTGTCACAGATTCCGTATGTCTCGGTTATTTTGAGTTAGTGATGTTATTTTGAGTAGAGCTGAGTTTAAGTTGTTGCAATATGCCATCTTAATCGCCTGCAATCCAGGTTCGATTACAAAATGTGAACTGATTTCAGAAAACGACCTTTCCAATAAACACGCTTTCCATTGGCAACCTACCGTTAGTTTCTTGCCAAGCATGTTATTACAGTTACCTATAATCATTTCGAACCGGAAATTCAACAATAAAATTTTATCAATTTTTTGCAAAAATCCCTGATGGTTAGCCTTACTTATTTTGAACGGATAAATTTTATTGTCACAGATTCCATATGTCTCGGTTATTTTGAGTTAGTGATGCTATTTTGAGTAGAGCTGAGTTTAAGTTGTTGCAATATGCCATCTTAATCGCCTGCAATCCAGGTTCGATCACAAAATGTGACCTGATTTCAGAAAACGACTTTTCCAATAACCACGCTTTCCATTGGCAACCTACCGTTAGTTTCTTGCCAAACATGTTATTACAATTATCTATAATCATTTTGAACCGGAAATTCAACAATAAAATTTTATCAATTTTTTGCAAAAATCCCTGATGGTTAGCATTACTGATTTTGAACGGATAAATTTTATTGTCACAGATTCCGTATGTCTCGGTTATTTTGAGTTAGTGATGCTATTTTGAGTAGAGCTGAGTTTAAGTTGTTGCAATATGTCATCTTAATCGCGTGCAATCCAGGTTCGATTACAAAATGTGACCTGATTTCAGAAAACGACTTTTCCAATAATCACGCTCTCCATTGGCAACCTACCGTTAGTTTCTTGCCAAACATGTTATTACAATTACCTATAACCATTTTGAACCGGAAATTCAACAATAAAATTTTATCAATTTTTTGCAAAAATCCCTGATGGTTAGCCTTACAGATTTTGAACGGATAATTTGTATTGTCACAGATTCCGTATGTCTCGGTTATTTTGAGTTAGTGATGTTATTTTGAGTAGAGCTGAGTTTAAGTTGTTGCAATATGTCATCTTAATCGCCTGCAATCCAGGTTCGATTACAAAATGTGACCTGATTTCAGAAAACGACTTTTCCAATAACCACGCTTTCCATTGGCAACCTACCGTTAGTTTCTTGCCAAACATGTTATTACAATTACCTATAATCATTTCGAACCGGAAATTCAACAATAACATTTTATCAATTTTTTGCAAAAATCCCTGATGGTTAGCCTTACTTATTTTGAACGGATAAATTTTATTGTCACAGATTCCATATGTCTCGGTTAGTTTGAGTTAGTGATGCTATTTTGAGTAGAGCTGAGTTTAAGTTGTTGCAATATGTCATCTTAATCGAGCGCAATCCAGGTTCGATTACAAAATGTGACCTGATTTCAGAAAATGACTTTTCCAATAACCACGCTCTCCATTGGCAACCTACCGTTAGTTTCTTGCCAAACATGTTATTACAATTACCTATAATCATTTCGAACCGGAAATTCAACAATAAAATTTTATCAATTTTTTGCAAAAATCCCTGATGGTTAGCCTAACTGATTTTGAACGGATAAATTTTATTGTCACAGATTCCGTATGTCTCGGTTATTTTGAGTTAGTGATGCTATTTTGAGTAGAGCTGAGTTTAAGTTGTTGCAATATGTCATCTTAATCGAGCGCAATCCAGGTTCGATTAGAAAATGTGACCTGATTTCAGAAAACGACTTTTCCAATAACCACGCTCTCCATTGGCAACCTACCGTTAGTTTCTTGCCAAACATGTTATTACGATTACCTATAATCATTTCGAACCGGAAATTCAACAATAAAATTTTATCAATTTTTTGCAAAAATCCCTGATGGTTAGCCTTACTTATTTTGAACGGATAAATTTTATTGTCACAGATTCCATATGTCTCAGTTATTTTGAGTTAGTGATGCTATTTTGAGTAGAGCTGAGTTTAAGTTGTTGCAATATGTCATCTTAATCGCCTGCAATCCAGGTTCGATTACAAAATGTGACCTGATTTCAGAAAACGACTTTTCCAATAACCACGCTTTCCATTGGCAACCTACCGTTAGTTTCTTGCCAAACATGTTATTACAATTACCTATAATCATTTTGAACCGGAAATTCAACAATAAAATTTTATCAATTTTTTGCAAAAATCCCTGATGGTTAGCCTTACTGATTTTGAACGGATAAATTTTATTGTCACAGATTCCATATGTCTCAGTTATTTTGAGTTAGTGATGCTATTTTGAGTAGAGCTGAGTTTAAGTTGTTGCAATATGTCATCTTAATCGCGTGCAATCCAGGTTCGATTACAAAATGTGACCTGATTTCAGAAAACGGCTTTTCCAATAACCACGCTTTCCATTGGCAACCTACCGTTAGTTTCTTGCCAAACATGTTATTACAATTACCTATAATCATTTTGAACCGGAAATTCAACAATAAAATTTTATCAATTTTTTGCAAAAATCCCTGATGATTAGCCTTACTGATTTTGAACGGATACATTTTATTGTCCCAGATTCCATATGTCTCAGTTATTTTGAGTTAGTGATGCTATTTTGAGTAGAGCTGAGTTTAAGTTGTTGCAATATGTCATCTTAATCGCGTGCAATCCAGGTTCGATTACAAAATGTGACCTGATTTCAGAAAACGGCTTTTCCAATAACCACGCTTTCCATTGGCAACCTACCGTTAGTTTCTTGCCAAACATGTTATTACAATTACCTATAATCATTTTGAACCGGAAATTCAACAATAAAATTTTATCAATTTTTTGCAAAAATCCCTGATGGTTAGCCTTACTGATTTTGAACGGATAAATTTTATTGTCACAGATTCCATATGTCTCAGTTATTTTGAGTTAGTGATGCTATTTTGAGTAGAGCTGAGTTTAAGTTGTTGCAATATGTCATCTTAATCGCGTGCAATCCAGGTTCGATTACAAAATGTGACCTGATTTCAGAAAACGGCTTTTCCAATAACCACGCTTTCCATTGGCAACCTACCGTTAGTTTCTTGCCAAACATGTTATTACAATTACCTATAATCATTTTGAACCGGAAATTCAACAATAAAATTTTATCAATTTTTTGCAAAAATCCCTGATGATTAGCCTTACTGATTTTGAACGGATACATTTTATTGTCCCAGATTCCATATGTCTCAGTTATTTTGAGTTAGTGATGCTATTTTGAGTAGAGCTGAGTTTAAGTTGTTGCAATATGTCATCTTAATCGCCTGCAGTCCAGGTTCGATTAGAAAATGTGACCTGATTTCAGAAAACGACTTTTCCAATAACCACGCTTTCCATTGACAACCTACCGGTAGTTTCTTGCCAAACATGTTATTACAATTACCTATAATCATTTCGAACCGGAAATTCAACAATAAAATTTTATCAATTTTTTGCAAAAATCCCTGATGGTTAGCCTTACTTATTTTGAACGGATAAATTTTATTGTCACAGATTCCATATGTCTCAGTTATTTTGAGTTAGTGATGCTATTTTGAGTAGAGCTGAGTTTAAGTTGTTGCAATATGTCATCTTAATCGCGTGCAATCCAGGTTCGATTACAAAATGTGACCTGATTTCAGAAAACGGCTTTTCCAATAACCACGCTTTCCATTGGCAACCTACCGTTAGTTTCTTGCCAAACATGTTATTACAATTACCTATAATCATTTTGAACCGGAAATTCAACAATAAAATTTTATCAATTTTTTGCAAAAATCCCTGATGATTAGCCTTACTGATTTTGAACGGATACATTTTATTGTCCCAGATTCCATATGTCTTAGTTATTTTGAGTTAGTGATGCTATTTTGAGTAGAGCTGAGTTTAAGTTGTTGCAATATGTCATCTTAATCGCCTGCAGTCCAGGTTCGATTAGAAAATGTGACCTGATTTCAGAAAACGACTTTTCCAATAACCACGCTTTCCATTGGCAACCTACCGTTAGTTTCTTGCCAAACATGTTATTACAATTATCTATAATCATTTTGAACCGGAAATTCAACAATAAAATTTTATCAATTTTTTGCAAAAATCCCTGATGTAGCCTTACTGATTTTGAACGGATAAATTTTATTGTCACAGATTCCGTATGTCTCGGTTATTTTGAGTTAGTGATGCTATTTTGAGTAGAGCTGAGTTTAAGTTGTTGCAATATGTCATCTTAATCGAGCGCAATCCAGGTTCGATTACAAAATGTGACCTGATTTCAGAAAACGACTTTTCCAATAACCACGCTTTCCATTGGCAACCTACCGTTAGTTTCTTGCCAAAAATGTTATTACAGTTACCTATAATCATTTTGAACCGGAAATTCAACAATAAAATTTTATCAATTTTTTGCAAAAATCCCTGATGTAGCCTTACTGATTTTGAACGGATAAATTTTATTGTCACAGATTCCGTATGTCTCGGTTATTTTGAGTTAGTGATGCTATTTTGAGTAGAGCTGAGTTTAAGTTGTTGCAATATGTCATCTTAATCGAGCGCAATCCAGGTTCGATTACAAAATGTGACCTGATTTCAGAAAACGACTTTTCCAATAACCACGCTCTCCATTGGCAACCTACCGTTAGTTTCTTGCCAAACATGTTATTACAATTACCTATAATCATTTCGAACCGGAAATTCAACAATAAAATTTTATCAATTTTTTGCAAAAATCCCTGATGGTTAGCCTAACTGATTTTGAACGGATAAATTTTATTGTCACAGATTCCGTATGTCTCGGTTATTTTGAGTTAGTGATGCTATTTTGAGTAGAGCTGAGTTTAAGTTGTTGCAATATGTCATCTTAATCGAGCGCAATCCAGGTTCGATTACAAAATGTGACCTGATTTCAGAAAACGACTTTTCCAATAACCACGCTCTCCATTGGCAACCTACCGTTAGTTTCTTGCCAAACATGTTATTACAATTACCTATAATCATTTCGAACCGGAAATTCAACAATAAAATTTTATCAATTTTTTGCAAAAATCCCTGATGGTGTTAGCCTTACTGATTTTGAACGGATAAATTTTATTGTCACAGATTCCGTATGTCTCGGTTATTTTGAGTTAGTGATGCTATTTTGAGTAGAGCTGAGTTTAAGTTGTTGCAATATGTCATCTTAATCGCGTGCAGTCCAGGTTCGATTACAAAATGTGACCTGATTTCAGAAAACGACTTTTCCAATAACCACGCTTTCCATTGGCAACCTATCGTTAGTTTCTTGCCAAACATGTTATTACAATTACCTATAATCATTTTGAACCGGAAATTCAACAATAAAATTTTATCAATTTTTTGCAAAAATCCCTGATGGTGTTAGCCTTACTGATTTTGAACGGATAAATTTTATTGTCACAGATTCCGTATGTCTCGGTTATTTTGAGTTAGTGATGCTATTTTGAGTAGAGCTGAGTTTAAGTTGTTGCAATATGCCATCTTAATCGCCTGCAATCCAGGTTCGATTAGAAAATGTGACCTGATTTCAGAAAACGACTTTTCCAATAACCACGCTTTCCATTGGCAACCTACCGTTAGTTTCTTGCCAAACATGTTATTACAATTACCTATAATCATTTTGAACCGGAAATTCAACAATAAAATTTTATCAATTTTTTGCAAAAATCTCTGATGGTTAGTTAGCCTTACTTATTTTGAACGGATAAATTTTATTGTCACAGATTCCGTATGTCTCGGTTATTTTGAGTTAGTGATGCTATTTTGAGTAGAGCTGAGTTTAAGTTGTTGCAATATGTCATCTTAATCGCCTGCAATCCAGGTTCGATTACAAAATGTGACCTGATTTCAGAAAACGACTTTTCCAATAACCACGCTCTCCATTGGCAACCTACCGTTAGTTTCTTGCCAAACATGTTATTACAATTACCTATAATCATTTCGAACCGGAAATTCAACAATAAAATTTTATCAATTTTTTGCAAAAATCCCTGATGGTTAAGCCTTACTGATTTTGAACGGATAAATTTTATTGTCACAGATTCCGTATGTCTCGGTTATTTTGAGTTAGTGATGCTATTTTGAGTAGAGCTGAGTTTAAGTTGTTGCAATATGTCATCTTAATCGCCTGCAATCCAGGTTCGATTACAGAATGTGACCTGATTTCAGAAAACGACTTTTCCAATAACCACGCTCTCCATTGGCAACCTACCGTTAGTTTCTTGCCAAACATGTTATTACAATTACCTATAATCATTTTGAACCGGAAATTCAACAATAAAATTTTATCAATTTTTTGCAAAAATCCCTGATGTAGCCTTACTGATTTTGAACGGATACATTTTATTGTCACAGATTCCGTATGTCTCGGTTATTTTGAGTTAGTGATGCTATTTTGAATAGAGCTGAGTTTAAGTTGTTGCAATATGCCATCTTAATCGCCTGCAATCCAGGTTCGATCACAAAATGTGACCTGATTTCAGAAAACGACTTTTCCAATAACCACGCTTTCCATTGGCAACCTACCGTTAGTTTCTTGCCAAACATGTTATTACAATTACCTATAATCATTTCGAACCGGAAATTCAACAATAAAATTTTATCAATTTTTTGCAAAAATCCCTGATGGTTAGCCTTACTTATTTTGAACGGATAAATTTTATTGTCACAGATTCCGTATGTCTCGGTTATTTTGAGTTAGTGATGCTATTTTGAGTAGAGCTTAGTTTAAGTTGTTGCAATATGTCATCTTAATCGAGCGCAATCCAGGTTCGATTACAAAATGTGACCTGATTTCAGAAAACGACTTTTCCAATAACCACGCTCTCCATTGGCAACCTACCGTTAGTTTCTTGCCAAACATGTTATTACAATTACCTATAATCATTTCGAACCGGAAATTCAACAATAAAATTTTATCAATTTTTTGCAAAAATCCCTGATGGTTAGCCTAACTGATTTTGAACGGATAAATTTTATTGTCACAGATTCCGTATGTCTCGGTTATTTTGAGTTAGTGATGTTATTTTGAGTAGAGCTGAGTTTAAGTTGTTGCAATATGTCATCTTAATCGAGCGCAATCCAGGTTCGATTACAAAATGTGACCTGATTTCAGAAAACGACTTTTCCAATAACCACGCTCTCCATTGGCAACCTACCGTTAGTTTCTTGCCAAACATGTTATTACAATTACCTATAATCATTTCGAACCGGAAATTCAACAATAAAATTTTATCAATTTTTTGCAAAAATCCCTGATGGTTAGCCTAACTGATTTTGAACGGATAAATTTTATTGTCACAGATTCCGTATGTCTCGGTTATTTTGAGTTAGTGATGCTATTTTGAGTAGAGCTGAGTTTAAGTTGTTGCAATATGTCATCTTAATCGAGCGCAATCCAGGTTCGATTACAAAATGTGACCTGATTTCAGAAAACGACTTTTCCAATAACCACGCTCTCCATTGGCAACCTACCGTTAGTTTCTTGCCAAATATGTTATTAAAATTACCTATAATCATTTTGAACCGGAAATTCAACAATAAAATTTTATCAATTTATTACAAAAATCCCTGATGGTGTTAGCCTTACTGATTTTGAACGGATAAATTTTATTGTCACAGATTCCGTATGTCTCGGTTATTTTGAGTTAGTGATGCTATTTTGAGTAGAGCTGAGTTTAAGTTGTTGCAATATGTCATCTTAATCGCCTGCAATCCAGGTTCGATTAGAAAATGTGACCTGATTTCAGAAAACGACTTTTCCAATAACCACGCTTTCCATTGGCAACCTACCGTTAGTTTCTTGCCAAACATGTTATTACAATTACCTATAATCATTTTGAACCGGAAATTCAACAATAAAATTTTATCAATTTTTTGCAAAAATCCCTGATGGTGTTAGCCTTACTGATTTTGAACGGATAAATTTTATTGTCACAGATTCCGTATGTCTCGGTTATTTTGAGTTAGTGATGCTATTTTGAGTAGAGCTGAGTTTAAGTTGTTGCAATATGTCATCTTAATCGCCTGCAATCCAGGTTCGATTAGAAAATGTGACCTGATTTCAGAAAACGACTTTTCCAATAACCACGCTTTCCATTGGCAACCTACCGTTAGTTTCTTGCCAAACATGTTATTACAATTACCTATAATCATTTTGAACCGGAAATTCAACAATAAAATTTTATCAATTTTTTGCAAAAAAACCTGTTAGCGTTACTTATTTTGAACGGATAAATTTTATTGTCACAGATTCCGTATGTCTCGGTTATTTTGAGTTAGTGATGCTATTTTGAGTAGAGCTGAGTTTAAGTTGTTGCAATATGTCATCTTAATCGAGCGCAATCCAGGTTCGATTACAAAATGTGACCTGATTTCAGAAAACGACTTTTCCAATAACCACGCTCTCCATTGGCAACCTACCGTTAGTTTCTTGCCAAACATGTTATTACAATTACCTATAATCATTTCGAACCGGAAATTCAACAATAAAATTTTATCAATTTTTTGCAAAAATCCCTGATGGTTAGCCTAACTGATTTTGAACGGATAAATTTTATTGTCACAGATTCCGTATGTCTCGGTTATTTTGAGTTAGTGATGCTATTTTGAGTAGAGCTGAGTTTAAGTTGTTGCAATATGTCATCTTAATCGAGCGCAATCCAGGTTCGATTACAAAATGTGACCTGATTTCAGAAAATGACTTTTCCAATAACCACGCTCTCCATTGGCAACCTACCGTTAGTTTCTTGCCAAACATGTTATTACAATTACCTATAATCATTTCGAACCGGAAATTCAACAATAAAATTTTATCAATTTTTTGCAAAAATCCCTGATGGTTAGCCTAACTGATTTTGAACGGATAAATTTTATTGTCACAGATTCCGTATGTCTCGGTTATTTTGAGTTAGTGATGCTATTTTGAGTAGAGCTGAGTTTAAGTTGTTGCAATATGTCATCTTAATCGAGCGCAATCCAGGTTCGATTAGAAAATGTGACCTGATTTCAGAAAACGACTTTTCCAATAACCACGCTCTCCATTGGCAACCTACCGTTAGTTTCTTGCCAAACATGTTATTACGATTACCTATAATCATTTCGAACCGGAAATTCAACAATAAAATTTTATCAATTTTTTGCAAAAATCCCTGATGGTTAGCCTTACTTATTTTGAACGGATAAATTTTATTGTCACAGATTCCATATGTCTCAGTTATTTTGAGTTAGTGATGCTATTTTGAGTAGAGCTGAGTTTAAGTTGTTGCAATATGTCATCTTAATCGCCTGCAATCCAGGTTCGATTACAAAATGTGACCTGATTTCAGAAAACGACTTTTCCAATAACCACGCTTTCCATTGGCAACCTACCGTTAGTTTCTTGCCAAACATGTTATTACAATTACCTATAATCATTTTGAACCGGAAATTCAACAATAAAATTTTATCAATTTTTTGCAAAAATCCCTGATGGTTAGCCTAACTGATTTTGAACGGATAAATTTTATTGTCACAGATTCCGTATGTCTCGGTTATTTTGAGTTAGTGATGCTATTTTGAGTAGAGCTGAGTTTAAGTTGTTGCAATATGTCATCTTAATCGCGTGCAATCCAGGTTCGATCACAAAATGTGACCTGATTTCTGAAAACGACTTTTCCAATAACCACGCTTTCCATTGGCAACCTACTGTTAGTTTCTTGCCAAACATGTTATTATAGTTACCTATAATCATTTTGAACCGGAAGTTCAACAATAAAATTTTATCAATTTTTTGCAAAAACCCCTGATGGTTAGCCTTACTTATTTTGAACGGATACATTTTATTGTCACAGATTCCGTATGTCTCGGTTATTTTGAGTTAGTGATGCTATTTTGAGTAGAGCTGAGTTTAAGTTGTTGCAATATGTCATCTTAATCGCGTGCAATCCAGGTTCGATCACAAAATGTGACCTGATTTCAGAAAACGACTTTTCCAATAACCACGCTTTCCATTGGCAACCTACCGTTAGTTTCTTGCCAAACATGTTATTACGATTACCTATAATCATTTCGAACCGGAAATTCAACAATAAAATTTTATCAATTTTTTGCAAAAATCCCTGATGGTTAGCCTTACTTATTTTGAACGGATAAATTTTATTGTCACAGATTCCGTATGTCTCAGTTATTTTGAATTAGTGATGCTATTTTGAGTAGAGCTGAGTTTAAGTTGTTGCAATATGTCATCTTAATCGCCTGCAATCCAGGTTCGATTACAAAATGTGACCTGATTTCAGAAAACGACTTTTCCAATAACCACGCTTTCCATTGGCAACCTACCGTTAGTTTCTTGCCAAACATGTTATTACAATTACCTATAATCATTTTGAACCGGAAATTCAACAATAAAATTTTATCAATTTTTTGCAAAAATCCCTGATGGTGTTAGCCTTACTGATTTTGAACGGATAAATTTTATTGTCACAGATTCCGTATGTCTCGGTTATTTTGAGTTAGTGATGCTATTTTGAGTAGAGCTGAGTTTAAGTTGTTGCAATATGTCATCTTAATCGCCTGCAATCCAGGTTCGATTACAAAATGTGACCTGATTTCAGAAAACGACTTTTCCAATAACCACGCTTTCCATTGGCAACCTACCGTTAGTTTCTTGCCAAACATGTTATTACAATTACCTATAATCATTTTGAACCGGAAATTCAACAATAAAATTTTATCAATTTTTTGCAAAAAAACCTGCTAGCGTTACTTATTTTGAACGGATAAATTTTATTGTCACAGATTCCGTATGTCTCGGTTATTTTGAGTTAGTGATGCTATTTTGAGTAGAGCTGAGTTTGAGTTGTTGCAATATGTCATCTTAATCGCCTGCAATCCAGGTTCGATTACAAAATGTGACCTGATTTCAGAAAACGACTTTTCCAATAACCACGCTCTCCATTGGCAACCTACCGTTAGTTTCTTGCCAAACATGTTATTACAATTACCTATAATCATTTCGAACCGGAAATTCAACAATAAAATTTTATCAATTTTTTGCAAAAATCCCTGATGGTTAAGCCTTACTGATTTTGAACGGATAAATTTTATTGTCACAGATTCCGTATGTCTCGGTTATTTTGAGTTAGTGATGCTATTTTGAGTAGAGCTGAGTTTAAGTTGTTGCAATATGTCATCTTAATCGCCTGCAATCCAGGTTCGATTACAAAATGTGACCTGATTTCAGAAAACGACTTTTCCAATAACCACGCTCTCCATTGGCAACCTACCGTTAGTTTCTTGCCAAACATGTTATTACAATTACTTATAATCATTTTGAACCGGAAATTCAACAATAAAATTTTATCAATTTTTTGCAAAAATCCCTGATGTAGCCTTACTGATTTTGAACGGATACATTTTATTGTCACAGATTCCGTATGTCTCGGATATTTTGAGTTAGTGATGCTATTTTGAATAGAGCTAAGTTTAAGTTGTTGCAATATGCCATCTTAATCGCCTGCAATCCAGGTTCGATCACAAAATGTGACCTGATTTCAGAAAACGACTTTTCCAATAACCACGCTTTCCATTGGCAACCTACCGTTAGTTTCTTGCCAAACATGTTATTACGATTACCTATAATCATTTCGAACCGGAAATTCAACAATAAAATTTTATCAATTTTTTGCAAAAATCCCTGATGGTTAGCCTTACTTATTTTGAACGGATAAATTTTATTGTCACAGATTCCGTATGTCTCAGTTATTTTGAATTAGTGATGCTATTTTGAGTAGAGCTGAGTTTAAGTTGTTGCAATATGTCATCTTAATCGCCTGCAATCCAGGTTCGATTACAAAATGTGACCTGATTTCAGAAAACGACTTTTCCAATAACCACGCTTTCCATTGGCAACCTACCGTTAGTTTCTTGCCAAACATGTTATTACAATTACCTATAATCATTTTGAACCGGAAATTCAACAATAAAATTTTATCAATTTTTTGCAAAAATCCCTGATGGTGTTAGCCTTACTGATTTTGAACGGATAAATTTTATTGTCACAGATTCCGTATGTCTCGGTTATTTTGAGTTAGTGATGCTATTTTGAGTAGAGCTGAGTTTAAGTTGTTGCAATATGTCATCTTAATCGCCTGCAATCCAGGTTCGATTACAAAATGTGACCTGATTTCAGAAAACGACTTTTCCAATAACCACGCTTTCCATTGGCAACCTACCGTTAGTTTCTTGCCAAACATGTTATTACAATTACCTATAATCATTTTGAACCGGAAATTCAACAATAAAATTTTATCAATTTTTTGCAAAAAAACCTGTTAGCGTTACTTATTTTGAACGGATAAATTTTATTGTCACAGATTCCGTATGTCTCGGTTATTTTGAGTTAGTGATGCTATTTTGAGTAGAGCTGAGTTTGAGTTGTTGCAATATGTCATCTTAATCGCCTGCAATCCAGGTTCGATTACAAAATGTGACCTGATTTCAGAAAACGACTTTTCCAATAACCACGCTCTCCATTGGCAACCTACCGTTAGTTTCTTGCCAAACATGTTATTACAATTACCTATAATCATTTCGAACCGGAAATTCAACAATAAAATTTTATCAATTTTTTGCAAAAATCCCTGATGGTTAAGCCTTACTGATTTTGAACGGATAAATTTTATTGTCACAGATTCCGTATGTCTCGGTTATTTTGAGTTAGTGATGCTATTTTGAGTAGAGCTGAGTTTAAGTTGTTGCAATATGTCATCTTAATCGCCTGCAATCCAGGTTCGATTACAAAATGTGACCTGATTTCAGAAAACGACTTTTCCAATAACCACGCTCTCCATTGGCAACCTACCGTTAGTTTCTTGCCAAACATGTTATTACAATTACTTATAATCATTTTGAACCGGAAATTCAACAATAAAATTTTATCAATTTTTTGCAAAAATCCCTGATGTAGCCTTACTGATTTTGAACGGATACATTTTATTGTCACAGATTCCGTATGTCTCGGATATTTTGAGTTAGTGATGCTATTTTGAATAGAGCTAAGTTTAAGTTGTTGCAATATGCCATCTTAATCGCCTGCAATCCAGGTTCGATCACAAAATGTGACCTGATTTCAGAAAACGACTTTTCCAATAACCACGCTTTCCATTGGCAACCTACCGTTAGTTTCTTGCCAAACATGTTATTACAATTACCTATAATCATTTCGAACCGGAAATTCAACAATAAAATTTTATCAATTTTTTGCAAAAATCCCTGATGGTTAGCCTTACTTATTTTGAACGGATAAATTTTATTGTCACAGATTCCGTATGTCTCGGTTATTTTGAGTTAGTGATGCTATTTTGAGTAGAGCTGAGTTTAAGTTGTTGCAATATGTCATCTTAATCGCCTACAATCCAGGTTCGATTAGAAAATGTGACCTGATTTCAGAAAACAACTTTTCCAATAACCACGCTTTCCATTGGCAACCTACCGTTAGTTTCTTGCCAAACATGTTATTACAATTACCTATAATCATTTCGAACCGGAAATTCAACAATAAAATTTTATCAATTTTTTGCAAAAATCCCTGATGGTTAGCCTTACTTATTTTGAACGGATAAATTTTATTGTCACAGATTCCATATGTCTCGGTTATTTTGAGTTAGTGATGCTATTTTGAGTAGAGCTGAGTTTAAGTTGTTGCAATATGCCATCTTAATCGCCTGCAATCCAGGTTCGATCACAAAATGTGACCTGATTTCAGAAAACGACTTTTCCAATAACCACGCTTTCCATTGGCAACCTACCGTTAGTTTCTTGCCAAACATGTTATTACAATTACCTATAATCATTTCGAACCGGAAATTCAACAATAAAATTTTATCAATTTTTTGCAAAAATCCCTGATGGTTAGCCTTACTTATTTTGAACGGATAAATTTTATTGTCACAGATTCCGTATGTCTCGGTTATTTTGAGTTAGTGATGCTATTTTGAGTAGAGCTGAGTTTAAGTTGTTGCAATATGTCATCTTAATCGAGTGCAATCCAGGTTCGATTACAAAATGTGACCTGATTTCAGAAAACGACTTTTCCAATAACCACGCTTTCCATTGGCAACCTACCGTTAGTTTCTTGCCAAACATGTTATTACAATTACCTATAATCATTTTGAACCGGAAATTCAACAATAGCCTTACTGATTTTGAACGGATAAATTTTATTGTCACAGATTCCGTATGTCTCGGTTATTTTGAGTTAGTGATGCTATTTTGAGTAGAGCTGAGTTTAAGTTGTTGCAATATGTCATCTTAATCGCCTGCAATCCAGGTTCGATTACAAAATGTGACCTGATTTCAGAAAACGACTTTTCCAATAACCACGCTTTCCATTGGCAACCTACCGTTAGTTTCTTGCCAAACATGTTATTACAATTACCTATAATCATTTCGAACCGGAAATTCAACAATAAAATTTTATCAATTTTTTGCAAAAATCCCTGATGGTTAGCCTTACTTATTTTGAACGGATAAATTTTATTGTCACAGATTCCGTATGTCTCGGTTATTTTGAGTTAGTGATGCTATTTTGAGTAGAGCTGAGTTTAAGTTGTTGCAATATGTCATCTTAATCGCCTGCAATCCAGGTTCGATCACAAAATGTGACCTGATTTCAGAAAACGACTTTTCCAATAACCACGCTTTCCATTGGCAACCTACCGTTAGTTTCTTGCCAAACATGTTATTACAATTATCTATAATCATTTTGAACCGGAAATTCAACAATAAAATTTTATCAATTTTTTGCAAAAATCCCTGATGTAGCCTTACTGATTTTGAACGGATAAATTTTATTGTCACAGATTCCGTATGTCTCGGTTATTTTGAGTTAGTGATGCTATTTTGAGTAGAGCTGAGTTTAAGTTGTTGCAATATGCCATCTTAATCGCCTGCAATCCAGGTTCGATCACAAAATGTGACCTGATTTCAGAAAACGACTTTTCCAATAACCACGCTTTCCATTGGCAACCTACCGTTAGTTTCTTGCCAAACATGTTATTACAATTATCTATAATCATTTTGAACCGGAAATTCAACAATAAAATTTTATCAATTTTTTGCAAAAATCCCTGATGGTTAGCCTTACTTATTTTGAACGGATAAATTTTATTGTCCCAGATTCCATATGTCTCGGTTATTTTGAGTTAGTGATGCTATTTTGAGTAGAGCTGAGTTTAAGTTGTTGCAATATGTCATCTTAATCGCGTGCAGTCCAGGTTCGATTACAAAATGTGACCTGATTTCAGAAAACGGCTTTTCCAATAACCACGCTTTCCATTGGCAACCTACCGTTAGTTTCTTGCCAAACATGTTATTACAATTATCTATAATCATTTTGAACCGGAAATTCAACAATAAAATTTTATCAATTTTTTGCAAAAATCCCTGATGGTTTAGAGCCTTACTTATTTTGAACGGATAAATTTTATTGTCCCAGATTCCGTATGTCTCGGTTATTTTGAGTTAGTGATGCTATTTTGAGTAGAGCTGAGTTTAAGTTGTTGCAATATGTCATCTTAATCGCCTGCAATCCAGGTTCGATTACAAAATGTGACCTGATTTCAGAAAACGACTTTTCCAATAACCACGCTTTCCATTGGCAACCTACCGTTAGTTTCTTGCCAAACATGTTATTACAATTACCTATATTCATTTTGAACCGGAAATTCAACAATAAAATTTTATCAATTTTTTGCAAAAATCCCTGATGGTTAGCCTTACTTATTTTGAACGGATAAATTTTATTGTCACAGATTCCGTATGTCTCGGTTATTTTGAGTTAGTGATGCTATTTTGAGTAGAGCTGAGTTTAAGTTGTTGCAATATGTCATCTTAATCGCGTGCAGTCCAGGTTCGATTAGAAAATGTGACCTGATTTCAGAAAACAACTTTTCCAATAACCACGCTTTCCATTGGCAACCTACCGTTAGTTTCTTGCCAAACATGTTATTACAATAACCTATATTCATTTTGAACCGGAAATTCAACAATAAAATTTTATCAATTTTTTGCAAAAATCCCTGATGGGTTAGCCTTACTGATTTTGAACGGATAAATTTTATTGTCACAGATTCCGTATGTCTCGGTTATTTTGAGTTAGTGATGCTATTTTGAGTAGAGCTGAGTTTAAGTTGTTGCAATATGTCATTTTAATCGCCTGCAATCCAGGTTCGATTAGAAAATGTGTCCTGATTTCAGAAAACAACTTTTCCAATAACCACGCTTTCCATTGGCAACCTACCGTTAGTTTCTTGCCAAACATGTTATTACAATTACCTATAATCATTTCGAACCGGAAATTCAACAATAAAATTTTATCAATTTTTTGCAAAAATCCCTGATGGTTAGCCTTACTTATTTTGAACGGATAAATTTTATTGTCCCAGATTCCATATGTCTCAGTTATTTTGAGTTATTGATGCTATTTTGAGTAGAGCTGAGTTTAAGTTGTTGCAATATGTCATCTTAATCGCGTGCAACCCAGGTTTGATCACTAAATGATGGAACTACACTTTTATTTCGTGCAGACTACACTTTGGCGAGGAAACTTACCGAAAAATTCGAGTTGATTTTTCGTGCCAATTTCAACGACTTCCGCATAGATTGATTGTTGATTTTTATTGAAATAAGGATAAAGGTATATCAATATCCGATTTTCGGTAATTCTTCATCCTCTTTTTTCTTCATCCTCTTTGGTAAATTTGAACAGTTCAAACCTTTAATCATTTCTGGTAGTTTTCATGATCCCGGCCCTGGTTATAATCCATCATTGATACACTAATAGAATGTGGTTAAATGTTTGCGATGATGTGATAAAGAAAAAAAAATCTAGGCATTTGGTTACTTTCCAATTTGCCTCGAAAAATAAAAAAACATTATGAATTAAATGCTTTGTTTTATTTATTCTAAGATCTGATTTTTATAAAATTTAATTAAATGTAAAATTAAAATAATTATTTAATTTTGAACCTTTTAGACATAAGTAAATAATACTAATTAAGTTTTTTTCTATAATTGTTAGTTTGTAATTTTTTAAATTAGAAACTTATATTTTAATAAATTTTTCCCGAAAATTTATTTATATTTTAAAAATAAATTAAATTTCTTTTTCACTCATTCATTCTTAATAATTTTAAAAATTATAGTATAATTAAATAATATTAAATAATACTAGTATTTTGAATGGCTTTGAAATATATCTGATTATTATTTTAATTAAGTATTAATTAATAATAATTAAACATTTACTGTTTTTTTATTTTATTTTTTTATTTTTTGTGGCATGCATTTATCAAACCTACACATAATATAAAGTTTATTATTTTTAAGTTATTTAATAGTTAGGTTTGTTTTGTTGCGAAACAGTTTCTTTTGCTGGGGTATTTATCTCATAAAATTTGGATTTTGTGGATAGTTCAAATTAAATTTTTTGCAGGAATTTTAAATTTTACTTAATATAGGTAGCTTATTTGTTATAAATCTGTTTTATTACTAATACGGGTCGGTTTTCTTTGTAATTTTTAAAGGTTTATTCTATTTTGATTTCTGTAAAATTGATGTCCCGAATTGATTTTTTGTACCTATCCGTTGATTAAAAATATGTGTTTTGTGTTTATGTGATTTAAGTTTTGTATGTTGACTTTAAAGTTATTTTGTAAGATACAATAAAATTACGATTATTAAATTTTAAACAAAATAAAATTATATATATATATATATATATATATATATATATATATATATATACATATATATATATATATATATATATATATATATATATATATATATATATATATATATATATATATATATATATATATATATAAATATATGTGGGTGTCCCGCAATTGACCGATACGTACAATACGGTTGCATTCCTTGATAAAAGCATAAAAGCGAAGGCGAGTTTATGTTTATGCTTCATCGATGTGCCCTTTGTTGAAATAACTCAGAACCACATAACAAGCCAAGGGTTAGAATTTTATAATTATTACAAAAAACACAACTTAATTTTTGTAACATACGCTATATATATATATATATATATATATATATATATATATATATATATATATATATATATATATATATATATATATATATATATATATATATATATATATATATATATATATATCCATATATATCTATATCTATATCTATATCTATATCTATATATATATATATATATATATATATATATATATATATATATATATATAGAGATAGATATAGATTTATGTCTATCTATGATAGACTGATATTTGTGCAATTATTGGCAATTTTTGAAATCTTTCGGCGCCTTTTTTCTCT